>VZRU01019381.1:7829-19213 GCA_013398155.1 Pedionomus torquatus | reverse complement strand
CCACCCGACGCCGGCGGCAGAGCTGGCAGATGTTCCCAAAAAACTGCCAGAGAAGGAGCTGCCACCCCTGAAGTCCCTCCTAAGGCTTAACCTCAATCTCCTCTGCAAATTAACTTCTCTCCAACGCCTTGTGTCCCCTGGGTGTGTGGGGGGGGACACGATGACATGGAAGATAATTGAGTCCCATCCTCCTGGCGACAGCCTTTTAGCTTCAGGAAGATGCAACACATCTCCCGCTTCTCCTTGCCCTGCAGGTCCTGCTGTCCACCCTCTGGGGCGTCTCTGCTCTCCTTTCGCTCCTCTCCAACTTGCCTTCAGCGTGTTTCCATCCTCGGGAAAACGGAGCGGCCGAGAAATGGCCAGAAGAGACGAAATCCCGATAACCCACGGATATCAAGGCAAACATCTCCTCCGCGAGAGACTGCAACCAAGACACCCGTATCCAACGCTAAACTACCAAAAAAGCTATATATATATATATATGGACACACACGCACAGGCGTATCATGGAAACACGTGTGCCTGTAGCATTTCCAGTTTTAGGACACACGGTGGCAACATAACCCAGGGAGATGGTTGGAATTTGCTTAGGAGGACCACAGCCAGAAGACCTCTGGCTTTCCCCCAGGACAGGTCGCAACCAAGGAGATAGGGAGGCTTGGTCGGACAGCAGAGAGAGAGAAATTCCCCAAAATACTTGTATCAGACGCAATCGATCGTGTTTTATCGAAGCACCAACGGCAAGCATCATCCAGGGGGCATGAAAGCAACTATGTTTTACTGAATTTTACCATTCCCTGCTATTTTCGAGAGAGCACCGGGAACAGAGGTGGAGCGTGGAAGTCCTGCAAGCTGTTGGCTCCACTCGCTTGAACACGGTAGAACACACCACGTCTGATAAGAGGAAACATTTTAAGACTGGGAGACAAGGGAAAGGAGGGGAAAAAAATATCCTTTCAGGGAGATGGTTTTAATGTTGCGAGCTTCTTCCCTTCCCGTAGCCAAAACCAGAGCTGAGACTGTCATCTACATGTGGATTTTTCACCAGCAGATGTCAAACGGTGCCCGCTCCCCCCAAGAAAAGCAGGCAGAGCTGGAAGCTGGGCTGATGTAACGAATAACAGGATGATATGGGGTCGAAAGAGCATCTCTGGAGATCATCCAGTCCAACACCCCGCCCCGGTCAGAGCGAGTCCACCCAGAGCAGATTGCACAGGTTGTCCAGGTGGGTTTTGGATGTCTCCAGAGAGAAGGACTCTACCACCTCTCTGGGCAGCCTCTTCCAGGGCCCTGCTACCCTCGAAGGAAAGAAGTTGCTCCTCATGTTTAGAAGGAACACCCTATATTCAAGTCTGTGGCCATTACCTCTTGTCCTGTCACTGGGCAAAATTGGAAAAAGACTGGCCCCATCCTCCTGACACCCACCCTTTAAATATTTATAGGCATTGATCAGATCCCCTTTCAGTCTTCTCCAGGCTCAACAGACTCAAGTCCCTCAGTCTTTCCTCACAAGAGGGATGTTCTAGTCCCATAATCATCTTCATACCCCTTTGCTGTATCCTTTCCACCAGTTCCCCGTCCTTCTTGAACTGGGAAGCCCAAAATCCAACACAGTACTCTACAGGTGGCCTCACCAGGGCTGAGCAGAGGGGGAGGATGACCTCCCTCCACCTGCTTGCTATGCTCTTCTTGAAGCACCCCAGAATGCCATTGGCCTTCTTGGCTACAAGGACATATGGCTGGCTCACGACACAAATCAGGAAACCAGATGACATCAGCTGAGGGTGTCAGGGTGGTGTTACCATAACGCACTGGTTTTGGGGTTCGTTTAAGGAGTAATGTACGTCCTCCACCTCCCATCCCCAGCAGTGAAATGCAGCCGAGCAGCCGGGAGGACTTTGCTGGGGCCGGTGACGTGACAAACTCATTCCTGGTGGGACCTGTCTCCTTTCACACGCGTGCCATGAGGGGAAACGACACCGGGAGACAGGCCACAGGGAAGGCAGACAGGAGACAACACCCCAAAATCAGGGCGCTGAGCTTGTTCTTGTCGCAGCCTTGTTAGGGAGGGGCTGCCAAAACACAACTTCAGCTGAATAAGCAACGTTCTGTTTTTCTCCTGAAGCTGAAAATCCGCATGGGAGGAAGCTCTCGTCTCCCAAGCCTTCTAACAGCTCAGAAAGCCACCCCCCTGGCATCTGCCGCATCTTCTTGTCATCAAGCCAAGTCAGCAGCAAGCCCGAGCCAAGGAGCTTCTAGGATCTCTGTGTCCCTCCAGATTTCTCCCTGCTGCGTAGGGTGATATTACCTGGCTCAGGACACCTTGGTTCCTGCGGTTTCACTGTCAAACTCAGGTGGACAGGTAGGTGCAAGCACCATGAGTTGGTCCTCAACACCCCAATAAGGAACTGTCACACTTTTCTGCCTTCCCAGGAGAAGCTTTTTCCAAAGAATCACAGAACGATATGGGGTTGGAAGGGACCTCTGGAGATCATCTAGTCCACCCTCCCAGCCAAAGCAGGTCTACCTAGAGTAGGTTGCACAGGAACGTATCCAGGCAGGTTTTGAATGTCTCCAGAGATTGAGACCCCACCACCTCTCTGGGCAACCTGTTCCAGTGCTCTGCCACCCTCAAGGGAAAGAAGTTCCTCCTCATGTTTAGATGGAACTTCCTATCTTCAAGTTTGCAAAAGCCCCCAAAGAGGTGTCCTTGCATGGAGAGACCTCCCCAACAGCTCATCACATTCCTTCATGGAGACTATGCCTATGTGGGTAGGGTTACATTGGGGCTTACTGCTTGTGCATCAAGGTCTCATCACAAGAACCAGGGGCTTTGACCCCATGGATGCACTTACCCAGCTTTCTCCTCTCCTCAGGGTCCTGCAGCAGGACATGGAGCGATGGTCCTTCTGGCATGGTGACATGGAACTGGATAAAAGCCTTCTCCTGCTCTGGCAGTTCAGCATCGGATGCCGCTGTGTGAAAAAGTGGGTGGGGATGGCCTTAGTGTCTCTAGGGTTCTGCTTGGCCACCTGGATGCCCAGAGTGGTGGGGGCAAGGGGACCAGGAAGCCACATCCATACTCATGTGGCCCCTAGAACTTCAGCAGCAGCTTCCTCTCACCCAACCACAGCCTGTAATGACCACTGAGCCATCACTGATGGAGAGTTACCACGTTCAAGGCTCTACCAGGCTTTGAAGCCAAGCGCAGGATTTGTCACGTGCACAGCACAAGTGTCTGGCTCTTTTGTCTCCTTCCCTCCTTTGCTCTGGTCTGGTAGTAGAACTGGAAATCAAGAGCCCTGCGTTTTCCCCTCTGGAGTCAGACATCAACTAAAGCACAAGAGACGGGCAGCAGTTTGGGAACTGAGCCCTCCTTGCTGTGCCTGGGACAGGCATGGCCAGAGAGCTGGTGGTGCAACCAAGGAGGTCCTTCAATGGACAAACCGAGATGGATACAGCTTGTAGAGGTGCTCCAAGCACCACATTGGGCTCTGGTCACCTGATTTTTATACTTCTATTTCCAACCAAAGCTGTTCCTAATCCCCTTTGGCTCACAGGGTTGCACGGTAGCTTCTTTTCCTGGGTGCAAGGTGCAATAAAAAGCAACCCAGAAGGCTCCAGGAAGTCTTGCAGACCTGCTGGTCCACATGCAAGGAGACCCCAAAGCCTGGTGAGCACTTCCAATGGGCTGGGAACCGGCTGCCTCCAGGGCTGATTCTCCCCATTCCAACTCTCTCTGTGCCAGCATCTCCCAGGGGATTAAACTGCAAGTTTAAACTGCAGCAAAAGATTTGTTATTCTGAACAAGGGGGTCAGGGAGAGGGAGCGAGAGGGCACGTGACATCTCAGCAACGTGCTCTGGACGGAGAAAAAAAATCCCCAACCCCCTAAATTAGAGATCTCCGGCAGATTTATGTTTCTCCCAGCACCAAAGATTATTAAGGGCAGGGAAAAAGCCTCAACATTTTAGGGAAGAGCTTTGCCCAGTCCCTTGCAACCCCTCGCAAACCCAGCCCCACTGCTGCTCTCTGCTGTTCCAGTCTGCTCCAGCCCCTTGGCATCCCACTCTCTCCTGTCCCTGCTCCAGCATCTCTCCTTTGCTCAATCCTGCTTCTGCAACGCCCACGTGGCACAAGCCCGACAGCGAGATTTGAGGCAGGCTCCGGAGCGGGGGAGGATGCTGGGACAGTCTGGCAGCCATCACCGTCATCGCCACAGCTCCGCTTTTGGCAGCCACCCCCCACGACGTCCTCCCAGCCTGTCCTCGGCCACCCCACAGAGAGATGGGGCGGTAACACAGGCCATGGCGTGCATCGCCTCCACGCCCCCAGATCCTCTGCCTGACCCAAAATCGCTTGTCATTGATGGAGCAGATGGAGATCATGGGTCACAACCCATGTCCACGCTTCAGCTGGCTCCCTGGAGCCATGTAAGCTCAGCTCCAGCACAGCCATACCCTACCCTACCACCCTGGGATCAGAGAATAGTTTGGGTGGGAAGAGACCTTAAAGACCATCTAGTTCCACTAGCTGCCCTGGGCAGGGACACCTCCCACCACACCAGGTTGCACAAAGCCTCCTCCAACCTGGCCTTGAACCCCTCCAGGGATGGGGCAGCCACAGCTTCTCTGGGCAACCTGGACCAGGGTCTCACCACCCTCACAGCAAAGAATTTCCTCCCAAGATCTCATCTCCATCTCCCTTCTTTCAGTGTGAAACCGTTCCCTCTCACCCTATGGCTCCCCTCCCTGACCAAGGTCCCTCCCCAGCTTTCGTGGAGCCACTTTAGGGACTGGAAGGGGTTCCAAGGTCTCCTCAGAGCCTTCTCTTCTCCAGGCTGAACTTCCCCCCCCAACTTTCTCAGCCTATCCTCAGAGCAGAGAGGCTCCAGCTCTTGCAGCATCTCCGTGGCCTCCTCTGGTCCTGCTCTAACAGGTCCATGTCCTTCTGATGTTGGTGGCCCCAGCGCTGGCAGCAGCACTGCAGGGAGGTCTCATCAGAGCAGGGCAGAGGGGTAGAACCTCCCCCCCCCCCACTGCTGGGGAGGCAGCCCAGGCTGTGAGGGGCTTTCTGGGCTGTGAATGCACATTCCTGGCTCATGTTGAGCTTTTCCTCCACAAACACCCCCAAGTCCTTCCCGTCAGGGCCCCTCTCCATCCATTCTCTGCCTGGCCTATATCTGATGCCCGGGACAGCTGGCTACGAGGTTGGCAATTAAATCTGAGTAGTCCAGACCAGTTTGTCCTGGAATATCCTGAGTTTTTGAGGGGTTATTTTTACTTTTTGACCCTTTTTGACCCAGAAACGCGGACTGAGATGCCTTGGGAGGATGCCTGGCTGAGGCCACCGACACAAGCGTGGTCAAGCAGGTACCTGAGGCTGCCATTTACCTGCTCAGCCCCAAAAGGGGACAGCAGGTGACACCTGAACCATTCCATGATCCCCACAGCGTCGTTTTGCTCACCTTCAGGCGTGGACTTTGCAAACCAGAAATATAGGGGAAATCTGCCCTGTGCATGAATCAGGGAGTCGCTGAGTGAGATCAGGAGATCACAGCATCCTAAAAACTTGAGGTTCTTTGTCTATTTACCCTGTGCATGTGTCCCTTCACCCCTTTTTTTCCCCGTGTTCCCTCCCAAACACCAGGCCAGCACGTGGAGCCAGTGCTCGGCTGGGCAGGCAGCTGTAACACTCACCAGGGCAGTCGCAGAGAGCAATGGCAGCGAAGTAGTGGGAGAGGGCTTTGAAATGCTCTGACTTGACATGGACCATGGTGGTCCAAGAGAAGGGAACATAATCCTTCACGTGGGCCTGGGTCATTGTCTGGTGTACCAGCGAGTAGACGTCTTCCACCTGTGGGGCGTCAAGAGACAAGCTGCTAAGTCATAGGTTTGGATGTCGGATGTCCATCAGGAGACAGTGACAGCAGGTTGTCCTCTCCTGGGGGGTTCTGCTGACCACAGAAGAGGCTTCTCCAGTGGCAGTAGCCCCACCAAGTCCTCTTCTCCCCGAGATGCTCACCATTGCTGCTTCCTGGGCAAGCTGCAGCCGGGAGAGGAAGTCGTGTTGAGTGCGCAGCAGGGTCATCTTCTCAAAGACGCACTCCTGGACTTGGGCAACCATCAATCGCACCAGCATGTTCAAGGAGGAGGCGCTCATATCCAGGCTGGGAGCGTTGGAGAAGTTTTCCTTCAAGTAATTAAAGGCACCTGTGCGAGGGAAAATCTCATGGTAGCAACTTGGCTTGTAAGCAGGAGGGTCAGGCTTTCTGACCAAGAAGGTTTTCCCACCAGCATGGCATAGGAGGAGAAGAGCCGCCAACACAGCTCACACATCAAACGTGTCACCATAACCAGTGGGTAAAAAGGTTGTGGGTCCCTCCTTGGCTACCTAAACCATCTTTGTGCCCATAGCTTTCTTCTCCAAAGCCCTGGGTGATCACAGTTCCAGGGTCCCTCTACCTCCCAGCTGCTTGGGAACCATCTCTCCTCTCCTCACTTGGGCCCATCCCTACTGCCTTGTGGCACGAGAGAGCCCTTTGGGTGGCTTGTTGGCTCATCCCAGCTCCTCTTCACAGACCACAGAAGCAGCGTGGTGCCAACTTGTGTTTTCTTCGTGGTCCCTTGGAGATGTCCCAGCCCCATCCCTCTTTGCACAACTGCTCCCTCCCCTTCTTGCACTCCTGAGGATTATTCCCACCCTGTGGAAATGCTGTCTCCATGGGGAGCCAGGGGAAAAAGAGGGGAATCCACATACCAGCTGCCTTCTGAAAGGCATCGATGGCCTGGTTGAGCCCCGGTAGGGAGGCACGGTCCTGCCGCGCTCCAATCTGGGTGTGCAAGGCTCCGATGTTGAAGAGCACGCTGCCCTTCTCAAAGGCCAGCGCTCGCTGGTGGGATGGGACCCCCGTCAGGGAATCGTACCTGGGGAAGGGAAGGGAAGAATCAACGGCTGCACATCCCCAAGTCCTCACCCACGGATGCAGGAGGAGGCTGGAGGGTTTTCAGAGCTCTGTGTGAGTTTGCAGCCACCGTCCCCACCGCGGCTCATTCCCACGGGGCACAAACTTTCCCCTACCTCCTCTAACCAACTTGCCCAGGGCAACAGCAAGCCTTGGGCAAGGGGAAAACCCATCTCCCTGCATCCACCAGCCCTAGCTTTGCTGCCAAGGCAGCCATCCCGTCATGAAAGCTTGGTCCCAGCTCCTTCCCCAGTCGCGGTGCCCCAGGTGGGACAGGGAAAGCTGCACCAACCAGTGGAAGAAGACGCCCAGGCTTCTGGTGGGAGGGAAGAAACGGCTGTCGAGGAAGTAGAGCTGGTTGTAATATTCCATCAGGAGCTCGAGCCCGGCTTCGTTGCGGCTCGGGGTGCGCATCGCCTGCATGGATGGGAGAGGAGACACACGGGTGGAAAGAGAGGGGGTGGGGGGGAACAGAAAGGAAAAGTCAGATTGTACAGTCTATTGATAGATTGAGTCACTGCATAATTCAAGAGGAAAAGAAGCTTCCCATAGTTAAGATCACCATATTCAGCAATTACCAATAGTTTGTAAAAACCTAAGGACCTATTTCTACTTACACAATTTTATTTAATCTCAAGGAAATAGTACTTAAGTGATATGACCAAGGTCACATAAGGAATAGAGGCAAACTACATCCTCCCTGTTTTGCCTCCAACTGAGGTTCAATGGACAAAGTAAAACAGTAGATATTCCATAATGAACACTGACTTTGAGTGTGTAACTTTGTACTTGCAAAACGTTAAACCGAAAGCAAAATACTTTTACAGCCAAATTGTGCAATGTATTGCATTTCACTGTATGCTTTCCTGAAAGTGATGGACATCTGTTTGTAAATAAGGATATTTTCCTAGGCCAGGGCTAGGGAGAAACACCCCCTGAGTTATTAGATCACATCAATGATTAGATCAATAGTCAATGAGAGGCAGCAGCGGGAGGCAGCCCCTTGGCACAAGTTCAGCCACAGGAAAGGTCAAGGAGTCACCAGTTTGGAGCCAGGGCACCCCAATCCAGAGCCAGCAGCCTGGGGACTGTGTTGATGGCAACACTGGCCTAAACCAAACCAGGATTATTTAGCTTTGTTAGGAGAGAAACTCATGCAAAGTCTGCTGAAACCAATGCTAAGGAAGAAATAGGATTTTTTTGCTCTTAATAAAAAAGATCTTGAGCTTTTGACCTGACACAGAGAGGAGGGTCAGAGCCCTCTTAATGCCTGGTTTTAACCACCGGGCTTTTCTCAGCTTTTGGCTTTCCAGGGCTCCCCTCCCACAGCCTGAAGAGGGGGATCAGAGCCTTCCCAAGGGCTCGAGGAAGCCTCTTTCTTTCCGTTCTCCCAGATTAAACCTTCGCAGCAAGGCAAAATGTGAGGCTACTTACAGAAGCTGTTTCACAGGTCCACAGAAAATTCACCTTGACCAAATCATTTTATACTTCCTCTCCTCCAAGCGTCAGCTGGAGAGAAGAGCGGTCACTTAGCTTCACTGGGGGTGAACTAATATTCATAAACCGGTACTGGATTGCATGAAAAGTTATAACTTTTAGTGCTGTTCAGTTCTAGGTCAGCAGGGTGTTAAAGGACAGGGGAAGAAAACAATTCCTGAATGCTCTAGACCTGAAGCCCAGGCGGTCTAGAGCAGGAATCCTTCACCCCGAGATGCAAGGATATAGGTGTAGTTTGGAAAAAGGCTGAGAAGACTCTGAAACAAAACATGGCACCTCCAGAAAGCGTTTCTGGGCTTTGCAGCTCCAGGGGCACCGACCTGCCGTAGCTCCATGAACTCTTTGATTTCCTTTTCAAACAAGACGCTTTCCTCTCCATAGTGTTCACTGATGAAATCCTGGACGGGGAAATGAGAGAAAAAACCCTGAGTCACCCCTGGAAACAGATATTCAAGATTTAAAGGGTAACTTTGGGCGATTCTGTATAGGGAATTTGCAAGTTCTCTCTACCAGGGAAAGCCCCTCCTGCCTGGGTCTTGCTCTCCAGCACCTCTAGACCCTCGGATCTCCTACTTTGCCATGTTTTCAGTCCAGCTCCTCCCCATAAACCTAATTTTTTGAAACTGTTGTAAAATAGAAAGCATTCCGCAGCTGCTGCAGCACCTCCTCTACAGCACCCAAAGCACGTGGTCACTCCCTTCCATCGTCTCACATGGCATCAAGCGAGCGAAACCCCAACGCTCACCTTTAGTGGTACCAGCAAATCCAGCTCCTTCGTCTCCTTCAGGCCCAGAGGGATCATGGGGACGCTGATGGACTCACTGGAAGAAGACAGCAACCCATTTGGTGGTCGGTTTGAAAGCCTTGGAGGAACTAAAATGAAGCAGCTCTTTGGCCCTGGGCTCCTGCTGCTCTTATTAAAGGGTAAAACTAGAAGAGGACCTGACTCTCCACAGCAATGTCCATATTATGTCAACAGAAATACTCAATGTTATTTTTTGGAATAGGAAGAGAGATGTGAGAATAGAATATGATGTATTTTTTTTATATAATTCATATCTGATAGGAAAATAACATTAAATCCTTCCCCTTATTCCTCCAGCCTCTGCTTTTCTCTCCCTAACAAGCACAACGGTGCCCAAATCTCCTCCAACGAGGAAGCTGCTTTAATTACCAGCCTTTGGGAACTGGGTGTGATGGGAGCACAGGTCATGGATTCACCCACTCCTATGTGCTAATCCAGGCTTTGGCGCTGATAAGGACCTGCTCAGGCTGCAGCCCTGCGCCTGATACTGAAATTTTCTCCCTCTATTAAAAGCAGTTGTCTAATAATAGCTCTTATTGTAAAAGGTTGAAGATGACACCGGCTCTGGGAACACCCACTTGGGGAGCGGTTTGTGTTTCGACATTAAAACAGGGCGGTTGGGCAGCACCGAGGAAGAAGAGCTGCAGGATGACAGCCAGGAAGGACCATCTTTTGGGGGATTTAGTGGTTTTCTCCATTTTCTGCTTTCAAGAAGCAAAGGAATGATGTGTATCAGCGGCAGATACGTGGAGGGCTCAGAAAATCACAGCGTAGCTGCTCTGCAAAGAGCCCCAGAGCTGGAGTCACAGTTTGACTCCTCTATCCAGTGATGGGGATCTGGAAGGTGTGGTGGTACCCACAGCTCACGTCAGCGCCGCAAAAACTTTCCCCATTACCCATCTATCCCTCAGGATTTCTATCCCCAACCCTGACACCGAGCCAGGTTACAGTATCCCCAGACCCTTGGCCGCCCAGTGGACTGGTTTAAAAGAGTGAGAAGGGTTTAGTGGAGTGAGAAACGGGGAGTGGGTTGGGCAGGACCAAGCCCTTGCACAACAGCTGCCTCTCATTACCTCCAGAGACCGCTGATAACTTGTCAACACATCGCTCATTAGTCCAGGGAGGAAAAGAGGCAAAGAAAGTTGCAAAAAAACGCAGGGGGAGCAGGGCAGAGAGGTTGCACCCAGGTTTTCAGCTGTTCATATTAATTAAACAGCATCAAGAGCTATAATTAGTGCAGAAAAGCCATTATCGCTCCTTCCCTAACAAGAGTTCCGCTTGAATCCAAGTTCTAGGGCAAACAAAGGGGCTTTTGTTTGCCCTGGGCAGGGTTTTGGGGTCGCTGTGGCGGCTGTTTTCTTTTTAAACCAGAGCAAACAAGCGGTGGGTTGGAAAAGCTGAGCACCCTTAACAGGGAAGAACCTGGGGATCCTACTTTTAGCAGAGAAGAGGGAGGAGCAACCTCCAGGATTACATTCAGAGACCACAACAGATCCTCCGAGCGCAGGAAACACCCAAGGGCGGTGGAGATACGAGGCTCCCCTGGCTTTCTTCACCTTGTAGGAGACCTTGTAACCCTAATGCAATCCTGCACCCACAGATCATCCTGCTCCTACGTTTAACATCCTTGCAAGAACCTGCAGGACGGAGTCACTGATACTCTCCTGGTCTTCGCATCTCCAGCAGCATAACAATCCTCCCCCAAGGGAGGACCATGTGCTGAGAAAAGCATGCAGATGGACACAAAATCTTAGAATCACTGTGTGGTTTGGGTTGAAAGAGACCCTTAAAGGCCACCGAGTTCAACCCCACTGGAATGAGCCGGGGGAGGGGGGGGGCATCTTCAACTAGACTAGACTGCTCAGAGCCACATCCAACATAAACTTGGAACATTTCCAGGGATGAGGCATCTCCCACCTCTCTGGGCAACTCGGGCCAATGTCTCACCACCCTCAGAGTGAAAAACATCTTCCTTAGATCTACTCTGAATCTTCTCTATTTTAGTTTAAAACCCTTCTCTCTCATTCTATGGCTCCCCTCTCTGGTCAAGAGTCCCTCCCCAGCTTTCCTGGAGCCCCTTTAGGAATTGAAAGGGGCTCCAAGTTCTCCCCAGAGATGT
>VZRU01019380.1:456916-482809 GCA_013398155.1 Pedionomus torquatus | reverse complement strand
GCAGCTGGGTGCGCTTATTTAAACGTGATATTTAAAAAAAGGTACTATTTAGCTTGAAGATTTTACCAGGCAGCCTTAAATTGCGCAAGGGGGGGGGTGCGGCCGGTGCGAGCGCCGGTCCCCGGTCAAGCCGTGGGGCGGCTCTGACCGCGCCGTCCGGGCAGGCGGAGGCCATGGGCTTGGCCGTGACAGTCGCCGCAAGCCGTGGGGATACGTCTGTCTGTCTGTCTGTCCGCCCGCCGTCGGGGTTTCTGCCACAGCTTGGAGCCCCGCTGGGTGCGTGCTTCAGCCCGGCAAAGCCGCTGTCACGGCAATTAGCGGGGCAGTTAATTGGTTGTGCCTTTGAGAGCTGGAGTTCTGCACCGGGTGCTTCCTGCAGCGGAGGCATGAGACTTAGAATCGATCGTAGAATGTTCAGAGTTGGAAAGGACCTTGAAGATCATCGTGTTCCAACCCCCCTGCCATGGGCAGGGACACCTCCCACTAGACCAGATTTGAATCATCGAATGCTTAGAGTTGGAAGGGAACTTAAAGATCATCTAGTTCTACCCCCCTGCCATGGGTAGGGACACCTCCTGCTAGACCAAGTGTCTTTCCAGGACTTGTGTTCTGACTGTCAATAACGTTCATTCTTCCTGCTTGGCTCTGTGGGTTGTTGGGTGGGTTTTGCTTGGGGTTGGTTTGTTTGTTTAGGTTGTGGCTTTTGGATGTGGATTGTTGGTTTGGATTTTTTTTTTAAGCTAGACTAGAACTAGCCTATGGGTTCCTGAAGTGACAGATCACAGAATGAAATGGGGTTGGAAGGGACCTCTGGAGATCACCTAGTCCAACCCCCCTGCCAAAGCAGGGCCACTTAGAGCAGGTTGCACAGGAACTTGTCCAGGCGGGTTATGAATGTTTCCAGAGAGGGAGACTCCAACACCTCTTTTTGGGCAGCCTGTTCCAGTGCTCTGCCACCCTCAAAGTGAGGAAGTTCCTCCTCGTGTTTAGATAGAACTTCTTATGTTCTTATCTTGTCCTCTCACTGGGCACCACTGTAAACAGGTGAAGACAAATCTTTCCCTGTGCTGTTTCCTGACCTGTTGATGGCAATCACAAAGTCTCAAGCAGGGAAGCACTTTGGTGATGGATTAAATACATGTCTTCCCCACCCTCGTTTCAAGTTTCACTTCCTAAATGCATCGTGTCATCATAGCCCTGCTTAAGCCTCCCCACCTCTCCAGCTGCCCTTGGGTGGGGGAAGGAGCAAATAGGGCAGACCGTGAACTTAATTGTTGTGGGTTTAGAGAACAAAATCCCAAGACCTTTAGGCCATATTTTGCAAGTGTAGAAAAGAAAACATGTGAACTTATTTGAATGCTTGGTTTGCTTGTTTTTTAAACTTAGCCAGGTGCTCTAGGGTATCTCTTAAGTCTTCCGAGTAGATTAAGACAAGCTCAGATGGAGATGAGCTGGAGAGCGTGTGCATGGCCTGGAGGAATCAGTTTCCTGAGGATAAAAACAGTTGATCTGTGTCGGGCTTGTTGCTCTGACTTGCTAGTGGATGTTTGCAGTACAGCGCTGGAGGGAGAAGGGGAGGATGGCAGATTGTTACTTGAATGGAGCCTATTCTCACAGGGCGAGGGCTGAAACCGTATTTTAGAGTAGCAAAATAAGTCTTAGCTCTGTATAGAACTGCGTTACTAAATGAGCATTTGAAATTACATGATGTAATCTTAGAGCAAATCCATCAGCTGCAGCTCAAGTAATATGAGACTTTCTACCCCATCTGTATGGCGCTAACTTCTAAAACTAACAGGAGAAAAGTCTCAGAAACACTTGCTTCAGAGAGCAGCCAGCCTTGTTGCTAAGGAGGTGATTGTTCTAACGCGTTGGAAGTAGGCTTAAGCTAACAGATGAAGCTATTACAGCACCAACAATCTATCTCCATGAGGAAAGCAAAAAGCGTGTAACGTGTACAACAGCTTCCTCCTTTTCTATAAAACACTCTTAGAAACCAGAAGATTCAGTGAGTTTGGGCTGTGAGAACTGCGGAAGCCATCAGATTAGCTGCTTAATTTTATACTGTACAGCTCAAGAACGGCTATTTAACATTTAAGCCCATCTCTCTTGCTCTTTGGAGCCTTATCTTTCATTGGGCTTTTGGATGTGTGCGTAGTACGTTAAACCAAGAAAGCAGTACTGAGACACTTGATCTTGGGTGAAGGAATCCTGAGCCCTTAGTAAACTAAACTTGTTGATCCCAAGTTTGTATTCAGTGATACTAAGTCAGTGTTAATGTAGTAGCCTTAAGTGTTGTCTCTAATGCATTATCCTGTTGTCTGTTGCCTTCTCATTTCTGATGCGTTGTGTATGTTACACTTATTTTACCATTTGTGTTTCTACACAAAGTTAGATTGAAGCCGGTTGGAAATCTTGTGGCATCAAGACTCTATTTTGTTCATGTAACGATGAACAAAAAGTTCACCAGTGCATTCGGAAGGTAAAAAAGAAGTTAAACAGAGGTTGAAAGTTCATTTGTTCATTCTGAATAAGAAGTTTGGAATTGTATTCTGAACCCAGAAAACCTCAACTCTGTCAACAGATGTGTGGTCTTTTGATGTTCGTTTCCTGTTACTTTTACATGTGTCCTGTTTTACATCTGTCAATGCGCTGTTTGGGTTAGGGGTGTTTCTAATTTTAGGCTCTCCTGAAGCTGGTGACGCAGTTTTGGCTATATAGTGCAGTTCTGCGAGCAGGTTTAGCAATTGTCTGCAGTTCTTTCATTCTTCATTCTATGTTCTTACAGGTGGGTAAGTTGCTGCTCAGGTGCTCCAGCTGTCTTCCTGTAAACTAATGTTATGCTGACACTCTTATTGTGCATGCTTGTCTGATTAGAGATGTGAAAAGTGGTGGCTGCTAGCTGACAGCTGTGCTGGAAGAAACTCTGAACCTGAGGAGTTCCTCCAGCGAAACTATTTCTTCCGCTTCTGAAGGACAGCACCACTAGTGTAATCTGTTTTAATTTAACGTTGTTCTGATGGCAAAAGATGATTAATACTGGTACTGTCTGCTGGTGGAGACCTAGCCAAAAAGTAATATGGCAATATCCTACTATACTAACCATGTACATCTTTTATAATAGCCCCAAAAATGGACAGTGAGCTAGAAAAATTCCAGATACAAAATACTAGAACATGCTGATAGTTGAATTGAAATTAAGGAAAGTATATGAATTTGAGGGGCCTTTTCAGATTTCTACATGACCTCATTTAAGTGAGGACAGGAGTCTGTGTTTGTAAGGTATGCAATGACATTTAGCTTGCGTCATAAGTCTGCTGAGATCTCTAATGCTTCCTGACCCTTGAGTTTGAAGAGCTGTGTGAGGATTACCCACTGTGCAACAGACGAATCAAAGAATCAGCTTATCTTGAAAACAGAAAGGAAAAAGATGAGTGTTCGGTTTCTTGCTGCTCTAGGATTCTTAGTCCAGGTGAATAAGTATAACACAGTTTATTAGAGCCTGTTACTGCTGCACTGGATCCTGGGGACTTGTCGTGCGTTGATGTCATTGGGCTGCCGTCGGAGTCCCCTTCTCCCCAAGTGTGGGAGAAGAACCTGATGATGCATGACCCTCCTCAGCCTTCTTCAGCTAGGCTTCCAACTGGCATATAAGATTGTATTTCTGCTCCCTCCCGACCTCTCTTTTCTTTTTCCACCTTACTACCTCCTGTGTGACTAACGTTGTTTACGTGTATGACCAGAGTGATCAGCAGTAACTGAATATGGGTACATACTCACCGAGGTTTTGTGCCTTGTGATGGCAGATACACCCACATGCTGTGGCTTCTCTGCAGGAGAAGAAACACAAAAATCTACATCATCTTTTTGCTGTTGTCTCATGTTTAAAGAAGTAGGATTAGATTAATTATGATTGCAATGGCATTTAAAGTTTAGAGGGACTTTCCTTCCTGGGTGATTTTTTTTTCCTTTTAGAAGGAACAAGTAAGGTTTTGGTTTATGTCATTTCACTTACAACTAAACTGCTTAGTTGATAGGAAACACACAGCTATCATTGTTACATCAGGCTGTGGTGGATATATTCAAACAGTTTGAAAAAATCCAAACCTTACAGGTGTAATTTTCTACATAAATAATAGATAACCTTTTGTTAGTTACCTTACACTTGAGGATCATGCTAGAATAATACAAGCTGATCTAGATCTCATTTAGGTAGCCACTTTGTTTTATATTGAAATATAAATAAAATCACTTTCTTGGGTTTTTTCCCCTAACTAGATAGTGAAATATTTTGTTCTTAAATCCAGTGAATCTCTCTTATGCTTCCCAGTGCACCAGAAGAATGATACTTGTATTTTTCAAAGCATAGTCTATCACCTGAGAGTCAGCAAGTTCATATTAAACAATCTTTCCATTTAAGTCAGATCTGGGTGTGTAGTAGCTTCCTTTCTTGTTCTTCCTCTTCTCCAATCTGCAGTATTTGGCAATGGCTAGTTGCTCAGAAAAGGATGAAAGTAACCGTTTTCTGCTATTATGGGCACTCTAGGAGAAAGGGAAGATTACAAAGAACAGGATGAAACATGAATTCATGTTGTTGTATTGGTCACATTTAAAGTGAAGGTGCACAGGAGATGTAAAAATGGATGATAGTGGTTGGAACATGTACATGTTGTCCCTCTTTCCACCTTTACTTGTTGCCTAACAATCTAGCAATCTGCCAGAGGTAACTTCAACAAACTGTCTCCAGAGGATGTTGCGGCTCAGTGCTTAAGGGCACCAATTCCATACAAGTATGAATATGCAGAAGTTTCTAGGCCTGGGAATGCACTTTTCTCGTTTCCTTTCTGTTAATTCCCTACTGACAAATATAGCACATAAAGCCTCTTAAGTTTGTGTCCCTACCCTATAGCTTTTAATGTCACTGGGTCAGCAGCCAACTCTTGTATGTCATCGATTGTATGTAAGTCCATAGCTGAACCACCCTCTGTGGTGATTCAGAGAGACAAGGAATGATTTTTTGAGAGTGGTATTTAAAATAGAAGACCTTAGTGTAAGTGGTTTAGAAAGACTTTACAAGTTATTTGCTCAGCAGTCTAGACTCGGGTGACAAGGGGAGAACCGCAATCCACTAAGAACAGCAGTACCGTCTCATACTTGTGTTGGCATATCATTGCTGACTAAAACTTCTTTCCTGATGGACCTCTTGAAAAAGTCTTGTTAAGACATGAGCTTGTGCCAGAAAGAGTTCATGAAGCTGCTGGGATCCTTGGTGATTCTACACATTATCGCTAAAACTGTCCTTACATCTAGAATCTAGTACTTCCAAGTCTTTTTCCAAATGGGAGATGCCTGATCTTGGTGCCAGTAAACTGGATAATGGTTGCTGAAGACATACGAGTCATCTGCAGCCTTCACATTTGGCCTTTCACTGCCTTGCAAGACAGGTGTTTGCGGGGAGGAAAGCTCCTTAACGCACCTTCCACTTGTCGCAGCAGAACTTCCTAGCGTTCATAGCAATGTGACAAACTTCTGTTTGCCTTCACTTCTCTCCTTTCTTTGGTCTTTAAAATCCCTGCTCCGTGCAGTTTGTCCTCCAGTCCCTTCTAACAGATTTAATCACCAGTATCATTGGTGGTAACTGAAGATGAGACTTCTGTACCTCTGTTGAGGGGGAAGAAAATCGTGTAAGCAGGGGTTACGGAAGACATTTAAAAACGTGTTAAGGGAGAATAAAGCATCTGTCTGGGTGAGATTAGGTGAATTTTGGACAAAATTCTTGGAAGCTTCATCCAAATGCAAAGGATAAATAGATGAGTTATCAAACGGTGGATTTTTGCTGACCTGCCACATACTTAAGACTTTACAGCAGAAGTTGCACCAGATGAATGGACAGAGAAATCTACGTGGCCCTGGTTATGGTTGTATGAGCCTGCAGATGTTACCACCTTCTGTTGCTTTTGGTTTTCCTAACCTGCTTTTTTGCTACACTGCCAAGACAGAGCTTAAGAATCATTTAATGCTTAATGTCGGGCAAGAAAGGTGGATGCAGTGATTTAAAATTAACCTGTTGATGATAGCTGCAGATTTCAGTGCTGGTGAGAATGAAACTCCTCAATGAGAGTATTAGCAGCTGTTGGATGCTTGGATGCATCCTCAAAGTTGTAGTTCTGCCTTCTTGTTTCTTTTACCCAGGGGAAATGAAGCATTCAGATCTGCTACAGTGTCTTGGGTTGCCCCCCCTTTCCCCTCCAGGGGTGATAATCCAGTGGGAAGAAAGCATTAAGTCTATTTAATTCAGTCCCTCTAATTTGTACAGCAGTGTTAGTTACTCTTGGGCTTTAAAAGGAAAACCGCAAAGCAAAATTAAAGGAAATTGGCAAACTCCCTAACATCATGAGGAAGCTGATTCATTTTTTTTTTTAATCATTAAACTCAACTACTGCTCAAGTGCACTCACTTGAAACTGTGTGTAAGCTGTGGGTTAACTCACTAACCAGTGTTTTTCATCTAGGCCTAAATAAAACTGCAAGGTGAAGTTGAAATTTCACACGTTTTGGTAAAGGCCACTGTGTAGGACAACCTAGTGCTGCTTCAGGCCTTTTCAGAGCAGAGCAATCGAAAAAGTGCTTGGGTACCAGCTTTCAAAAAAAGCTGTAAGTTCCACAAAGTTTGAACTTTTCCTTCCTAAGATAATTAACTGTTCCTCTGTACCCTCTGTACTGTTCCTCTGTTTTGAAGGCAGTAAGTCTGTCTCCCAAGGTTATTTAAAAAAGCCCACTATATATATACATAAATGTTCTAGGAGATGCCTGGGAAAAACATGTCCAAGGGCAGTTTTAAAACTTCAGTTCTCAAGTATTAGGGAATGTAAGTTACTTTAATATATGGATCAAATATGTACCATTACACGGAACTTAATACTCTAGAGGGTTTGAATCCTAATCATACCATGTGGCTGAGTCTCTGTACAGTGTGCCTTACCATTTGAGCCTCCCAATTTTATTTGCAACTCTTCCAAGTAACTTTTCTGAGCGGGTACTAGTGGTATTAAGTATGATTGAGGGGAGATTTCTAGAAAGCTCTCTTCGTTGTCTCAACTTGTATTTGATTTGAAAGATTAGTTGGCGGCAAACCTCCTTTCCTGTCCAGAGGTCAGGTACATTGTATATAAAGCACTATATTTTATCAATTGGTAGAGACTTCTAGATTGTATTAGTTGTTCCACACAAAAGCTATCTGGGCTGAGCTGGTTTAATGAATGTCTGGTGTTAGCTAATTCTGGTTTATGCCTTTTTCTAATCTCTAGCCCTCATACAGAAGTTTGAAATGCTGAGGAGAAGGAGTAGTTTCTTCAGATTAGGCTATACAGAAGCTGTTGTAATGTGTTAACACTAATTTTGGTGCAGCAAGCTTTAGTGCCCTCGGGCTGATAATCAAATAGCAGGTTTGTGAAGTGGTCTTGTGTTTGACTAGTAGTCAGGTGCTTTTATAATTCTAGGTGCTATTTTAACAAGCTTTCACAAGAGGGCAGAGTAGAATTTGCTCCGGGAAGCATAATTGTCTCGAGACTCATGTATATCTAGAAATGACCCAGCTCAGATTTCTTCAGTGTTACAACAGCACCAGCTGTATTATTGATGCTGTCCACCTGTATCTCATACGGTCCTGGGAGCTCTGTGGCTCTTCACTCACTGCTTCCCAAAGAGGTGTCCCAGGGAAAGCCACAGCCTCTTGCAAGCAGTGGGATGCTGGAGCATGGAGGAGGAGGGGTCTATACTATAACATTCCCCTTCCACCTACCCTGCCAAGGTTTGCTTGTTGGTTGCAGTTAAAACAGTTGCATAGTTGCTGTTAGCACAAAAATCTTGTTGTTAGCACTAGGAAATGCTGTGGCGGAGATAAGCAAGCTCTTTGTAGTTGGCAGACGCAATAAACAGATCTTGCTGCTCTCCAGCAGCTTCCTTGCAACCTGTTGAGGTGTGGTAAAATATGACCAAGAAAGCTACTTGAAAAGGAAATACTGTGTATCTCTAGCTTTATGAATCTTTAAGTGCATTGGCCAATTCTTTTATTACAGTTACTATGGTAATAACAAGGATGATGGTCCTAAGTGAAACAGTTTAGAGTCCACAGAGAAAACTAGCTCCCTTCATCCCCTTTATTTATTAGAAGACAAACCGAGTTAGTGGTTTGTTGTTTTCTTCCCCTGCAGCATCTTAGAAGTGTAGTTCTAATTCTATGTTGTACCTCAAGACTGTATATTCCAGTAATTTAGCGGAAAGAGCTTCTTCTGATCTTGCATCACTCTTTGAAGGTTTTTCTGGCAGGTTATCCTGTACAATTCCGTGCTATCTCAATTAATGCAAGGCAGTTGACGTTTAGCATTATAATATTCTCTGTACGTGAATCACCCAGAATCACAGAATGATACGGGGTTGGAAGGGACCTCTGGAGATAGAGTCCAATCCCCCTGCCAAAGCAGGTCTTCCTAGAGCAGGTTGCACAGGAACTTGTCCAGTTGGGTTTTGAATGTCTCAAGAGACTCTACCAAAGTGGAGACTTTCATGTTCTTTTTTTTTCTTTTTCTTCCTCCTTCAGGTTGACCCCAAAGATTACACTTTTTCTGGACTTAAAGACGAAACTGTGGGTCGACTGCCTGGAAAAGTAGCAGGGCAACCATTCGTCATTCAGGACTGTGAGAATTGTAGTATTTACATATTTGACCATTCTGCTACAATCACTATTGATGACTGTGTAAACTGCCAAATCTTTTTAGGACCGATAAAAGGCAGCGTATTTTTCCGTGACTGCAAAGACTGTAAATGCATAGTGGCCTGCCAACAGTTTCGCACTCGGGACTGCAAAAAGCTGGAGGTATTCTTGTGCTGTGCCACACAGCCCATTATTGAGTCCTCCACAGGTATGAAATTTGGATGCTTCCAGTACTACTATCCTGAGCTTGCTTTACAATTTAAAGATGCTGGACTGAGTATCTTCAATAACACATGGAGCAACATCCATGACTTTACCCCTGTGTCAGGAGAAAATAATTGGGGTCTTTTGCCCGAGGATGCTGTAGTACAAGATTATGTTCCTCTACCCAGCTCTGAGGAGCTGAAAGCTGTCAGAATTTCTACTGATGCTACGAGGAGCATAATACCAATAACTCGAGGACGGAGACAGAAAAGCAGCGATGAATCCTGTTTGGCTGTATTTTTTGCTGGTGACTACACAACTGCAAATGCCAGGAAGTTAATTGATGAGGTAAGCGACCTTTGTCTGCCTTCAGCTTTTTGAATTTCTAATTGAACTTTTCCTCTGGGTAGCCTCCGGTTTTCCCTGAAAGGGCTACAAAGAGGCTCTGCTTGTCTATTAGCAAGCAACTGTGCTGTTTAAAACCTTAAAACAAGGTAAGTGACAGAAACTCATCTGATCAGACAGTTGTTTTACAGCTGACGTCCTGTGACTGGCACACCTGTCCTTTAGCAGTTGCAGTGTGGTTTTCCAGCATGGCACACCAAAGGTACTTGCTGATGAAAATATGTAGTTGATATGATGAACTTGGCCAAACGTAGAGGAAGAGATTTGCAGTGCTTGTGAAAGGGATGTGGCCAATTAGCTTGTTAACTACTTGCCCTGAAAGTCACAGCTAATAAAACAGCCCGTCCTGAAAGTTTTTCTAGTACTAACAAAGACTTTAAGAAAATAGTAATTAGTTAAAATGTAAGCCTTTTGCCACCCAGTATTGGAAACTTTTTTCTGGAAGAGGCAGTGAGTGCTTGTCACAGATGATCAGCTGTCTTTGATTACTTAAATAGCTGGTGCTCTATTTTTTTTTTTTTTTATTTTTTTTTTTTTTGTTTTTTTTGTTTTTTTTGTTTTTCCCCCCCTGTGAGGCAGCAGCTCCTAAGCTTGTCTGAGTTGGGGCTCTCCTGGGGCTAAAATCTGGGAGTGGTTGGCTGCTTTTAGCACCCTGGAGTGCCGGGGATGACAGCAGAGCCAGTAACCATGAGCTACAGCTTCTGAGGGAGGTATCTGCAAAATATTCCTAGCATTGTGTGATCAACAAAACAACCAGTGGAGCTCCTTCCCCTGTGTTTTCAACTGCAAAGGAAGACAGCTGTAGGGTATTCCAATGCCCCCCACCCCTCCACTGCTCAGTTTTGTCTTTATGGAACTGAGCTTCTAATAGCTACTTGAGTAAAGGGAGATAATGATACTTATGGGCTGCTTTTTATCTGCAGAGGGAACTGCTGCAGTACAGATGATAATAGATGTGTTCTCCTGTGTTAGTAGTTCTTTAGAAGCTAGGGTTAAGAAGATGTTGAAAGACTAGTTAGTGAGATTTTTGGAAATCTTACTGCTCTGTAGATTAATGGATTCTTTGGAAGTAGAAATACAGTTGCTCCTTCTCCACATGCTTTTAGCTTCTGCCTAGGTTTGAAGTAAAAAGCTCTGTGTGTTGGAAAGTTTGTAACCTTTTTTCTGAAATGGAAAACTTGACCAATGGGTGGAAGAGAGTTTGAGCTAATGCTTGACTGAACGGTTGCAGACTAATGAGAACTAAGTGCTTGACACCAGATGCTGAATGCTTTTAACTCCTATTAGTTTCAGCTTGTGAGGGATTGTGGGGAAAAAAACCACAACACTGGGCCATAATATAGAACAAAACCATCCACATTTACTCCTCTAGGTGTGCTGGGGCAGAGGAGAAGATCTGGATGAATTGAATGAAAACAAACAAATGTAGAAAAAGCAAACTGTCTTTGAAAAGACCCTTTTCTCTGTGGCTGAATATGTGTGGAGAAAATGAGTGTATTCCAGTGTCATCTCAGTACTTGAGCCAAACTTTGTGCTTTAGAAGCATTTTAACATGAATTCTTTCTCTGTTAACAGATGACTGGAAAAGGGTTTCAGCTGGTACAGACTAAAGAAGTCTCAATGAAGGCAGAGGATGCTCAGAGAGTTTTCCAGCAGTGTGCATCAGAATTCATTCCACTACTTGAAAGAGGTGAGTTTGTGGTGTTTTCTTTCTCTTGATACAGAGTCTAGCTGTCACTAGAGGATTCTCGGAGAAGAAAGAGGAACAAAGGAGAAACTTACGTTTCAAGAGCATAGTGTAAAGCCAGTTGAGATGAGTTTTGGAAGTCTCAATCAGGCCTTAAACTAGCCAAAACTCCTGAAGGCATCAGAAACGGGCTATTCCACATGTATTTTATGGCTCTGCCTCCCCTCTAGTGGTCCAACTGCATAGCTCAGGAGCAGTGTCACATGCAGGTTTATCTGAGGTGCTCAAAAGTAGCTCATGCTTTTAGATTTCTGAGTTATCACTATTGCTATTCGACCACCTAGATGTTCAGTGTTTCTGTATATGTATTTAAGTAAATCAGTATAGATGCGAATAAAGCAGGCAAGTGTTAAATTCCTGTTTAGAAGTGGTGTACTGTCAGAGTATTTCAAAAGCCTTTTTATTGATCTGACTGTAATGGGGTTTTGTCTCTTCCTGCAGAAGTACTGACAGCTTGCCATCTGTTACATGCTAAAGCTCAATACAAGCTCACAAAATTAGTAGCAACACAGTTTTTTTTTTTTTAATAGTAACATAAGAGGTCTATGATGCTCATTGCAAGAATAGGACAAAAGTTGTTGTACTTGCAAGATGACAGTCTAGTTTAAAGGCTATTTTGCACCCGTGTGGGAAGAAATAACGTGTTCAGAATGAAAGCAGAAAAAGGGGATCCGCAAATAGCGGGTGATAAGATGTCTAAAAATCAGGCAGTTTGCTATCTTGGGACCGAGGCAAAAATGCCTGAATGACTCAGTCCTACTCCAGATGTCTGTGAAATAGCTCACTATTTGAGCAGTATAGTCTGACTCACTTCCATGATGCCCCGCACTCCTTAGCGCATTTGTGCCATTGCTGCCTTTCTAGAAGTAAAACTGGAATCCTGCCAGATTCTCTGCAAAAACAAGCATGGAATTGCAGATATTTTCTTCTCAGATAACACTGTGCTTAGAAGCTATGGTTAAGTGTTTTTAATTCTTTATCCTGCTTATGGCTGCTCAAGCAAAAGCCATAAAATGCTTCTTGTGAGCTTCACAATTCCCTCTGGGTTAAGAAATCTACTGTTTCAATACCTGGTATAGAAGTCGTATTGATTGTAGATGAAACTATCTTCTAGGTCCAGTAGTTGCTTTGGAATTCAATGGAGATGGTGCTGTGGAAGGATGTCGAAGCACTGTAAATGATGTTTTTAGTGGGACCAAGGTAAGCTGGTGTATTGCTTTATTGGCAGAAAATGTTACAGAACAACTAGGGTCAAGCTGTAACACTGATGTACTGCATGATCTTTTTAGGTATGTGACTATTCTGGGTTTTTGTTCAGCTGACTTAGGTTTTTTTGTACTCAAAACTTAAGTTGTTTTTCAGAAACAAGAAAAGTTGCCTGAAGAAGGTAAGTACTAAATCCTCATACACGTTGAAGAATAGATTTTCACTTAAAACTTCTTGTTTTTACTGTCACCACATGAAATAGTTGTATAAATATAGTAGGAAAAAGCTCTGCTCCAAGTTTCACACTGAAGTCTGCTTTCTGATGTCCTAGTCTATTGAACCCTGGCAAAGATAATAGGGGATTTCAACTTCCTTTGAGGTTTACTTTTGCTCTGTAGGATATTGCAGAATGCCTTCCTTCAGAGGCATTTTGCTTTTTTCTTCTGTGAGCTTATTTTACTGTAGCTTCTTTACACCCCATCTTCTCTTTGCTTGCTGTCCCTGTTCTTCTGAACAGCAATGGCTTTAAGAAAGTTTCTGGAAGCAATTAGAGCACTCCTGATAATGAGATGGTGACAAATCCTTTGATTTTAAACAGCTGTCCAAAGAGGACTAGAATGTCTTTGAGACATAGCATCTATACAGCTCCTTCTTGTCTTTCAGTTACTTTTAAAAGTGATTCTTGGAACTAGACTGCTCAGTTTCTGGAAAAAAGTCGTCTTCTAATAAGTCATCTCAAATGCAGCTAACATTTGCTTTTTGTTTTGGTGTTTGCTGCTGCACCAGCGAGATCCCAATGGCTCTCTGAGTCCAAAGAACACTACAGTCACAGACTGGGCAGTGCTGTGATACTACTGGTTCTTGTTTTGACCCAAAAGTCATCACTGCAAATTTTATCATAAAAATGGCTTCTGTAAGCAGGAACTTGCAGTGGCTTTTTTTAGTGTGGTTAGCATTATTTTATTATTTTTTTCCATAAAGAACAAAGACAATATTGGGTAGGTAATTCATTGATTCTTCTACATCTATTCAAAGATCTATTCTTCTACACTCTATTCAAAGACTGAAGCAATATTAATTATTGGAACAAATAAACTTTTATCTTTTCCTCATTAAAATGAGTGGTGTCTGTTGTTTTAACACTATGAATGCTCTGATCTTAGATGCATCTAGAAACTTCAGAGTGTACTTCATGCTGTAGTATTGTTATTGGAGGTGATCTGTAGTGTTTGGATTCAGTTTCAAATGTGAAATTACTTACTGCATTTGGATTTAAAACTTCTGTATACAGCCTGGTTCCATAGTAAAACCTTCCTCACTTACTAAATACTTGCTGTGGTGAATTAAGAAACAGGGCTTCCTGAGAACTGTTTATCTTTTTTCTTTTTTTTTTTTTTTCTTTAGGTAAAATGTAGCTCTAAATCTTGTGATAAACACTGGATTTGTGCATGGATCCCTAGACAAGTGAATATCAGGAGTATACACTTTTTAGAAAATTTATTTCTTTCTTGGAACATAGTTTAAAAGCCATGTAGGGAGTAACAAACTTCAGACTTATTCCTACCAAAAAGTTCAGGAATGCTCTGTAAAATGGTTTTACCTCATTGTTGGCTGCCCTTACCATGTTTGAGAGTTGTTATAGTGCTCAGAAAGAATTATAGATAGCTTTTGTCATTGTTTCTTGATCAAGAATCTTTAGGAAGACATGTATCCTATAAGACTTTGCAGGAGACTAATCTGCTTATAAAGCAAGTGGCTACATTTGCATTTAAAAATCGCGATTAGAAGTGATTGATTTTATCTGTTAATAACCTAAACTTCACCAGGGTTTTTTTGTTGTTTCTGAAATAAATCTGGTAAACAACCCTAGATGTTTTAGTAAGGGTAGAGAAGTTCTTCACCACCAGAGCTTTTTGAGTTGTTTGGTAGAAACAAGGAGAACTCTCTGCTGTGCATTTAAGCAGACTTCCTATTTGTGTGAACTTGGTACGTTTATGCTCTTTACCTCAGACATTCTTTCTGGTGTGACCGTCTGCACTTTTTGGTGTGCTTCTTAGTATTTCTGTCTATTAGATCTCTGTCTCATCATTTATTTGTAAAATACTTTGCAAAATTTAAACTGTTGGGAGTCCTTAAATAGGAAGGATATGGATCTGTTGGTATAGGTCCAGTGGAGGGCGATGAAAACAATAAGAGGGCTGGAGCACCTCCACTGTGAGGACAGCCTGAGAGAGTTGGGGGTGTTCAGCCTGGAGAAGGCCCTGGGGAGACCTTATAGAAGCCTTTCAGTACCTAAAGGGGGCCTACAGGAGAGATGGGGAGGGACTCTGTCAGAGAGTGTAGCAATAGGATGAGGGGTAGTGGCTTTAAACTGAAAGAGGGGAGATTTAGATTAGATATTAGGAAGAAATTCTTTCCTGTGTGGGTCGTGAGGCACTGGAACAGGTTCCCAGGGAAGCTGTGGCTGCCCCATCCCTGGAGGTGTTCAAGACCAGGCTGGGTGGGGCTTTGAGCAACCTGGCCTAGTGGGAGGTGTCCCTGCCCATGGCAGGGGGGTTGGAACTTCATGGTCTTTAAGGTCGCTTCCAACTCTAACCATTCTATGATTCTGTGATGCTGAAAGAAGGCATTCACTTGTGACTGTGGTACCAGTCCCTGTTGCTCCAAATAACTACCATGTATCTGGGAGATGTTCTCAAGTCACTTCAAACAGAAGTCTACCACGTGTGCAAGCAACAGTCTTGAAACTACATACTTTGTGATTTATTTTTTTTTTCTAAATCAGAAATTTACTGGGCAATAGGATACTCATCTGAAAACATAGTTCAAGTACACCAGTTCAATGAACTGTCAAAGTTTACATTCTCTTGGTATTCTGAGTTGAAGCAGAAAAGTGGTGACAGTAGGATCATAGTCATCTGGAATCCTGCAGTCCTAGTGTACTTCAGAATAGCTTGGTTGGCTGTGCCAGCGCTGATGTGCTGAGACAGATAATTTCCTCTTGCGATATAGAAAATACTGGAGAGTAAGAACATTTTTTTTTACATTTTTGATTGAGGCTATCAGTTGCATGTTGAGATTGGTTCAGTATAACAGAAGGTGTGGTGGCTGCTCATCAGTTGGGCATTGCCTAAGGCACTTGTAGTTGATCAGCTGAAAGCTTGCAAAGATGACTGTATTAAAGCCTAGACTTTCATGTGCGTTGATCAGTTTCGTAAAACACAAATGTAATTAAAGTTATTTAAAACCAAACAAACCAGGATCATCTGATGAAGAAACAACTAAGTTTTTTTTAGGAGAATATAGTGCAAGGGAGTCTTTGTTATGAACTCTGCTTTTCTGTTAAAGGCAAACTTAATGGTAGTGTAGGGTTTCTGTGTGTTTGTCTCCTTCTTACACCCTGCAGCCCAGGCAAGAGTTTGGCTTTACCACGCGAAATAAATCTAAATGGACACTACTGAAGCTGTGACCTCTGAATAATTGAGCCCAAAAATTTAAATTTCCGTCAATGGAAATCTAGGGTTACTGCAGCTAGCATGTCTGCTAGGAACAGGTGATGGTGACAAAAGGGTACGTTGGGGCTGAGACAATTCTAGGGCTATTCTGTCACACAGTGGAAACCAGCAGAGTTGTGCCTCTCATGAAATGAAAAAATAAAAATAGCGGTTACTGTCTCTGAATGAGCAAAGACTGCTTCTTTATCAGTGGTGCGTAACTATTTCTTTGTTTAATAAAACAGGTTTTTGTATCGGAGAGCAAGGCGTCAGCATCTCAAGATGTAGACAATTTCTACAACTTTGCCGACATGCAGATGGGAATGTGAAGTTTAACATGAAGGTGTTCATGTATGGTTTGTCTTGGCACTTGGATGTCACTTGGCTTGAATATTGCTGTAGTATCTCAGAAGTTTTGTCACTTGGGTTTGTATTTCACATATGTCTCTTTTATAAAGCTTTTGGTGGTTTTAATACCATATTACCTGAACTGGAATAAATGGCACAGCTCCCAATGTGCATTGTGTTTGAAACTTATATTTTTGACTCCAGAAACAATGGAGGTTTTCTACTAACTTTTTACAGTAATTTCTAAACTTCTATTGACACTTGAATGTTGCTTCAATATCTAATGGTAAAACATATTTGAAAAGTGCAATGCTGATCCAGATTTGATGCAGCGGTAATTGTTATCTTTAACTTGGACACGTTGTTTAGAAAGTGCTTTTATGTGAAACTCACTGTTCAAAACTTTCCCACATGCAAATTTGTCTTCACCGGAGGCCAGGGAGGAAGCTGTAGTCGCTGACTTTTTCTGAAAGCCTGGTCTGAAATGAATTTTCCTCATAGCATGCTTTCAGAAGCAGTGCCTGACTTATAAAAAGTACATCTGGCTTATTGTGCTTCAGCATCTTTTTTGAATTTATGCTGAGGCTTGTCGTAACAGCAGTCTGGTAAGTGAGCACTTGTCAGGCTCTTCTGCTGTGAGGTGAATTCGGAGCACAAGGGCTCTGCTGAAGGTGTTCCAAGGTCCAACCAGGGTCTTGGGTGATACAGCTGCCTCTGGTATTCCCAAGTCACGTATGGGACATTCATGAGGTTCCCTTGGACTCAGAGCAGTAAGTCTCTGGCACCGTTGCTGTTTGCTAGAAGGGACATATAGCAACCAGGGGCCAGAGAAAGGCTTTCCTGGCATTAAAAAGGCTCTTCCTTGCTAGACCCCAGGAAAAGAATTTTATACTCGGTTGTAGCAGTACTGAAAATTTGGCTATGAAGTACTACACACTGCTGTAGAGTTTATTTTGGATTAACTCTAAAAACAGACCAAAGAAGTTCTACTAGCATTTTGGATGATGCATTTGAATAGTAATCAGTAAGGATGCTTATTGCTACATAATGCACGTTAGAATGCAGATCTATACAGATATTAAATACACAATTGATTTATTTTTTACATATTACATTCTTTCTGATTTTTCTACACAAACTTAAACCTTGTGCCCAGGTTTACAATCCCTCTGTAATACTTGAATAGTTTGTCCTTGCAGATGCACAAAACCAAACTTCTTCATTGAAATATTGGCTTGCCAGTTTATGTAGCCTGTACAATCCATTGAATGGACTGGGGCTGTGTTGAGGTGCTAAAGCAGTAATTTTGTCCTTCTGCTCACCTGTCAGTAGGCAAGATCTTGTGCATCTTAGCTGAATATGAGTCTCAACTCATCGGTTTGAAAGCTCTGGAGCTCCAAAAGTGGGTGGCTGAAAGCATATATCTTTCTTATTTTTTTTGAATTAGCACAGGAAAGAATCTGTTCCCCTGAAATTCATAGTTCTGTCATGCCCAAGAGATGTTCTGAGCTGTCATTTTGCTGCTACTAGGGAAATACTTGCCCTTAGTTTAAACTATTTATCAAGAATATGTCCTTAGGACCGCTTGTTGAAGTTATGCATGGATTAAATGAGGAAGAATATCTCCTGAAGTCACTAAATCATTAGTATACTGAAGGTAAGAAAAATGTCACTTTTGTGAATGTTTTTACTTGACAAAGTGAAATAAAACCTAACTGCCACCAGAATCTGACTGGTGGTGGAAATTAGCACTTATTGCTCTTAGCCAGACAGAATTTTTCTCATCTGTGTGAGGAGAGTCTGTGAAAAACAGCTAGAAATCTTAGATTGGTCTCCAAAGTAATAATGCCACTCATCTATGAAAATTTGCAGGAATTATTCTCAATATGTGCAGTAAATGTATTTTTCTGGCAAGGACAGTACATTAAAATTGTATAATTTACTTCCAAAATATCATTGTGTAATGTATCTAAGCAGTGCATATATTGGACCATCCTGGTCTCTAAACTTTTACACAAACGTTTCCAAACTTATACGCTCACACATGATTATACGCATGCTTATTTTTTGTATCATCAACCTGCTCTGGAAAAACAACATGCTACATTGATTCTTGTAACTACTTTTGCTAGAGGACAGGATGATTAATTGAAAATTAAACTAGGTTTGAAACAGTGGAAAAACTTTTTGACATGCTAGGAAACAGCAGTGTTGTGTTGTTTGGTTGGTTTTTTTTTTAACATTGATAACCTGGTTACCAATATAAGGAGTTTTAAAATTTAAATTAAAAAAAAAAAAAACTAAATAATGAAGGAGTTTCTCAATCCAATTATTTATCTTTTGACTTCAGTTTCTTGCTAACAGGTGTTAAGGACACTTCTAGCCTAAACAACGTTGTTGTTACGGAATGGCCCGTGCTTCATGTAGTCTTTGTACGTTTGTTGTATAGCTTTTTATGTCATTTGTATTGCACTGTGAATGTGATTCATAATAAACATTGAAAATCTAAACTGGATTCTGGTAGACTTTTAAAAATTATAATGTAATGTCATTTTTCATTATATTAAGTATGAAAACAGAATTCTGTGTTTAAACAGGGACTTTTAATAGATACTCACAGGTAATTGAAAATAAGCATTAAACTCTGCAGTCATCCATCATCCAAAAAAGGTGAGTTTTTGACAGCAGGGATTTTTCCCCAGAGTCACTGAGGATGTGATTAAATTCACAGTGCAGTTTTCCTAGTAAATTATGGAAGAAGGTATTCTTTTCTCTAACTGTAAGGATACAAGTACAGAGATTCCTGGATAGAGACTGTTAAAGCACTTCTCCCTGATCTATGTGTGCATGTGGTTGTTGGGGCTTTTTTTGTTTTGTTTGTTTGGTTTTTTAACTGTGCTTACTCTGTTTGGTACTAGATACATGCTAGTGATGTGCATACGGCAGAAACAGACTGCAGTGGTTATACTAGTAGAATTGTTCATTTAGAAAGCAATTCTTTTGTATATCCCATTTAACATCTGAAAAGAGTTAAACATTTAATAAACTTCCATACTCAGCTTTAAACTGGTAAGAAATTACAGTCTTCCAATTAGAGATGGACTGGGGTAACTTTCATGAAGCATTAAGCGTTTACTAAGAACATGAAGTACCGTATCAATATAATTTTCTTTTTAATATATTGAATTAAATTGGGAAGCTTTAAAGAATCAAAGCTTTCGGTTTACACTTAGCTATTATTGTACAATTTTACAGTTTAAAAAAACAAACTCTTGTACCCCAATTGGATCCGAGTTGCCTATTAATCTTTTTTACATAATACCTAAGTCATAGCAAAGCTGTCCTTAAGTATTTTCGCAGTTTGTACCAATCACATTCTCAAATACTAACATGGGGAAGCTTTATATCTGTGCCCCAATTGCTAGGAAGTCCCCTCCCTTCTTTTGACGTATGTAATAGTCATGCATAAAATGCATGGATTTAGGAGTAATCCACATACCAGGCTGCACTTCATAACTGGAACAGATTTTTATTTTATTATTCCAAAAAGCAGCCTGAAACTTATTTCATGTGCTTTGGTCATTCTGACTAATACAGACAAAAATGAGTTTTACTGATTTAAGCTTGAGTGAGAAGTCTGTAGCTGAGTATCTTCTCTTAAATGCTGGCTTTTAAGTGTTTAGGCTCTGTTCATACATCATTCAGCTTTCTGTGCATATTTAAGTTAGTGTTTCTGATAATTTTCTAGGAGGTGTCAATTCCCCAGGCATTTTTCCTAAAGATTTCATAAAAGCTGCTGTGAAAACAAGCTTTTAAAACCTAGTAACAGCCCAGGTGCCTGCTTGTAGGGTTCCTAAAGTCAAGGATTTTTGCTATCACATTCCTTACTTGCTTCTTTGGACCTTTTGTGTCATTTCTTTTTTTTTAATTAGTGAGTAAGCCTTCTGAATCTGTAAGGGTGACATAGGTCTTTGGAGGTCTTTAGGAACAACTCTTCCAAAGTGTGCTTAAACCTGATTTAGAACATCTAAACTCTAGTCCAACAGTATTAAAGCTACGAATAAGTGCAGATCGTCAGTATTGTCTCCAGCATGCATGGATCTCAGTGGGATGGTGCAAGTGGGCTGTAGTACTTCATTAAGTTGTGTGCTGTAGTACTGCATTCTTGCTGCAGCATATTTTGGAAGACAGCTCTGTGGTGGTCCACCACGTTCCCTGGACACTGCAGAGCTTGCAGTACGAGCTACTATTTGCTGAGGATAACAATTTCTGAAAAATTACAACTTGCTGTACTGCCAGCCTGGAAATTTTTCTTAGAGCTGTCTAGTCTGAGCTCTGTGTCTCAACACAACCATCTACGTATGGGGAAAACTTTACAAGCATCAAATCTGGTAAAACCATGGCATAGAGGAGGCTTCACCAAATGGTTGGGAATCACAGTGTATTAACAGACCAAGCATTAATATCTTGGTGTCCAGTTTGATAGAAGGGTGCGTTTTGCTACTTTCATCTCTACAGGATGCCTGGTTGCCATAAGGCAGTTGCTGGTAATGTTTGTGGTCATGCAGTCTTCCTGATGCACATGTAGTCATTACTGGTTCTGAGTTAAGAGAAGAAAAGGAGGGGGAAGTGAGAGAAGCTTTTGAAAAAAGCTCTGACATTTTCTGAGTACACAAAGAAAAACATGCAACTGCTTATTCCTTTATTTTTTTAAATGCATCTAGTGATAATCCTAAACTATGTACAATTTCATGGCTAAAGTATCTGAATACTTTCCCAGAATGCATTAAGCAGTGTGACTGTCAAGTATGAGTTGTCCTCTTTCCAGTTGCACAAGGCTGTAACGTTTCCAGTACTGTCAAGGATTCAAGAGGATCTCCCAAAGGATCTCCTAAATACACATGAATTTCCCTCACATCTTTCTGTTAAAACCCGTAACACCTATATGCTGTAGAAAGTTGGTCCTTAAATCATCAGGTAAAGTTGATGGATAGGAAATTGCAGCGGGGTTAAGAGGCCCTTGGACAGTGTTTGAATGAATGTTTGTCTGGCATTCCCAAATGATTCTACCCAAACGATGAGGCTAAATTTCAGGCTAGACACCTCTGCAGCACTGGGACCTCAAAGGAGTCTATGTCTGGGTGACAGTGATATGTGTACTTCTGCTTTTTCAACTTCATTTTACTACAGGTATTGTGGTCGTGGCGTCCTAGTTCATAGAGTCATGTGAGTATCTCCACTTTCACTTTCAGGTACCTTTTCTACCTTTCCATAGTGATGAAAACGTGAAAAGTTTTTTTGCTGTTTGACCTGTTAAACTTGTGTGTCTGAAAAATAAAATAAATGATAAAAACCAAAATAAACTTTTTTTCTGGGGGAGGGAGAGGGAGAAGGAGGGAGGGAAGGCTGGAGTGACCATTGACTTGCAATTTCTGAGCACTGAAGGGAGCAGCAGCCTCAGTTCCCCCTGCTGCCGTGGATGTGACTGCTGTAGGGAGAGATCCCCCCAAACTGCACGTACGGCACCGGAGAGGCAGCTAATTTTCCTGCTCTTTTGGGCAAGATCCACAATTCGTTTCCTCGCTAATGCAAGCATAAGATGTATTTTTTTATTCTTTTTTGTTAGGTACTCATGCGCATTTAAGATACAGAGCTGATAGGGCTTGAAAGCTGCTGGCAGTCCTCTCCGTTCTGCTTAGAAGGAGAAAGATAAATCAAAGATCTCCCTAAGCACAAAACTTTGGACTTGTCAGATCCTGGAAAGTGAAGCTTGGCACAGTTTTCTGCTAAAGAGGGTAAAGGCTTCTGGATTGTGGAAATACCTTTTATTTTTGGTCAGAATGACCTTATGAGGGGAGACCTTCTTCCCCCGCCATTGCTAAAGTTGCTCCATAAAAGCCACTTCGGGGGCTTTTTATTTTATTTTTTTTTCAAAAGGGTTCTGGAGATTAAATGGAAGGGTTGTGCTATGACCTGAGAGCATCTTTTGATAGCTGCCCCAACAGGTGCTAAAGGATTGGACTCAGAGTTAGAGATAAAGATAATCTTTTGAAGCTCTGAGTGCTCTTTGCTTCTATTTCTAATAGCAAGTACCTGAAACCTTTTTAGTCCCAAGAGGGTTTAAAGACAGCCAGCGATCCTTAGATGAGCTGCTGCTTTGCGCTTTTTTCCACAGAAGAATGGAATTTACTCCACAGTGATAATTAGCTCTCTCATTTGCAGATGGGTGTTTGTGCTTTATGGTAACGCTTCAATAGTTTTGCTCCTCGTGAAAAGAAAATAAGGCACTTGAGCTTTTCTTTCTCTCGCCAGTAGCTGCCAATGCTTGCTCTGGTTTCAAGGATGTTGTATCAAGGTTTCATCAATGGTATTTGATCTACTGATGAAGCAAGTTTTATGCAGCCTCGACATATTTCAAAGAAAGGTGTTATCACTAGGCCTCGTGTATCTCTCATCATAGACAGCTGGAATCGCTGCCTGTGGATGTTTCTCCCTGCAGGCTGGCAATGCTGCAGAGACTTGGAGGTAAGAGGTATGAATTAACCTCCCAGGCCTTTCCAGTTCTTATCTCCCCCCCCGCCCCGCCTCATTAGTCCATAATACTGTGGCTTATACTAATTAGCTAATACTAATACTTTTACTGCTCTGACACGTGATGAGAGCAGGTTTTGAAGAAAAAAAAAACCCTGACTCTTCTGTTGAAATTCACTGAAATATTTCTAGGTTTTTCCAGTAGAGGTGCTTCTTTTGTGGCTCCAGTCCATGTTAAACTCTGTGTGACCCTACTTCTCAGATGTTAAACATTACTTCGGTATAACTTTCTTAATACCTTAATATACTATGGGTCTTTGTACAGCTGAATAATGATTTGGTTCAACTTGAGTGTGGTATAGATGTATACGTTATTTTATCCCAACCATATCTCTTATACTTCTAGTTTCCAGAGCGTTCCTCCCTTGGGAATACTTCATGTTTGTGCTCTGTTTTATCAACGTGTTAACATCTGGCTTTGTAAATTCCTTATATTCTCTAGGTGCAAAAGAGCATCTGTAGTTCATCCTTTCTCAAGAAAATGTGGAAACTGTGTTGCATATGTCTTTTAAAAGAACAACAGTGTACAATCTGCTTCCTATTTATTCATCTTGCACGGTGTTCCTGTAGAAATGCATAGCAAATGCAGTCCTGCATAAATTCTTATGAAACGGTAAATAGTTTGCTAGAAGTCACACAGGATGAGATAATGAAAATGTTACTTGCACATAAAAGTGCTTATTGAAATTAGTATCCCGAAGAACTTTTTGCCATGGGTTTTCCTGCGTCACCTATCTTTTGGCCCTGGGCCTGCCCTCTACATCTGTGGTTTTACTGTAGAACTAGAGGTTTGGATGTTGTTTTCTCCTGACGTGTGACAGCCAGTGCAGGGGTGTGGATGTGTGTGCGTGCCCTCCCAGGCGTGAGAAATGAAGATAGCTGCGCAACACCTTTCCCAGGTTGGGCTGCATCTGCTCCCGATGAAGTCATTCATATATAAAGTCATCTGGCAGGAAACTTCTCATAGGAATGTTTCCTTCACTGATGGGAATATACATTCTTCATTGTCCTTCAGAATGACGGATACTTTATATGCTCTGCTAAGTTAAATTCAGGGACACACAAAAAAGAAATTGCTTTAAAATCAAAATGAAGATATACTTGAAAATGTTTTCTGTTTAGTTTAGCTCAATGGGATTTTAAAGTCTTTATTACTAGAAAACAGGTCTTTTTCTATAGTGTGCGGACTTAGGTTTTTTTATCAACCTGAATTCTCTTCGTTTTGGGCTTGAATCTCTTAATTAAAAATCAGTATTGCGTGCCCAGCTGCATGGACCACCCGGTTTGAGGATTCCACAAGTGGTGGTGGTGTGGTGGTGGGGAGCATTCTTGGCATTTTACTTGACGTTGTGGTTTTCTGAAGCTGTTCGGAGTGTTTTCCTGGCAAGTATATATTAATGAACAGAAGGCAAATGAGGTGATCACTGGTGCATGAAGGAAGTCATACGTGTCAGCGTCGCTGCTTGGTTGCGGTCTAACTGCATTTGTAGAATGCTACACCTCATATTACACACAGGAATATTAGCAAGCTATTCAAAAGAAAAGAAAAAATAATTGTTTTTTTAGTTGTTGTTGCAGCAGGTAGTAGATCCATGGAAGTCCTTGCCAGCAGTGATTTAAAGTCAGAAACCTGCATGGATTCAGTGAAAACTGACTTGGACAAGTATTCGGAGAAGTGATCTGTTGAGGGTTACTAAACAGACATACCACATCCTGCTTGGGAAATCTGAGTAAAAAGTAGTTGAAGGCTTGCGGAGTGCTTGGAGGAAGTATCTTAGTGTGGATGTCCACTTGGGCCAGGAGGAAGTCAATGCAGGGGGCCCATGATTCGGTAGAGCCGCTGGGAATCTGTTGAGCTCGATGGAACATTTGGCCTGAGACAGCGTGTCCTTTCTTTAAGAACCATTTCACTTCATCCTGCTGCTGCCTGAGAACAATGTAGAAGTGCAGCTCAAGCATGTCAAACTATCCCTGCCATGCTTGCTGCTCATCTCTTCATTCCTTTGCCTTTGTACTCCTCATTATTACATTTGTGCTGCTGCTTCTTGGTGCTTGGCCTAGAAAGAAGGGTGTATCCCAGGTCTGAGGCTCCAAGTTTGCTTTCCTTCTCTGCCAAGTTTCTGTAGCCTTTCCGTGCCCCAGTTACTGTGTGTGCAGAGGATGGAGCTGCAACACCCAAAGGGTATCCTCTAGATCAGTCTCTTTGGAAAGGAAGGTAAAAGGGGTTTGCGGTGCATTTTGATGCAAGCGATATTGGCAAGAGCAGTGTGGGAAACGTATCGTGATTGTATGATTCTGTAAGAGTGGTCAGACACTGGAATAGGCTGCCCGGGGAGGTGGTCGAGTCACCACCCCTGAACGTGTTTAAAAGTCGTTTAGATGTGGTGTTGGGGGATACAGTGTAGGGGAGAACTTTGTAGTGGGGCTGATGGTTGGACTCGATGATCCCCAGGGTCTTTTCCAACCTGAATGATTCTGTAAGAGTATGTGGGCGTGGGGCCTGATAATGGAGGAAACGTGTCATGTTTTCGCCTTGTTTGCTTCTTTCTGAATGATGCTGCCTCCTGTGCTTTCTATCAAACGGTGTTTCAATGGGGAGCTCTGTCACGGCCTGAATGATGAACACCAACAGCTGGCTAAAAGCTGCCCGAAGGCAGACTTTTATGCTCGTCCTTTTACAAGTTGTGGCACTTGTTGTGACATTCTCAATTTAGCATGGGGATGGGAACTGCGGGAAGGCAGGGGGGGATGTGGTAAGGCCGCTGGCCGCCTCTGCCCCCAGTCGCCCAGCCATAAATTGCCAAAGGCATTGGAGAAGCAGGCTTGCTTTTCATCTGCTCGGAGGAAGAAGCCACCTCCGGCTCCTCACCCGGTTCTGGACTCCCCTNGGGGGCCCAGGCCTTCCCCTCAGGCCCCCTTCCCGCCCGCCTGAGGGCCGGGGGCCCAGGCCTTCCCCTCAGGCCCCCTTCCCGCCCGCCTGAGGGCCGGGGGCCCAGGCCTTCCCCTCAGACTCCCTTCCCGCCCGCCGGGCAGGGCTCTGCCGGCGCAGCTGGTGAGAAGGCCGGGCCGGGCCCGGGGCGGCGCGGCCGGGGAGGGAAGGGGAAAGGGAAGAGGCGGGGCCTGCAGCCCAGCAGTGTCAATAATACAATAGGGCTCTTGTGCTGCCGCCGCCGGAGGCCGGGGCCT
>VZRU01019380.1:433430-454066 GCA_013398155.1 Pedionomus torquatus | reverse complement strand
GGGGGACGGGATGGTCCCGGCTCCGCTTCTCCGCATCAGGCACGTTTCGCCCGGCGTGTCGCTGGGACGATGCTCCTCTCCCTGCGAAGGCACGCACGGCTCCGCGGTACAGCGGCCGGGAAGGTAGCAAAAGTCGCACTCGCAAATAATTGTGGGGTGGTTAATGCCAGGGTACGGGGTGTCTTAAAATGCATCTCGATGGGAAGGATAAATACTGCCCCCTTCTCCCCCTTTTTTCCCCTTTCTTCTGTTTTTTCAACTGCAGTTCTTTTACGAAAAGCACTTATAGTTATTTGAAGACTTCAGCTATTGTTCACAAATTGTTCTAATGAGTGGCCCTGTACTCTAATTAAAATATCGCTAAATTAGCGCTGTGCTTTAAAGCCGTATTTTTTTTTTTCGTGTTCAGGAGAAGAGAATGCCAAAGACTGCATCCAGTTGTGATTAGAAATCCTGTGATTAAAATCTTCTAGCAACTTGAAAGCTGTTGTGCCTCTCTGTTAATGTAAAAGAGCCTTTGCACTAAAACGGAAAGATAAGGAGAACTGTATTTTGTCTTGGTGCATGCAAAATGTTTTATCTGCAGCCAACTTTTTACGTCACATTGGTGCTTGTTGTGGGCTGTTCTGTAGAGCATCTCGAGCACACCTGCTAATCTCTACAAAGCGAGACCGTATCTTAGCGATGGTTAGAGCAAACCTGAAAATGCAAGAGCCGGATGGCTTTAGTGAGGAAAGGGCCTATCAAGCCTGCCACGAGAATTCCTTAGCGCGACAGCTGAAAAGCCTTCACCTGCACTTACTGAAGGGAGAAAATGCAATTTGAAGTTGCTTTAGCCAAGAAAGTGCCTTTTCAAATTTAAGGAAAGTTACTGCTTTCAGGATCCAAAGTTTTGTGCCTTTTTTTCTTTTGTGTGTTTTTTTTTTTTTTTTAGCTGAACTTCTGACCCTTCCAGACTAGACATGACATGCCCCGTTGTTAATGCCAAAGTGAAGCAGAAGAAAGCTCTCTTCTGAAAAAGTTGGCCTGTGTATGCAGTAAAAGTCATCAAATTAGCAAGAGCTGTTTCTATTACCTGTTCTTCACTTGATGTTTCCTCTTTCTAGGTTCCTTTTACAGAACAGGCCTCTCTCCTTTCCCCAGCAGGAAAAAGTTGGGTCAGTCAGTGCAACTGTGGGGAGTTTTTTTGTTTGTTTTATTTCTGTTATGTACTTGTAACAGGAACCTGCAAAGATTTGCTAGAGCTGATGCAGGAACTTGTGCAGGAACTTGGCATTTATCGGCAAGGATGCATTTTCATTTGGGATCTCATGAAAATCACAAAAATCCTCCGAATGTCAAAATCTGGGCTAGAGGACTTCAGTGTAGTGTTAGAATAAACTCAGATTTTTCCTTTTCTGTGTTTCTGTGGACTCCCTCTCCATGGCAGAAAATCAGGAAGTTTGTGTCTGGGATTTGGGATATATGGCATTGTTGTGGGCTTTTTGTTTTGTGGTTTGGTTTTGTTTTTTTTTTTTTAACATGTAGTTTTCATAGAGCTGGGTAGTTTGCTTACAGAGGAGAATTCACAAAGGCTGCTTGCCTGCAGTTGAGGATTATTGCTACCTGTGCAGCTTTATATATGTACATATAGGTAGGCAGGCATGCGTATGGCCACTGAAGTAGCTACCACGTGCTGAGTGCTGTAGAGCGTTTATCCCAAAGGCTATCTGCAACCGGTCTGTGGGGTGTCTTGACTGGTGACTTGAACTCTTGGCTAAGGTGACTGCAGGTGTACAAGGTTGTGGTGAAAACTGCTGGATCTGTAAGACCTCTTGAGAAGCGAAGTTGATTGCTGTATAAGCTGCCTTGAGTTGGAGTTCAAAACTGATGCCCCTACAGTGTTCCCTGTGGTCTATTTAAGTAGCTTATTTCAGTCTATGAAATTAATTTCTGACTGTCGTGCCCCAGAGTGTAAGGAGCACAGCATGGTGTCTGTTCGTTTTCGGTTAGCTTGGTGAGATCTGGGATATGTCTACAGTAGGAACGCATGCCTACTTTTTTTTAGTGTGTCTTTTGTGATCCATAGGTGAAAAATCTTACATAAGCCTCTGTTTCTGTGATGTATGTGTCTTTTTCCTTGAGTGCCTAGAAGTCTCCTTTTAGAAGTTGATAGTGATTTGGGGGCTCTTACCTGAATGGGTTTGATAGTGTAGCTTTATGCCCAGTCTTCAGAAAATGCAGGGCAGTTTAGTAACAAAGAATATGGTATTCAGTTGAAATGTAAAAGTTAATATTTTGTCAAGTACATATTTGTTTTGTTTGTGAGTATCATCCTCTTCATGTATTTTATAACCAAATACTTGCAGTTTTGTCTAGATCTGTGGTGCTGCTTTTTGGCTGGCATTGTAGACAGAAATGGACTTAGTCAAAACTTGCCATTTGATCATGCCAGCTTAATCTCTCCCTACTCCTACAGACTTTGCAGGAGCTGCAGCTGAGGGGACTCGGGCTTTCGAATTTCTGGAGAGGAGAACCCTTCTTCTGAAGTCGTGTGGCGTTTCTCTTTTCTGAGGATTTGAAGTGTTTATAACACTCGAGGCTTCGTGTAATTGGAGACTTCAATGCAATTTTGACATACTTTACTTAAAATGGAAACTAACAAGTTAATAATAGCTCTTATCGGGGATATTTATGTAATGGAAGCCAACAGATGCTATTTGCATCTTGAAGAGCTGATGTATAAAATGTTATGTCACGGCCCTGGCAGGTTTTGTGCTGGTGGAGGCTGGGTCAGGTGGGAGTGGGAGATGCCGAAGATCTGTAGGGCTTGATAGCACCTCTGAAAAGTGAGATAACTAGAAGAAATTTTGCATTTTAGCATACAGCTGATTTTAACTTAGTGCTGCTATTTAAAATAAAAAGAGGGGGAGAAGTGATTTCTTTTATATTTATCCACGTTAAATGATCAATTACACTGTCACTTGAAAATTACTTTTCTTTATACTAACTTCTAGCTACGACTGAGCTTCTGATGTTCAGAATCCCTAAAAAATGTGTTTCTAGATACTATTTTTATTGATACTTCAATTTATTTCAGGTATCTGGCAAAGAAATGTAATGTGACAACCCAGGCGTTCTCTTTGGTAGAGAGATATCAGACCCACGTGTTGCTGGCTCTGCCTTACCACGTCTGTGTAATTGCTAACCACCTCCCTGCTTCCCTGGGCTGTTTGCTCTTTCCTATTTATTTACTTCCAACTCACCCTTCTCTAGATGGCATCTGAACTTTTCCAGCATTTAAGATCTTATTTCAGTGTGTAGGAGACCAAGAATTTGGGGATTAGAGCAGGCTGGGACGTGTGATCTTGGGCCTAACCAAAGCTCCTGTGTTTGTAGAGCTATAATACAAGCTTTACTTGGATTTAAAGAAGTGGAAGAGACCCTTGAGCTGCGAGCATGGCTGAGGAGGCTCCACTGGCAGTTGTTAAGTCGCCCTGTTTAGAGGAGCAGGAGAAGGTGGGAGGATAAACTCATGACTGCTGATGCTATTCATTCTAACTTTCTCCTGGATTAAATACTGGGATGCTTGCCTTAGCTTGTTAAACTTTGTTTGAAAACTTTGGAGCACTTTCCTTCTTTAAAGTACACCTGTTACAGCATTAGATTACAGAGCTGTGTTTCTTGCTTATTGAATTGAATGCTGAACATAACATATCATGTCGTTAATGCCTCCTTGTGTTTTAATTAGAGCTGTAGGGAGATGTTAAAAAACAGGTTTATACACATGCCTGACTGGTTGCTAAAATGAATATGCTTGTCACACGGTCCTGAGGGAATTATGTATTATTTTGCTAATCTGCTGTCCAGGGCTCCCCTCCTCTCCCTCCCCCTTCTTTTCTTTATCCGCCCCTTACTCTAACAAATTCTTGCTTGGATGTTTTCTGAGGGTTTGTCATATCTGCTAAAAGCTCCTGATGTGGTGGAGTAGCCTTTGCTGGTGGAAGGCTCAGGCTCTCATTAGCGTCCTGGAGAGCAGTTTCACGCCCTTGCAAGTGGTTTGATGCACAGCAAGTCCAACAGCTTCCCACGGTTAGCACTGTGCAGTGGGTGAGTAGACACCAGGATGCTCTCCAGAGGGAGGGTGGTACTCCGCTTACTAGGCTGTGCAAAGTGAAACAACCGACCAGGAGTGTTTATTGCAAATAATTGTGTCTGCATGACCATGTTGCGAAGTGTTTTCCAGGCTATGTGTTAAGTTTACAGGTAGTTCTTATTTTGGAGTATGCTGTTGGGTAGATGGTCAGGTAGTGGAAGGAAAACTTCTGCATAGGATATGCCTGTGTGCAAAGTAGCTTTTGATTGTGTTATATAGTTTATCATGCAGTACTGGATGATGGGAAATTCTTTAAATATGGCAATAAATGATGTATCTGCTACAAATCTTAGACAAAAGTGTTGTTTTTTTTGCTAAAGATACTCTGGTTGTTAGATTGATCTGCTGCTAGGTTGGTGCAGTAACACGGGTGCTCAGGAGCACTCGAAAATAATAACGAAATTCTCAGCTTTCATTCATACCGCTTAAAAACGTAACAGACTAGATGTTTTTAAATAATGCTTGCTTGAGAGCATGAAGATACTGAGAAAATTATTATTTTTAATGCACAAATATTTAAATCTTCCTATCAAGTATAGTAGAATAAAACGGCAGTATTCTTTCTGTGTAGCAGTGCAAATAACCTTACCTCTTGAACCACTGGATACAAAAATGCAGAGGAAAAGTGTGTATCCTGACAAGGGAGGAAAAAATTGTCCTTAATGGGATTACTTATGTTTCTGCGTTTTTTAATTCTCTTTATTGTTATACTTTTAACTGCTTGTGTTTCTTTCATATTCTTCCAGTGTTGATTTGCAGGCATTGATATCAAAGTGGTTGTAGAGGATTCATCATTTGAAACAGTGCCATGTCCCACCCAGATTTTGGCTTTAGTGAAAAAAAAAAATTAAAAGAGAGAGGGAAAAACCCAACCCCAACAAAAACCTCGTGGCACTGAAGTACACAGTATGTGAGTGAGTTACAGAAATGCACAAGAAAATGGTTGGCTCAGCAGTTATCTGGTGGGGAGGAGCCTCAGGAGGAGAGGTAGGAGTAATACCTCTCCCACTTTTATTAGTACTTGGAAAGAAAGAAGAGTAACGAACTGTACTCCAGATCCTGCTTTCATGCAAATAGGCTCTTTTTCCCAGCAGGTAATTGACTGCAGTAGCGATAACAGGTGATTACTCCACAGCGCGGTGTAAGCCTTGTTAAGTGTGGTTTGATATGAAGGAGGAGAAATGCTCATTTCAAGCACAGGAGAGAGTTTTCTGTGTGTTTTCAAGAATGGTGACTGCTGGTCTGAGAAGAGAAGGGTTACCATTCCTCACGTTGCTCCGTCACTACTCTTTGATAACTGTGTTTGAGGGATTTCTGGCAACTCTTGAGTTTCAACCTAATTCAAGAGCAGTTGTATTCTTTTACAAAAGTCAAATTGGCTGTCATTGAAGCAATTGAAAGGCAGATACTTAAACCTGATAATGAAGTTGCAGTCTTCCTTATGTTAACAACATAATAATTTGCAGTGTAGCATGAAATGAGCAATCTTAAGAAGTAAGTGAAGCATTTTGCTTGATAAATTTGAACTTGCATCTCTGCGACACAATGTGCTAAGAGTGAGGGAGGAACTAAAAGGTTGATCTTAATACAAGGTGCTTGTTTATGAGCAACAATGTTGTAAGGGCTGGTGGCATGCACAGGAAGTAAAATGCACTCCTGCTTAATGGTGTTGATTCGTCTAGGAAAGTTACTTTGGCAAAATATTTTGTCTGCGTTGCAAAAATTTTTCTGCACTGTCTTAGCTTAGTGCTGCCTCACTGTTTTTGGCTGAAAATAAAGAAAAAGGTGAAGAAAACTTGTGGGATGAAATAATGTCAATTTTTTAATACAAATAACAATAATGCAGCGTGGGTTTGTGTGCTTTTTGCAACTGGTATCCATTAATTTTGGTGGTTTTATTTTTTGTTTTTTTTTTTTTTTTTTTTTTTTCCTATCTTTTAAGATCTTGTACTGTAGTTGCCCAAAGATGTTTTGTGAAAATTTTATAAGTATTCATGTGTTTTTCAGGTGTGTTGAAGTTGCTACTAAGCATAACACTTTTTATCAGAATACATTATTTTTATATAGCTAGCATGCAAAGAATTTATTGGCAGTGGCAACTGAAGGAGATTTTGCCAGTGGCTAGCACGTTGCATCTATGTATGCTTTTGCAGTTTTGATGGAAATCTGATTTGGTCTGATTGAATCTATATGCCTATATGGAGGTGAAATGATTTTGAGCCTGAGCTCAATGAAAGAGGAGGAGGTTAAAAATTACTTATATACAGTACTTAGTGTATTCTGTCTTTCCTTTATTGCTTAAAACAGTATACGTATGGTTCTTTGCTAGAGCTGATGTGTGGTGTTTTCATTTTTCTTCCTCTGTAAATGCCATAAAACTTCAGAAGGTGGGGCATAAGTTATTAGAAAGCTTGCACTCCTGACAATCAGCTCAGTGTCAGTCAGAGCCCCGTGACTCCCATTACGTGGATTAATCTGGTTTAAGTGCTGTCTTAGATCCTTTGTTTGGCTGCTTCTGTGTACTTGTTCTAGATATTCAGAAGCCTCTATATGTAACAGCAAACAGGGATGTGCATGATTTTAGGTTGCTGAAATCTGATAGATTTTGCAGGTGCCATTTCATTCTCTTTCTAAGATAATGGAAAGAAATTTGTTTTCTGTGCATTCGCTTTTGCGTGCTTGACTCACATTTCAAGCAGTCCACTTTTGAGGTATGAATGGGTTAAGAGTTGGGAAAAATGTTTAAAGTAAATTAAAGAGGAAAAAAAAAGCTTCAAGTGTACATGACAACTTGAATGTGATTTATAGTTTCTACTTATATCTCCCAGCAACGACTTTGATGCCTTTGTAGTCTCCCGTTGGCTGTGCCCTCTTCTATTTGCCTTGACTTCCCAACTTTTTCCTTGTTATTGGAGAAAACATGTTTCTTTTGAGTGCCTCACAGTCTTCTTGAGACCCTATAAATCAGCTGGGTCAAATTAAATTTGTCTCCTGTACCAGACTCTAGACAGTATGGACTTCCAGATTATTTACAATTGCCCTGAAAATATTTTGGCAGACCTTTGGGGATGTTATTTTTTTTCTAAGAAGATTTGTATGGGTTTGCTAGGTCAGATAAAGAGGGACTTTTCCCTCATCGGTGTTTTTATGTGAGGTGATATTTTTTTGTGGCTGGTGCATTTGTGTGAGTTTACATATGCGTATATGTAAAGGTAACGTGTACTGAAAAGTCAGTTTGTGTTTTTTAATACTCATAGAAGATAAAGCATTCATGATACAAGACTTTTTTTTTAGTGAACGCTTGTATTGATCAGTATTTTGCTTGTGTATTTAACAAAAACTTCTGTGTTTTTATGCCTGTACATGTGTGAATTGTGCTTGGTTGAGCAAGCTGAATCTCTGTTGACTTGAAGCAAACATACTTCTACACATTAAGATAAACTGCTGGAAAAACAAGACAGTGGTAAAGTATTGGTTTGTTGGAGTAACTTTCAAAAAACTTTAACGAGGATATACTTACTCTCAAATCCTTTTCTAATAATTTTCTACCCTGTGATAATTTTTTTTCAAAATGCTTTTTCCCCCTTTTCTCCTTTAAATCATTTTAGGGAATCTGTATTAAGATCATTGTATCAAAGAAGCCTTCTTTTCTAACAGTTTGAAGGTGTTTCACTAGTGTAACTATGTTATAATGATCAGACCAGTCACATAAGTTTAATTCTGAAGAAAAGGCCTTAGCATCGGCCCTTGCACAAAGATTGTAAGTTGAGCCAGCTTCGCTCCCATACCAGACTTCTTTGGCCATAATAAAGCATCTTTAGATCTGTCTTTCAGAGGTTTTAGTGCCATGCTAGGGTGCTCTGTAGCCCCTCTGCCTCTTCATGAGAGCTGGAATCGGACAGAATTGTGAGTTTAACTGCATGATGGCAATTCTTAAAGCAGAAAAAGTTTAGCTCCTGTGTTTACTTTCTCTGTTGAGCTTTCCAGGATTGAGGATTATAGAATCATAGAATGGTTGGAGTTGGAAAGTTAGTGTTGGAAGTTCCAACCCCCCCTGCCACGGGCAGGGACACTTCCACTAGACCAGGTTGCTCAAAGCCCCATCCAGCCTGGCCTTAGACACTTCCAGGGATGGGGCATCCGCAGCTTCTTTGGGCAACCTGTTCCAGTGCCTCACCACCCTCACAGGAAAGAGTTTCTTCCTAATATGGAAGGGTTTTATGCTTCAGGTAAGCAGAAGTGATGTAAAACTTGGAGAGCAAATCAGTTCAATAAAATTGTCTTTTTAAAATTTTTTTCCCCTTTGGTTCATTGATGGGGTTTGGCCAGTGTAGCACAGAGGATCTTAGTGCAGTTCATGTGCCCAAAGTGCAGAAACACCAGTGTGTTGTGGGGAGCAACATTACTTGCTGTCCTCCTCAGAACTGGTGGAAGCCTGTCCATATCGACATGTCTCTGTGCATCTAGTTTAATCCCTTGCTAAATGATGTCAAAAGCTTTGTCTCCATAAAGGCAACAGCTTGATATAGTGGAAATCTTCTTTATGATTTCTCATAGTTTATTAAAATGTCTGTATATTTATAGATAATTTTATTAAAGGTCACATTTTTCCTTTTGTCAGTAAGTTCTTCTGGCAGCAGGGCCTTTAAAGGAATACATCTCTTGCATTACAACTTGATCTTGCAGCTTTCCCCCCTTCCCCAACGTATCTGCACCAGGACATTTTGCAAAGAAATAAACTCAATTTTTTCACTTAGGAGTTCTGCTGACAAATTCATCAGATAAATACCCTGCTAATTTCTGGCTTGGTTTTGACACTGACTTTAATTCCTGTTGACTCCACCAAGGCCAAAATATCCCTGCTTGTTTCTCAGAGCTTGTCATGTGTTTTGTCTGACTGAGTGGGAATGGCTTTGGAAAAGGATTAGTTAGTTGACATAGGTTTCTTTTTCATAGTGTTAAAAAAAAAATTAAAAAACCCAAACCCTTTATAGCCATTTAAGATCATCTTCAAGGAAGAATTAATTTTTGGTTGCTGCTATGGAATCTGCAGCCACAAAGGATGAAGTTGATGAAGTCTCATTTACTGTGTTTTTATGTCTGCTGCTTCATTAATTGTCATTTGATTGTGCTCCAAGCCTTGTGTTTTGTGGTCTAAGTGCAGAGCTTCGGTGCTTTATTTACTTACAGGGTTTCTTTGCAGGGGGAGGTGACAGTTTGAGTGCTGGTGTGATGATCGGATGTCTGACTGAGTGAACAAGCGGCCTTTCCGTATGAAATCTCACAAATACCAATGTTCTGAGTTCGTTTCAGTACTTAAAATCACTGTGATGAGTAAGTGAAGTTAATGCTTTCTTACTTTTCTTTTGCTCATCTTTTTTTCTCTGGGAACTGACTATCATCCAGCTAAGTACTGACTAAATGTTTTGATATGAGGTGAGCTGTTCATCAGGCTGGTTTTTTTTTTCTTTTTTTTTTTTCTTTTTTCTGTGTGCACTGAGACCACCTTCAAGGCCAGAAAGAAAGAATAAAGAATCTAATTTATTAAATCACTCCTTGATCAGGATGAGTAATTCAGTGGAGTAACCATAAGTAAGTGTCAGATGCTGACAGCTTTCCTGTACTTTTCTCTTGGCATAGGCTTCACTGTTGTGAGTTAAATAAGATGAAGGGTAACGCGCATATTCAGTACATCCACACTACTATTAAGCACTCAGATTTCTGTACCTGGAGCAGTTGAAATTCAAAAGTTTCTGTAGTCTGTATGAACCCCTATGTTGTACGCTGGTGAGTACTACAACTTAATGTATCCAGAAAAGGAAATGTGATCTTTTCTTGGCTACTGTCATCCTGCTGTGAGATAGCTTTCCTTCTGTAATCCAGATATAAATTAATCTTTTTTTAAAACTAACTGATGTCAGTCAGCTGTGGGTTCATCTTGCCTTTTTTTTTTTCCTACTTGCATTGACCACAGCAGGAACAGAGTCTCGGCAGCCTCATTTGTATTGTGAAAGCTGTTGGTGGCTTGAGGCACAAGCTCCTTCTGAGGCTTCCCAGTGATCATCAGCTACTCTGCAAGTAGTATGTAATTGAAGGTAAATGGCTCCATGTAGATTAGGAGTAGCTTGCACAGGTGGGTCTTCCAGTGGAGTGGTGGGGATGGCTGTGGGCACTTGCCATGCTCCGGGTAGGCGGCAGTGGAGTCCTGCAAGGGAAAGGGGTTGACAAAAATGGGTTTGGGTTTGGTAGCTGGGATTGGGAGGGAGGAGGTGTTTGGGGCTGAGTCTGAGTGGACAGAGAAGAGGGCTGGGAAGGTGTGGTGCAGAATGAGGGACAGCCTTTGCAGGTGTGGCAACTACTGAGGCCTTACAGGATGCTGAACTGGATGCCTGAAGAGTGCAGGTGAGGCGAGGAGGGGAGGAAGAACGGTCTGAGTATGGATCTGATTCTTGGAGGTATCTGTCTACAGGGCTGCAAATCAGCAATTGAGTCTTTGAGAGAGGAGAGATATCTGGCATCATTCCCTGTTTGGTGTGTGAGCTGGTTGCCCTGAATGTATGGGACGCTTGGAGTCCCACTGTAAAGACCTTTCCATATGCTGCATGGGGAGTTAAAGCCTTATGGGGTTTTATTTCTTGTTGTTCCAAAGCTAGAGATCTAACTTGAAGGCACTGAAGTGCACGCTTTGGTATTGCTTCATACCAAAGTCTAAATCTGGCCCTTCATCTTGTCAGTGTGCAGAGGATTCAGCAAAAAAAAGGGATGCTGCTTTTAGCACTTGTGACTCTTGTGTGTGCGGTGGGGTCATGGGACTTGCTCCAGAGCATATGAGAATGCCATGGCTGTGCTGTAAGAAACTTAACATCTGTTTTAGAAGTTCTCACACTTGGTGAATCTTTTTTTTTTTATTTTATTAATTTTTTTTAAAGTTCTCCACTAAAGATAGCCATAACCGTGAACAAATATAGTTGCATTAAATAATGGAAATTAACTATGGGAAAGGTGCTTCTAGGTCATCTAGAGTATTGATTCTGAAATGTTAGCATGAACCTCCCTTCAAAATAAAACATACAATAGTACTGCTATCACTCAGCTTTAGGAAATGCACATAAGCACATCTGTGTTAGGACAGGATGTACAAGTTGATTGTGGTGGGTTGACAGTTAAAATCTGGCTGGCCAACATGTGGCTGTCGGTAACGGCAAGGCATGTAGTGTTCCCTTTCCTCAAGAACTGGATTTATATTTTTGGCTCCAGATCCCCATAAATAGCCTGGTTTTGCTGGTCTGTGGCTCACAGCCCTGTTCTCCAGCTCCTGGTAGTAGGTAGCGCCAAATAGATTTGTTACTTTTGCCTGTACCTCATTTCAGGCTTCGTGGATTCAGGAAGCATCCTGTGAGTTCCCAATATTTTTATCCCAATTTAGCTCTTCTACTGCAGTCTTCTGCCACGTGCATTGATAGTCTCTTTCTGCTACATTTGTCTGCATTGCAATGTGACCTGCTGTGGGGAATACCCATTCTTTGGGGAGAGGAGCATCCTGCACCAGACTGAATTAAGACATCTGCTTAATCTTTTGTTCTGAAAAAGAGGAGCACGTACCTGAGCTGATGTGCAGTAACTGTCCTCTCGTTCAGCTGTGTGCTGTAGCATCCCCCAACATCTATATATCCCTCAGCTTCATGTAGGGAAGAGAAAGGTAAGGCTGGAATAGCTACTTTGGATTGCTTTGCTTTCACCAACACGCAGCTGTATTCCCTGTGTGCTATGGTGTAGCTAATGCCCAGTACTTGCTGCTCTGTGACAACTTGTCTGCATGGCTGTGTGCAGTCCTCAGTGTAGACAGCCCAAGCAAACTGCTTTGTGCAGTCCCCCTCTTTATACTCTGGTCCCATTCGTTGTTGTCTTGCCCTCAGGCTGGTTTGAGTAACACTGAGCCCGAGCATGTAGTCTTGGCAGCGCAGCTACCAGGACTCTTGTCCAATCTTTGTTTAAAGTCAAGAGCTGCAGCCTGTGATCCTTCCCCTGGGCACACGGACCAGCAGTTCTGACTGTCAGGATGCTTACTTAATTCTGAGCCTAAACATTTTGGGTTTTTATCTTGAATTTATCCCATCACATCTGATCTCTTACAGACCTATGCTGGTATGTGAAGCATATGAACAACTTTGTGTGTACCTTAGGTGGGGTGTTCAAGTTAAATGTATGTCAGTCTTGGTAGCTTTTCCTTTCAGGGCAGTTGTTTCAGCCCCTGACTTGCTTTTTTGGGTTTTTTTTTTGCATGTATATGCCCATTATTTTGTGTAACAAAAAATTTCAAGCACTGAGTAAGAAGTTATGGGTATTTTGCAGAAGGACTGGTGCTATACACGTGCTAAAAAGTTGCTGCGTTGGGTCGCCACTCAAGTGCCTGGGGGCCCGGGACTTCAGACCGTTTCATAAAACGGCTTGATGTTACTTGTTAGTTGCCTTATGAAACCTATCCTAGACATCCTGCTGCATTGTTTGTCTGAAAATGGAGTAAGCTGCTGTGGGAAATTGTTTTCCCAGCAAATTTTAATTGGTTGCTGGGAATTCCTAAGTCACTGTTTGTTATTAAGAATACGCTTGGTTCTATGTAAAGGTGTATTGAGATATTTTTGTGACAGTGGAAGGAAGTGAAGGTGCTAGACTTGCTTCATTAGGTGCTTTCCCTGTCTTTGACCTGCTTTAAGGTGAGACGACTATCTTGAGATTTTTACAATGAGATTGTGAATTTATACTGAATTACTTTTTTGGTGAAGCCAATGTGGAAGAGACATAAGAAGCTCCTGGATACTCACTGTAGTTAGCACCATTAAAAGCTTGTGAAGAAGCAGCATCGGATCACAGTTTATTACAAGCAAAAATTCAACCCTGTTTGTTATGAATACTTAGTAAGGATTTTAGAAGGCTTTTCTTAAAGCATAGTGACCTTTTCTACTTGTAGTCTCTCTGGGATAAATATTGCCTGGAAGTATTTCTTTCAGTTAAGTACGATGAATACTGTTTTGGTGTTTGGATACTTGTTCCTATTGTGAATTTTCCAGAACTATAAGGGGAAGAGGACCATCACCTTCTTGCTTCATTCTATAATTTATTTATTGTCTCAAAAACTGTGGACTTTATTTCCTGTGCTATTTTGGTAGTATTAAAATCGTGATCCACCTTTTCTAAGAGGTCTGTGTGATGTTACTGGTAGTCCATTGGGAGCTGGCTGCATGCATTAGATATCTGAAAGCCTATAAAAAAAAATTGGAGCAAGTGAAATTATTTTCTGGTACCTTTCCCACATAAACAGTTGTTAGATCTGTGAGATTACTTATTGTGAAGGAGATGTGAAACATCGCAAAAACAGCCTTCTAATTCAGTCTTGAAAGTCACTTGTGAGGTGGGAATTGCACAGTAGATGATGCAAGTTATCAGACAACGCATGTTATCGGAAGCAAGCTAAGGAAATGTGGATTAGGTGAAATGCTCACAGGAGCATTTCTAGCTGTTTAGAAAACTGAGAGGATAGTAGTTTCAAATAAGACAGGTGAATTTGGTGAGATTTAAGTGGCCTCTCTTAGGTTCAGTATTAATTAATATTTGCCATTAATGATGCAGGGGAAGGAGTAAGGAGTCTGCTCATTAAATAGCCTGATGAAACTGGGTGGAGCCGAGTGTCTGTTTGACAAGATGCTTTGAACTTACAGTTACCTTGACAGGTGGGAGGAGGAGTCTAGAAGGAGGGGTTGAATGGGGCAGAGGAGGGGGCTGAGGGGCAGCTGTGTGGTGGGAGGGTATGGCTGCGCATCCCCAGGCTGGGAATAATGAGGCCCAGCAGCAAGAACTGCTAATGGCCAGGACATTGAGGCAACAGGGTTGTGCTGTCGCAAAAGCAAACTCACTGGAGTTTGTGCATAGAATTAAGACCTGTGACTCACATGACAGAAAAAGAAAAACTGTTTCTCTGTAACAAGAAAATAGTATATTCTGTGTAGGGAAGGCTTCAGCTGGAAGACTTTGACCACCTCATAGTGGTTTTGTGAAGCAGCTCTGGGAAGGGTGATGAAGAGCAACAAGTGGAAGGATTTTTTTTAAATGTGGAGAGCATGGTCTCAGCAATGTGGAGAGGATGGCCTGTGAGCAGAGCACGGAAGAACTGAGTTTTATTTAATCTGGAGAAAAGAGTAGGACATACTAACAAGAGTTAAGCTTAGTGTTCAAAAGTGAAGTTAACTCTGTAAAGAAGAAAGGGATAATAATCTCTTCAGGGTCCAGTGCAGAGAGAGACTGGCTAAAGGCCTTGAGCTGTGTCGAGGGAGATGTGATCTGTAAGCACTGGGACAAGTTTTCTGGCCATAAGGGTCATGCAAGGTGGAAGGAGCTTGGCTGGACAGGCTGCGGAGCCTCTGTTACACATAGTCTGAGCTCTTGGCCCTATCTCAGTGCTCTTTTCCAGGACCCTGGCAGGTCTGTCTTTCTGCAACTGTTTCTTTTTCTGAAAATGGCAGTGCAGTGTGTGGGACAGGTAAGGAGAAGCACGAAGAACTGTTTTCAACCAGTGCAATTCTTGTTTTGGAGGCTTGGCTGTTGGTAAGTACTATGGTAAATTACGGAGGGAATGATAGTATAACAGTACCGATAACTGCAAAAATAGGTCTTAGTTCCAAATGGCTTTCTGTTGTTAAAAGTTGTATTTTAAGAAATAAATCTTCCTGGTGCTTTTTCCCTTGGTGACACTTAGTTTCCAGGCAGTATTTATGAAAAGCTACTGTGCATTTCTAAGTTTTGCTTTCTGTGTCTACATTTTCCTTTAGTTCCTGTAATATTATTTTTTCTTTTTTGTGTGCCACAATTTCTGTTCCTGCCCTGTTGCTTTTTCAAATGCAGTAGAAGTGCAGTCTGTTGGCACAGTGTGTGCAGAGAGGAGGATGAGCATCTCCTGTGTGATTGTTATCCTCCCCCACTCCCCATTGAACTTGCTGCTGGTGGGGAGGTTGGGGAATTGGCACCCTTCCAGACCGGGATGCACTCTTGGGTGGTTTTTTTTTTATGTACTGCAAAGAACCCCCTGCTCATCAATTTGAGGTGAATTAATTTAATGTTTCTGAATCAGTATTTTAGGACTGACTTTCCAAAAGAACTAAAAAAAGCAAACCAGCACCCCCAAAAATGGGGGAGTGGTATTTTGCGGGGTCAGCTATAGCTTTCATGCCATTTTGTGTATTTTTTTTTACGTGGTTGTGGAATAAGTGAAGTTGGGATTGAAGATTATGACTGTATAGTGTAAGGGTTAGAGAAAGAAAAGATTTTTAGTTGAACCTTTTGGTATTTCAGAGTTCATCTTGGCATTTAACTGAGCAAACAAATGTGTTTTTAATGAAGAGTTCAAAAATATATTAGTTTTGTGGTTCAGCTGGGAGGCAAAAGCTGTGGTTTTGTTCACACTTAAAAGTTGTAGGCTGTGTTGCATTTTAATGATAGCATTTGGGTTGCCGCGACCAGGGCTTTGCTTGTGTTTCTGTGGAAAACTATACATTAAATGGGTTCAATCGGGACACTAAAGAATTATCCCATAATGAAACATCTTGTAAGAAAAAGTTGTTCAAAGTCATGTTTGAAAAATTGATCCAGCCACTTACTTGGGTTTTTTTTTGTTGTTTTTTTTTTCCACTTTGTCTCTTTCATTGCCCTCCCTCCACCAGGCACACTTGTGGGTGAGACTTTCAGCATTTCTTTGCCGGAGGGTGGAGGCATCATTGGTGCTGGGGTTTTGTGGCAGAGCAGCAGTGGGCTTTTAAAGCAAATCCCTGTGGTCAGCCCCTCTCACTGTGTGTCGGCTTGGCACACCATGTCTCTGCTGCTCACGAGCTGGGATGGAGACTAGAGGCTCTCATCGATGGTGATGCCAAGCACACTTCGTCTTCTGCTGATGGGCACTGTGGATCGCTTCAGGCCCTGTGGCAGCAGCATTCGACTATGTCTGCTTATCTTGAGTTAAAAACCCGACCCACCTAGTGTGATTCATGGTTTGGCGACCTTGGCTCTGGTACTGCTTTGATCTACAGATATTCTTGCATTGCTCAAAATTAATTGCTTAATGTGGGGTATAGCCAGAGACTGTCAAGGAGATGGGAAGAGGAAGCTGGGACGATTTAAAAAAAAAAACAACAAACAAACCAAAAAACAGCAAACACAAAAAAACCCAAACAAAACCAAAAACCCAGCAAACAAACCCCAAAACCACACAAACACAAAATCTGCAAAGACAAAACCTGAAATAAAAAAAAAAATAAATACTGCCAAAACTTTAAAAATTTTAAGGCTAACATCCAGGAGCTATAATATATTGTGTGTTCCCCTTCTCCACCCCCTCACCGCCTCCACACACACCCCCCTACCCCAGATTGTAAGAAAATGTTTTCCTTTGATGCCACAGCCTAAGTTGAGCAACAATAGTTCTTAAGTAATAGGATCTGTGCCACTCCTCAGTGGATGGGTGGTGTGGTATCCTTTTCTTATACTGCAGATGGGTGGAGAAGCAGAAATGTTACAGCATGGTGCTGACACTTTGGCCAGAAACTGCCTTACTTCAGTTAGAAAGACATTGCTATTCCCCCCGCCTTCTGCCTTTTTATTCTCTTTCTTCTGGCAAGGTATGCAGTTATCAGTTCCTTGGTTTTCCACTTGAGTTTCTGCTCTCTAATACTTTGTTCCCCAGCTCATAGCAGTCCTGGTTTTGTTAGCTTTTTACTCTGAGGCATGGGATGGACTGCCTGCCAGGACAGACCCTGCTCTAACCGCTGACATCTCCAAGGAGCACTGCAACTAATCTATTGGGTGTAATGACTTTAATGCTTTTGCCATGCCGTTACAATAGGATACAAAACATACATGTGCATGATCCTGCAGGAGAGGAATGCAAGCGGTTGTTGGAGGGAAAAATTCCTTCTATTCCCATACTTCATGTTGCTTAAGGCTCAAGACTAGATGAAAAAGAGTAAGCAGAATCTCTGCCAGGGAAGCTGAGTTACTGGGGATTGTCGAGGGAGGTCTGAAGCCATGTCTTCAGGAATTGAGGCGGGAGCCACATGGAGCTATCTTCTATACTTATTTCTTACCTGTCCTCCTATGAATTTATAAGCACGCTTAGTTCATAGAAGACCCTATAGAAGGAAGAAAGAATCAATGTATTTGGAGAAACAGCCCCTCGTCAGTTGAGTAATCATGCAGGTACCTGCATGTTCTGTTTTGTATTCCCAAAACAGAACAGAGAATATATGAATTAAAGCTCTGTTTTGTTGGTATTGATAAAGTTTGTTCCCGTTCATGGTAAGAGGATAGCAAAGTTGACTGAGGTTATTCTTATGAAGTTACTTCTAATTGTAATACTTTGTTTATTTATATTGTAGTATGCGCACATACAGCTGATGCATTTACTTTTTCCATATGTTAAGTGAGAATGGTGGAATTTAAAGCTTTTATATTATGGATGTATCATTTTCTTGGGAAAACTGCAATAAAAATATACCCTTCACTTACTTGCCAAAAATTACATTGCAGCTCAAACATGAAATGCCTGATGCCACTCCTCCCTTAATAGCACTCCTTTCATTTTTTTAGGAGCTTGTGATGTCATCAGCTGAAGCGAAAACATCTACCTCGTGACCTGGCATGTAAGTGAAGGAGGAATTGATGTTTTTAAAAAAAAAAAAGTAAATGTGTGTGTTGGTGTTTACAATGTGTAAATTGAACCTATTTACCTTCAGAATTTAGATAGCACCTTTTAAATGAAAGCTTTGTGGATTTTAAAGGAATATAAAGTCTTTTAAAAGAGAGGAAGTCATAAAAGAAGCTGTTGACAATGAGGTTCCAGCCTGCAGAACTCCTTGTAATAATTTAACTTCAAATCTGTCTTAATGTACCCCATAATGCTTAGAAGGCTGGTAGGCATAGGTGGAATAATTTTATCCTTCCACAAGATTTACATGTGCTGCTTCTGCTCCTTTTTATTCTCTGGAGCTTTTCTGGATGTGCATTTTGATAGCTGTGAAGAATACATACTGTACACAGTGATACCCTTCCTAAAATTAAAAGCTCTGGTTGTGCACAGGATTTAGCTTCTTTATGTACTCATAAAGAAGTAAATTCACAGTAAACTTCCTGCAGTTTTGTGGCACTTTTTTTTTTTTTTTTCCCTTAAGTGAGCAAAAATATTTCAATCTCTGCAGAGGTGTTTTGAGAGAGGTTTTTTTTTTTCCTCTGTCTGCCTGCTCTCTGCTTTCCTTTTATGTGGCTTAAAGGATTAAAGTGCAGTCATTGCTTTGAGGGGCTGATGTCAGCAGTGTGCTGGGTATTCCTAATTAGTGCCAACACCTGTACCTCATTATGAAGCCTTGTTGAAGCTGTCCAGTGAACCGAGGTAGCTGGTCTCTGTTGCATGTCTCTAATGTGATTATAAAGCCCACTCCTGATGCAAGTTTTATTACTTATTCAACTTTTGGACTGATGTGGAAAGTGAAGCTAAGCTGTGCCATTTGGCTGGCTACCAAAGATCATAAGGAGTGGCAAAGAGAAGGGATGCGGTCATCTCAATTTCAAGACTTCTAGTTCAAAGCTTGATTCTGCTTTGGCTGTTTAAATAAAATTAAAAAAAATAAAAAAAAGAGGGAGAGTGGTTTTTTCTAGTCTTCAGTGTCTGATACTTTGAATTTAGAGACCAGATCTACAGACTCCAGCTGGGCTCTGAACATCTGAGTGCAGTTTCTATTGTGCATAACCCATTGATTTCCTGCAAATGGAGCTTTGGCCTTGACTACTCCTGCACTGTCCCTTTGTCTTCAAGGGGTCAGGGCCTAGCAATTCTTTCCTGCACAAAACTAGCATCAGTCTCTCCTCCCACCTGATTCTGTACCATTAGCAGGGCTATGATGCATTGTGTTTTGCTGTTGCAATTGGAAAGTACCACCTCAGAAAGATTTGACTAATAAAATTCATGGTTCAGATGAGATGGGTTGCTAAGGCTTTACAAACAAAAGTTAAGGCATGATTACTTTCTTTGAAGTAGTTTAAGTGGGTTTTTAAGAGTTTAGCTTGCAGAATTCAAGCATGCAGCAACACAATGCTGGCTGCAGGTTTTGGGTTATTTCACTGTGAGTAAGGAGAGAGGCAGAATATCTTCAGATGTGTATTTTGGAAAGGTTTGAGATAATAAACCTGTAAGAATTCACATGAGAACACTGCTAGTTTTGGATTTGGAAAAATGGAAGTATAGTGGATTCTTAAACCTCAGACATAAAATCGAAAGTCTAGTTATTAAAGGGATTGAACTTCTGCAGAGTGGAAGCCTTGGAAGAAAGAAAAAGAGGAATCATTAAATAGACATAAACATGTGCATGTTTTTCTGTATAAATATCTGTCTGCTCACTAACATGTCACAAGAATGTCTACTGGTCAGCTTCAGGAAAGCTGTAATTCCTGCAGAAGTGTTAACAATCAAGCTGTTGTACATTCTGAGAGGAGACCTTATTGCCCTACAACTACCTGAAAGGAGATTGTGGAGAAGTGGGTGTTGGCCTCTTCTCCCAAGGGAATAATGACAGAGGAAATGGTATGAAGTTGGGGGGGATTTAGATTAGCTATTAAGAAGAATTACTTTACTGGAAGAGTGGTCAGGCACTGGAACGGCCTGCCCAGGGAGGTGGTAGAATCACCATTCCTGGAGGTATTTAAGAAACATGTAGATGTGGTACTTCAGGGCATGCTATAGTGGCTGAGATTGTAGTGGGTTTTTGTGTGTGTATGGATGATCTCAGAGGTCTGTTACAACCATGAAGATACTGTGAAATAGTTAAAGCATTTATAATTCCTCTTTTTATGGTTTAGGATTCACAGTGCCAAAAAACCCCAGTCTACAATTACTACTACTACTATGCCACAAATTCCTTCAGTGTTCTCTTAGCTTTATGCAAGCTTGACTGCAATATGTAAAAAATGCAATAAAGCATTTGTTTGCAGCTATGTATGATGGTAGATCTTCACATTAGATTTAGATGTGACTTAGAGGAGTTGGGAATAGATATAAATAGGTGCATCTCTATTTTGCAGCAGATTCTAAAAATGACAAGGAAAAAATACAGTGTAACAGTTTTCAAAGCAGTTGTTTTTGTAAAACAGTTCCTTAATAGCTATATGACACTCAAGAAGGTTTCACCAGTGACTCTAACAATGCCTAGTGGCGATTTTAAGACTGAAATGTTCAATATAGATGGCATACTTGTGCCTCCAGAGGCAGTGAGCTAAGGCAGAGACTGCTCTTTCTTTTGCCCCGATTTTTGAGGTGCAGCAGTAGTTTATATATTTATACGTGTGTGTGTGCATACACACCCATCTGTTTCAGGTTGTTCCAGGGTGCTTTTTGTTTCTTCTTTCATTCTTTTGAGTTCTCAAAAAAAAAAAAAAAAAATCCGGAGGGAATATCCCCCCAAGGGTGCAC
>VZRU01019380.1:416122-433388 GCA_013398155.1 Pedionomus torquatus | reverse complement strand
AAAAATCCTGAGTGGATAGTCCCCTAAGGTGCATGTAGGTTATATCTGCACAGCATATTTATTTAATTTGTCTTCAAAATAAAGAAAAAAGAAAAATACAAGAACTAATGAGTTTACCACATGGGGAATTATCTAATTTTTTACTTAGTAATTTTGACTAAAATAGCTCTCTACATTGAACGGCGATTAAAAACTCTTCAGGGCAACAGCATGTTTACCGTCAGAGTCTCTGGTGGTTGTGCTCATCATAATCAGAATCTTGTCTAATAAACACGCTCATTTCAGTATTAGCCATGGCCCTATGGACCACCTATCTGATCTGTAGTCCACTGAGGTCAAGTTGGGAACTGATAGATTAAAAAAATAAAATAAAATCCATTGCACAGAGGTGAATTGTTACGAGTAAGTCTGGTTTCAGATAAGCTCTCTTACAGAATTAGGCCAATTACTGCCTCTGTTAATGATAAACAGTGGACACGAAAGGAAAGAAAGCATTAATAAAGCTCATGTAGACTCTGTTTCTTGTAAAATTTTGACTTTGGGATTTCAGGCAGATTGACATGACATAGCGTTTAATAGCCCTTGTCCTCTATTTGCTTAAATTCCCTTCAGTCTGTTTACTTTGCAACCCCTGCAACATCCCATAGCATTAAGTTACTCTGAGTAATTTTGTACTAAATGACTTTTTGTTGTTGTTCTCTTAACTTCCCTCTGAAGTTTGTTCAGTAACTTTGAGCGTCCTTCATCTTCTGTACCAGGAGGAACAGCAAGTAGCCTCTTTACCTCTTGTGACAGATTTCTTCTATTCTGCATCCTTCTTTTTCAGCTGGGTCATCTCAGTCTGTTAAATTTCTTGCCCTGAAGCCATGGCACTCTCCCCTTAGAGCTGTAGTTGGAGGTTCACCTTTGTAAATACTTTTTCTCCAGTGGTGCTGGAGGGAGGGAGAAGATACTCCCTTGCTTTTAGCCCATGAGTGACCTACTAGTGTGGCTCATCCATGAGGCCTTTTCTGCATGGCTCAGTGGGTGTAGCGAATGAAACCAGACAGGCTTGTATTGGTGGTTGTTTATGCTGCTCTTGAGCCTTGCCAGAAGGATGCCTCTCTTGTATCAATGCGCAGCTCTCCATGGTAGTCTCCTCATAAAATAGTTTCTGCCACAGCTGATATGAGAGTGCCCAAGGACCCCATTTCTAAAGGCATTCAATTAATATCTGTGTTTTCATCTACGGAAGACCTCTTGGAAGTGTTCTGCAGGTGCTATGACCTGGCTGTGCACTTGGGAGCTGTAGTTGGTGTTGGGGTAGGTAGCAGCACTCAGCCTCCCTGTGAGGGATATCCACAGGAGTGGGTGGACTGTGCCTGAGCTGCTCCCAGGTCACAGCATCAGAGCAAACACCTGGTTGCTTTTGGTGTTGTAGAGCTGGGGAGGTGAACGATGGAAGAGGGGTTTTCGGGTGGCTTTATTCTGCCGCAGCCCGAGCACGGGTTCAGTTGTGCCTTCAGTTGTCCCTGGTAACCCATAGAGCTGCAGCCTGCCCCATGCCCTGCAGCTGCACAGGGGAAGGGCCTGCAGGGCAGGAGAGCTCTTTACAGGCTTATAGAAACCTCCTCAACCAACGGGAGTTACATGTACAAAACGTATCGACTGTGCAAGTTTTGCATGGCATCATGGAGTCTTAAGAATGACTCAGCTATAAAGGCAGATCTGCTAGGGCAGATCCTAATTATCCAGGGTTTTGTGGGGTTGTCATCATCATCCCCCCCTTATTTGTTTTGTTTCTTCAATTATACAGTTGTGTTTTTAGTTGTAACCTCTCCTTTTCTCTCCCTGTTTCTCAGCAGTGATCTTATTACTGCTCTTCACAGCGTGGGATTCAGGTGCAGCAGCTGCAGCACACTGGGGACTCTTGCCTATAAGTAAAGATGTGGTGAAACGTTTCCCTGCTTCCATGACTTGGAAGGCTTTTTCAGTCACCCCAGTAAAGGAGTGGAGAGTGGGCAAAGAGAGCTGCTTTGGAGTCAGATTCATTATCTTACAGCCCTGCATCTTTGGAAGGTCAGCTGTCATAGTTCCTTATCCTCATAGGGTAGAAAAGATAGTACTTTCCTGTACTTTCTGACTCCACCTAATGCAGTTCCAGTGCTCTTTGTGATCCACCCTGTGGGGCGGCACCTTTTCTTCTGTGCCAAAAAAAGCCACCTCCATCCACTCACTCAGCTTTAGCACGGCTCAAGTAGGACATGCTTTCCACTGGGAACAGTAGAAGGGTGGTGCTCTACTCTTACTTATTTTAATCTTATTTAGTCACTGCAGAGGAAGAACAAGGAGAAATTTACAGGAGTGTTAATGGTCAGTCGTGATCGGTGTGTCCCCTCATTCAAAGAGCACTTTGGCCTTAACTTGGCTGTGTGATGATAAGTTGAACCTTACATATTTTCTAGAGACATAGATATGGCATTTTAGAAATCTTGGGCAGTTATGGTCATGCTTTGGTCTCCCTTGCCAGGATGGCATTAGCTCCAGTGGGCAAGCTTGCGATTTGTTTTGTAATTGCTGTGCCTTGCGCTGTGATAGAGAAAAATAGTAATTTTTCTTTTTGTTTTTGCTCTGTACATAAAAATGGATAAACATCAGTTGTCACAGCATTTCTTCCATGATATTGTCTCTCACCTCCATTTGGTGATTTAGAGAAGCCTGGAATGGTATTCATGTTTTTATAAATCCATTTTAAATCTGCCTGATTATAAGACCTTTCAGTGTCTTTGGTGTGTCATATATTGCATGCTGTAGCATATGACATTAAATTAGTTAACTGGCCATTAAAATTAAGTTGAATTCATTAGTTACCAAGACACATATTGTTGTCTTTTTTTAAAAGTTTTTTTTTTTTTTAATTAAAAAGAAGGGATTTAATAGATCTTTTAGTAAATTTTTGCTCCTGTTTTGACATGGAGAGCTAAAATAATAGTGCAACTGCACATAAACATGTCATGTATGAAATGCCAAAAAGTATAGTAGGATGTGAGTACTGAACCAATGATTTGGTATATTCCAAATGTTATTTTGAGTTCTGGCTGTGACAATACATTCCCTATAATTGTTCCTATCCATTGATCCTCTCTGCCTTTTTTTTTAACTAGGGAGAACTTTAGCATCCAGATTATTTCTTTTCAACTTGTAAAGGAAAAACATTTCTTGTCAAATGAGAAAAAAAAATATCAACTTAATGTTTCCTAATAGGAAAATAATTGTGTTCTTGCTTTTTCTTATCCTTTGAGTAGAAAATGAAAACGTAGCTTGATGTTTTCTGCCTTTTGCAGTCCTTTAGGTTTTGTTAGTAATGCAAAACTTTGCAGCAAAGTGGCTAGCCTCTTCAAAGCTTTTAAGCCAGAAATAAGTGAGTCAAAACAGATAAAATATTTACGTCGGGCTGCTGCTGTTGATTCTTTTATTATTTGTAAACCTCAAATAAACAAAACAAAAACTGTGAAACCTACTCTATTTATTAGCAAGTACAAAAAATTACTGATTATTTTAAGCGAGTTTCTTGTAGGATATGAGAACTGTTGCCTGTGCTATTAATAGAAAAGTTGTTTGTCTTAATCCCAAATAGTGCATAGGTTTCTAGATCCTTCCTTCTTTGATAATATTTCCTACCTGTGATAGTAGTTCCTTACCTGTGTTTTGTCATGAAAGCATGCTTTAGCACAGCTGGAGGGCAGAGAAACAGACAAAAGTGGGCAGCATCAGGCAGATAGGGCAAAGTGGCAGCTTCACGTGATCTAGCATAATGCTGGTTATTGCCTAATTTTCAATTAAGTAGTAACACTTGTGTGGGTTTTTTTTTCCTGTTCCCTCTCTTTGCTGCGGTGCAGTTTCATCACTGCACAACAGCGTGACAACACTTAGTGGCTTAGGGCATCACAGGGATTTTTCTTCTTCTGTTGGACTCCGTCTGCAAGGAAGGGCAGCGAGCGGTGAGGGCGTGGGATACACGCTTGGGAGACCTGGATGCGGCTGCCTGCTCTGCCGGAGGCTCCCCGCCTGATGTATGGCTGCTGTGTGCTGCAGCTCTGAAATGTCAGGGCTTGCAGTGCTGGCTTCACACGAGCTTATCGTGAGGGTAGATATGGTGAAGCCTGCAAAAACACTTAGAGCCAAGGTAACGTGAATCATACCGGTTCTTAAAATAGAAAGCCGGGCTAAACGCTCTCTGAGGTTTTTCTGCTCAGTCATATTGGTGAAGCCCTGTGCGTGTTGCTCCTGTTTCTCGCTGGCACTCGGCACGCCTGTGACTGCAGTCTCCTTGCAGATACGGAGCACGTGGCTGTCTTTGGGTGCCGAACCCCCTCAGGGAGCTCCTGGGCAGCCGGCTCCTTGTTTACCCAGCTTCACACTGTGAGGGATGACCTGGTGCTGGTCCATTTTTAGTAGCACTACATCCACACCGGGTTTTCATCAAAGCAGACGTTGTCCTTAGCTTCGCCTCTTGTCGAGTAAGTACACGTGTGCTTTTGCGGGGTTTTCTTTTCTCTTTTGCCCTTCGGTTATTCAGTGCCATTCGTGTTAATGTCAGGCATGAGTCTTCTTTGGAGGGAGCCCTGTAAAACAGGCAACACGGGATCGGTAGCCACGTCTCCTCTGCTGAGCACTCCTCAGGGCGGACAAATGCCCCGTTGCCAGAGTGGGGCACTGTATTGGGAGGCTTGGTGCATGTGTGTAGTTAGCAGGCTGTACGCAAGCTAGTCCCTGCCTCCTGGGGGATTCCTTCAGCTATCAATCAGCCCTTTCCAACAGCCTGACAAGAGGTGGTCTGTATACCGCTGGCCTGAGGAAGGGAGAGCTGTGATTGCTTCCCCCTGGGGATGTGGTGCTCCTCCCCGCCCTGTGGGCCTGCTGGCTGTCTCAGCCTCTGGGCACCGACCTGCTGCATGGTCGCCAAGATGTTGGCAATCTGTGGGCTACCTGTGTGTTTAATGCCGCTGTGACTTTCCTGCTGGGACCTTGTTCCTCATTGCATCGCTCGGGGGGGCTTTGTGGCTCCCCTTGGGAGGGCTGGGCCTGGCTCAGGTGGGTGGAAAAGGGGGCGCCAGCAGGGAGCCATGCCCCCTCAGACATGCACAGGCAGCCATGCCCGGCATGGATCCCTCTCCTGAGGGCCCAATTCCCTCATCTTAGCGTTCCCCCTGACTGGGAGCAATGGCTGGAGGTGGGTGAGGAGCTGGGAGGTGGGTGAGGCACTCCTCAGGCATGTGAATCTGGCAATGCCAGGCAGCACTGGGCTGGTTGTAGTTTCAGAGGAAGTGCTTGTTGGTTTTGTTTTGTTTTGTTTTGTTTTTTCCTTCTTTCCTCGTTTTACTTTAAAAGCAGGCTTTCACTCAATATGGTTATATTGAAGGAAATAAATTTTTTGTGTGTTCAAATCTCTACTTTTGTTTTAAGAAAACAATGCTTCTGTTAATAAACAGCTGGTGTAAAAACAGTGTTGCGCTCAGGAGCGGAAAGTAATTAGGAAGACTGAAATAGAGAGGAGGAGAATCACATATGCATTGGTATATTTGCTTGAATTAATGGCGGTCTGATGTTGTTTATTTCTTTTAATTGATTCTGCCCAGATTGGTATTGTCTTTAGGATGGTAATATCAAAACCACAGTGTTTCTTGGGCAGATATATTTCCATGTCAGCCTGGCCTCCGGGGCTGCTCTGTGTCCAGGCCAACACGTGCAGCTTGTTTCAAAGATGAAAATAAGGCTGCTGGGTCATGGCCAGGTGTCGAGGAAGCGCGGGGAAGAGAGCACAATTTAGAATCATGGAATGATTCAGGTTGGAAAAGACCCTGAGGATCGAGTCCAACCATCACCCCCACTCTATGAAGTTCTCCCCTACACCATATCCCCTAACACCACATCTAAATTCTTAAACGCGTTCAGGGGTGGTGACTTGACCTCCTCCCTGGGCAGCGTATTCCAGTGTCTGACCACTCTTCCTGTGGAAAATTCTTTCCTGATGTTTAGCTTAAATGTACCCTGTTGCAGCTGGAAGCCATTCCCTCTAGTTTTGTCTACCCTTGGAAGGTATCTGTTGGGGTAATGGTGGCGCTGCGTGTGTTGCTGGGGATGTGTTCTGCTAAGAGGGATTTCTGATTTTTAACAAGCTGCTTGGTGTGAGGCAATTTAGCTGAAGGCCTCTGGTAGAAATCGGTCCGTCCCTCCCCCTTACAGTGGGTCGATGCATAGGTAATGGCACCGGAAATTAAAAGAGACATTTTTGCTTTCAAGGTAGGAAAGGTGGTTATATTGGGATGCACTGCATTTTATTGTGTCATCACAGTATGTTATAAATGTGAAGTAGCATCACTTACCCTCTTTTTATACTCACAGAGCAAAATGATGGGCATTAAGTGCTTCGCACTAGACCAAATGATGAATCATCATCATAGAAGGGCATAGAAATGATGTCAGGGTTCCCTTTTGGCCCATAATCTGCAAATGAATGCAGGGGGGTTATATTTCGGGTTTCTTTATCCTAGTTCTATCATCTATTAGCTGACTTCAGAATTTAACTATTTCAGGGGACAGGTCATGCTGGAAATGGTATTTTGGACTTCCCCCCCAAACCCCGTTAAAGCCATGGTGCCCCTAAGATGTCAAATTGCTTTTTCTAAAAAGGTAATGGATAACTGAGCTTGAGACTATGTCTAGGTGCTATTGTACTTCACATGGACCCATGCTATTAGTCAGATTTCAGTTTCTTGCCTATTAAAATTACTTATTTATCTAATGACAAAGGAATTGGCTGTCGCTGGTAGTACTCTAAAAACTGGCATATTCCTCCTTTGTTGAATTATGGATTATTATGTTAACCAAGACTTAGTATGAAATAGTAGCAAGAGGAGTTTTATTTTGTGGTAGGCCCAGTACGTTCTTCAGAGAATAAATCAAGAAGATTTTATTTTGGGGGGGAGGGATAGAATAGATATGGTCATTCTGTTATGGGGTTCTTAAGTACAGTAGGGTTTTCAAATCTTTAATTTTTGTTTAGAACGAAATGAACAATGTTACCTTTTTTTTTTTCCTGAACTTCCTTTTCTGTGAATTGTTTAACCTTTCAAACCTTTTCAGTGCAGCAGATATTGCTAACACAAGTTCTGAGTGGGTGTTTTTTCCAATTTATGTAGCCTTTTTGTGAGATTGGATAGGATATTAAAAAATAATAATAAAAAACCTAAACACAAGTGATCTCTCTTCCTCTAGTTATTTGAAAGGTTGTGTTAACTCTACTCATATTTCGTAATTTCCCTGGCACTTGACTATGAAATTTGACCTATTTAAATGGTTTTACTGTACTACATTTCCTGGAGACCTTTCAAGCTAATTTGCCTCCTAATCTAAATTTAACAGTTACATAAACCACATTTTTGAGACTTGGAAATTTCTACCTACTCTGCCTTTTTTTTTTTTTTTTTTTTTTTCTCGTTTGTGGACAGGCCATATTGTAAAAATGTAAGTAAAGAATTTTAATTGGAGATTTGCATGTAGCTCGTCATTTGGTTTACATACATCAATGCTGTTTTTCTTTTTTATACAATAAAGTAGGTTATTTTTGTCTGTCTTGAAAGTTTCCTTAGTGCTGTGACCAATTCCATTTTTGTCAGTCTGTTTTAAAATGTGAAGAAATAAAATTTCACAGGTCTAGGATATATTTGTGTTATAGTTCCTTGAATTTCTTTGTTGCCTTTTCCTTCTGGGTAGGTCTTAACAGGTACTGAGTAACGTGTGGATATGTTTAACCTTTTGCAACAAACTGAAGCCAGGAAGGAAGGACTGCTGCTTGGAGATAATGTTTTCTTCAGAAATCTTGACTGGCTTTAAGAATTCATTTTCTATACTTGTCACTGATGTCTTGCCTAATATGCCGTGTGAGTTCAGACTGAGACACACCTCATCCTTCTTTTTGCTACCTCTGTCACTTGTGAACTATGCTGACAGGATGTGCTTGAACAAGAGGATAAACTTTATTTGGTGAATTTGTTTGATGCAAACTCAGAAGGAAAAATTGTTGCTGTTGTTTCTGCAGATGCTGGAAATGAGTTTTTGCTTTGACTAAGGCTCTGAAATTTTGTTAACTGCTGTTTACATATGCTGCTGAACTTTTTTTGAGTAACATCTAGTAACGAGCTTTTCAGAAACAGGAAGTGCATTAAGTGCAACATTGATTTTCCTCAAGGAGAGTGCAGAATGGTGGTAGAGGCAAGTGGCTGTTTCTTAATCATTTCAGTGGTGCAGATATTCATGACTAAGCAAAAAAGAGCAAATGTAATTTAGAATTGTTAATTAGGAAACATTTTGCCTAGATGTTTGGGAATATCAGCGTTGATCCTTTAAGTCAGATTCTTGCATGTATTAGCTGATCTGTTGATTACTCTTAGCTTGGGGTCCATGTTTCAGCCAGGTGGCTTTTTCCTGGTTTTACTTGAAAGTGCAGTGATGTGATGGATCTAGTAGTGTTTTTGGGTTCAGGGAAAATTCCCAATATTGGCAGCAGCATTCAGGAAGCTGGGGAAATACAGGAAGCAGTGTGATGTTGCTGCCCATGGCTGAAGGGAATGTGTTGGGGTTATTTTTGGTTGAACACCCAAAGGATTCAGAGCATCTTGACCTGTGTCTGGCTGTTTAGGTCACCATAGAGAATGAGGCTGGCTTCTCTTTTTTTAAGTTGCAGTTCTTAAGCTGTTGTGAGTAGATCCGGGATACACGTGCAGCCGTGGCTTGACAAGTCAGAGGTTTGACAAGTTGAGAATATGGTTCAAGTTCAGGAAACGCTCTAGTGATTGATATTAAATATTGCACAGAAAATGTTCCATTGCAGTAATGGAGAGTTGAGTATCTTCTTGCTTGCAACATGATGATTTCTTAATGTCACTCCTGTATTTTAATTTTCATTTAAAAGGTCCCTGAAGGTGAGCATCTTCATACAAGAGATTGATCAGTTCCGTGAGTCAGTTAGTTCTTCTGTGGATTTTTTTAAGGGGGAAAAAAGACACATTATGTTCTTATTTTTAATGATCATTTTGGCTTGAGCACATTTTGAATCCACAGCCAGAGCAACCCTACTTAGCTTTCAAGATAGAGTTATTCAGTGACTGGGAAATAGGGTTTTATGTGGGGTTGGGGTTTTTTTGTGAAGCTGCTTACCTTTTTCCTTCTGCAGCAGCATTTCCCTGTTGAGTTGCTTTATACTCCTTGTTTTTCTTAGCTTGTACATTGGAACTGCTAGAAAGTTTAAACTTTCTAATCTGCTAAAACTAAGTTCTCAAAATTAAAAAAAATCTTCAGTGTGCACATTTGCAAACACCTGAATGAAGATAAAGGAAGCGGAAGGAGGCTGATGATTTTAGCAGCTCACAATCTGGGGTTTCCATCATGTTCCTAATAAAGGCTCATCTTTTCTTTTTTTTTTTTTTCTTTAGAAGTAGCATTTATTTGAAACTGTTTTCTAAATTTTTTTTCTGAACTATTCTGTTGAGAAATGTATTTCTTATCTGTTGTAAAAATTTGCTAAACTTTTCATTTTGGCTGTAAAAAGTAGCATTTACTTGATTGCCAATGCCCTTTTCCTATATGATAGTACCAGTTACAACGATTGGCATGTGGCAACACCAAAAGACAATCTCATGAATTTCTCACCTTTTTGTTATTCTAGGCTTTATTGTCACTGTAGTTTTCAGGGGTGAAGTTAGAAAAGGGCTATATGAGAGATGTACCCATTTCTGTGGGATTTCTGTAAGTTTGCAGACAACACCAAGCCGGGTAGGAATGTTGATCTGCTTGAAGGTAGAAAGGCTTTGCAGAGGGATGTGGACAGGCTGGGTGGATGGGCTGAGGCCTGTGGTATGAGGTGTGGTGAAGCCAATTAGCAGGTCTTGCACTTGGGTCCCAACAACCCCATGGAGCCCCACGGGCTTGGGGAAGAGTGGCTGGAGAGCTGCCTGGCAGGAGAGGACCTGGAGATGTTGGTCAACTGTTGGCTAAACATGGTCCAGCAGGGTGCCCAGTGGCCAAGAAGTCCCACAGCACCCTGGCCTGTATCAGGAACAGTGTGGCCAGCAGAGCTACCCACTGGTGAGGCTTCACCTCAAATGCTGTTGTCCTAGTTTGGGGCTGAGCAGAACTGACTGTTCAGTCAGAGGGTCTCTTGCTTATCCTTGTTGCTGTGGCAACTGGGGGTCATCTGACCTGCTTGTTTACCCCTGTGGAAGAGTCAGGTGTGACCCAAGCTGACCAATAGGGTGTTGCATTCCATCTGCCACCTCAGTGTAAAAACTGGGGGATCAGAAGAGTCAGGGTGGCTGCTCTTTAAGGGGTCTTGTTGAAGGCTGCTTCTTCAATGGCTTGCTTGCTTTGATGACTGGGGAAGGCCCTGGCAGTTCTCTGCCTTCGATCTCCATCAGTGTTGTTCTGGAATCCAGTTCCCACTGGATCAGTTCCCACCGAAAGCAGTCTGGAACTTCCCCAGTGCCTGCCAGTGACATCTCCCTGTGAGCTTGATATGGTTTTGTATAAATGTTTATATATATTGAATCGATTTCATAATTTCCTTTTTATTTTATTATTGATATTTTATTAAGGTGGTTTCTTTTTTTTCTAAACTCATAAAATCTCTTTCTTGCTTTTCTTCATATCCTTGGAGCAAGAGGGTGGGGGGAGAGCATCTGTTCTGTTGTCACTGACCAGCCCAGCCCAAACCACAACAGCTGTGTTCAGTTTGTGCTCCTCACTATAAGAAAGACATTGAGGTGCTGGACTATGTCCAGAGAAAGACAACGAGGGGTCTAGAACGTGAGTCTTATGAGGAGCAGCTGAGAGAGCTGCAGTCATTTAGCCTTAAGGAAGTGCTGAATCCTTATCGCTCTCTTCAGCTACCTGAAAGAAGATTGTAGAGAGGTGGGAGTCGGTCTCTTCCCAAGTAATAAGTGATAGGACAAGAGGAAAATGGCCTCAAGAAATGGCATGGGGAGGTTTAGATTGGATATTAAGAAAAATTTCTTCACTGAAAGGGTTGTCAAGCCTCGGAACAGGCTGCCCAGGGAGGCGGTTGAGTCACCATCACTGGAGACATTTTAAAGTTGTGTTGGTGTGGTGTTTAGGGACATGGTTTAGTGGTGGCTTTGGCAGTGCTAGGTTAATGGCTGGGCTTGATATTTTAAAGATCTTTTCCAACCTAAACTATTCTATGATTTTTGGTTCTGCTTGTTTGGTTTGGATTTTTGACATCTGTGGATTGCCCTTTCTTTCTAGCCCTTGGGGAGACGAGTTTGTGTATTTATTTTTTTTTTATTTTTTTTTTTTTTAATTTCTTCACAGTCCTTTGCAAGCGATAAAATATAAATGAGATCGAAGAAGCAGAAATTGAGGCACAGGGCTGCTTAAAGCTTCACTCTGGACCGTATCACCTGGATAATGGTATCGGTGTCTGCAGCTGAGGGGTGAACTGAAGGGTGCCAGACTGCTTTAGGGAACTGGTCTGAAGCATGGAAAGGCTGACATCAGTTTCCATGTTGTAGGGACTGGCTTTGCGCCCTCTTTTCTGAAGTGAGCCAGCTGCTGATCCTTCCACGTTCTGCAAAGGCAGGTGAAGAAGCAAGACAAGAGCTTTACCACAGAAGTGGTGCTTGCTTTGGGATCCTTCTGTAACAGCTAGGGAGCAGAAACATTGTTAGTGAGCCTTTCTGGTGAGCCCTCATGCTTTGGGGTGGAAGTTGTGAGGCAGTCCCAATGTACACAAGGGTATGGCAGAGGAGTCTCCTATTATGTCTCCTGGAAGTATTTAAGGCCAGGCTTGATGGGGCTTTGAGCAACCTGCGCTAGTGGGAGGTGGGGGGTTGGAACTCGATGATCTTCAAGGTCCCTTCCAACTGTAACCATTCTATGATTAAACACAGAAGTGAAGCCTTCTGCGGGGATGTTCCTCTCCCATGATACTGAGGCTGCTACTCCTATATCGTGTGGCACCATACGATGAACTTGTAGCACATTGGTCACTTGAATAATAACCTGTCTTACTGAACACGGTTTGTGTGTGATTTGTTGTAGCTCTGTAGGCTCTTACTCACTGTGGCTGTGGTTATTATTGCTGCAGAAAATCACGCAGGAAACCAGTGCTATTACAATTTGGGACTTTTACTCTGGGTGACTGCTTTTTGAGTCTGCTTTGCTTCAGGTGTAAATGTCTTGCCTGAGTTGCTACAAATCCATTTCTCAAATGCAATTTTTAAATTTTTATTTTATTTTTGGTTTGGTGGTTGGTTTTTTTCTCCTATGGAGTTGTTAGCAGAGGTGTGCTTTCTACTCTGAAGTTTTTGTTAGGCTTGCCATTTCTGTGTAAGTGGTCTTTGAAGCAGACATCTCCCATCTCCTCTCTGCTTTACTCAGTTGCCCAGGCAGAAGTGTGGCTTCTTGGGTGTTCCCTCCTGCGGTTGTCTCTCTCAACCTCGTGTTTGACCTGACATTAATTGAATGTTCATGTTGTTCTCTGCAGATAGCAGTCTTCAGTACAGAGTTAAAAGGTTTTATTGTTGCATGTTTATGTAGGCTGTAAGAGATGAGAATCGCCTGCCATAAGCTTTCAGCACCTTTTAACAACTGCTCAAAAATTCATCTGAACATAAAAACAAAGCAAGCAGCAACCACTTGCAGTTTTTGCTAAGTGGAAGTGTGGAGTACTGCTCGGCACACAAGGTATTGTAACATGCCCAATGGTCTATAAGCCAGGGCCGTTTGGAACTGAAGACTGCCAGCAGAGAAGATGTTGCCAGGGGCATAACCTGCTGCTTTTTAGCAGGGCCTGTATGCTCCCGGGGGGGATTTGGGTTTGGCTGCTGGAGTACAAGCTCTTGAATAGGCAATACCATTTTATTTGCACTTTAATTAAAGTCCGTTCCTTTAGACTACAGGAGTTGTCAAGATGAAACTAGTCTTCCAGTCCTCCTATCACTACCCAGCAGTTAACTTCAAATCTGGTGCCCCCAAAAAATGCACAAATGTTGCACAAACATGCACAATATGCACAAACATGACAGGCCCTTCTGGCCCAAGCGTAAAAAAGTTGTTGTCTATTCTTGCAGAATTATTTTTTACTTCTCTTTAATGATTTGCTCATTCAATCCATTGAAAAGATAGGGGTGACTTTAATTTACTATTATTAGTTATAAACTGTTACTGGTTCTTATTTAACTACTGTAACATTGACTATTATAGAATAGCAGAATTTACAAGGAAGCACATGGATTTCTATTGGCTTTTGTATAGAATATATAGCTGATCACTATTTTGATTTTTCTTTTTTTTTAAGTAGCAGTGCAGAATTATCTTCTTCCCCGTTCTCTGTATGTGTTATGTGTTTGAAAACCAATTTCAGAAAGCTCAGTACCTTTTTTTAAATGGAACTAGTGCAGCACCGTGGAATTGGAATTATTCCTAAGCAATACCCTTGATCACTTCTGAAATTTCTGAAACACGTATTTCTTGTGAACTAAGTGGTGATCGGATGATTTAAATTAAGTGGCATCAGTCACCATGTTCTGTGAATGTCCCCATTTAAAATCTGCCTTATGTTTTGCAAGAATGTCTTGGATTTATTTGCCCCCCCCCCTTTTTTTTTTATAAAGGTGAGTTATATTTCTAAATCCTTGCCTTGCTGTGCATCCACCTTATTTCCTGGCCTCCGCCCGTCTCTCAGCTAGCGACTGCCACCATGGCAACTCTTCCTCTGGCTGAACAGATGGGACATTGAGTCTCCTCGGAGAGCAGAGCGCCGCTCACGCCCTGCCGGGAATCAGCTGGCGGGTTGCACTCCTTTCCACAAAATTTAAAGGAAGCTCTGCCCAGCAGAGGCATGCTGGTTCTGAAGGTGCTCAGTTTCACAGATAATACTTTGGTCTAATAATTGCCTGCAGAAATAAAACCAGCAGTGGCTGAACTGGGGATTATTTCTGTGCCTGAAAGCTCTTCAGATGAGCTTTGCCTTTAGTGTGAAGAGCTTGGTGTCAGCCAGCAGCCGGTGATTTTCTGGTAGAATGGTTGCCATCAACTTTTTTTTTCTCTTTAGGATGCGTCAGGATGAAACGCCACAGGCATCTAAGCACCAGTGACAGTTCAGACAATGAGAGTAAGTAATACCTACTAGCTTTTCTTTGGTCTATCACCCCCTTGTGGTTTCCTTCTGTGGTTTGAGGGCAAACCGTTTCACCTCTTATAATTAAAAAAAAAAGGTTTCTTGCTTGATTTCTTTTTGCGTTCTGTGGTCTTTGGTGTTCTGAATTCTGTTATGGGAGGAAAATGAGGCAAAGGACCCTGTAAACCTGGGGGGAGTTTTGAGTGTACTTAGAATCTGAAGAGAAACTTGGATGGGTTTCCCTTTCAGAGCTGGGAAAAAGAAGTCTGTAATTCAAGAGAAATTTTACTGTCTAGTGTCCTATTTTTTTTTTAAGTTATTTTTTTTAAAAGGAGTCCTCAACTTTAAAATTGCAAGGGGTGGCAAGGTATTTGGGTGTTAATATCTTAGAGTTATATATAAAATAGGGTTATAACCAGTATATTGATTGTTATGTTATCTTATACTTGATCAATTCCACTTTGGTCTGTTATACAATTTAATAAAGTTACATTTTAAATGTTTCTTAGCACATGTCTGCCTGAGGTTGCAAATTCCCATTTTATCTGCAAAAAAACCCACCTGTCTTGTTTGTTTCCTAAAAACCTGTGCCTATCTAATAACTCTATACATAATGATGATTCATTGTCATATTTGTTGCAAGTCATCAATGTATCCTGTACTGAAATAATGTTTTGCCAGAAATATGTAGGCATCACACTACCATTTTTAACTGTCATCAGCACGCTTTAGAATCATTGCTTTTTTGTTTCGGTATTTTGGGGTTTTTTTTGTTGGTGTTTTTTGTTGGCTTTTTTTAGCATTTGCAAACTCTGTCCTGGGTGTTGCTCCTCCTTCCACTTTGTTAGAAAGGAAATGAAGGAAGGTGATCTGCATGCTTGCTTCTGTTTACTCATGCTTGTATTGGGGAGAGCAGAATGTACTCATAATCTCAATGTGCTGTAGTTTTACAAAGAGCGAGTGGAACAGGAGGAGCTGTGATCAAGCCTGAAGACTGCCTAAGAGTTTTTTTGCCCACGTCTTGTCAAGAAGTTATGACAATTCAAGAGATTGGAGTGCCTTTTTTACTGAAAAATTAAATCAATTGAAACAATCTATAATGGTCCTTTTTCTTTCTTTCTTTCTTTCTTTTTTTTCTTAATAGGTCCTTCTACTTCCTTTTCTTCTTGTTCTAAATACAGGAGCAAGTCAAAAACACCAGCAAATGAACAAAAGAAACCTGCTGAGGTAAGAACCAGGGTTAAAGATCGGTCGCTGGAAGTTTTTTGTCATGTAGTTTTCATGTTTCTAAGCCTTGAAATTGTGAGATTTGAACTAGTGCCAGTGAGTCCATTTGTCACCTGTCAAATTTTTGGTGAAACTGCGTTTCCCCCACTGTGCGAGTATTACAGGAGCTCTTGTGTTTGATGTCCCAAAATGACTTATGGCATTTGCAGACAGCAGCGTGTAGTTCTTCCCCTGAAATTTAGTCTCAATTTGAAATTGAAAAAACTGAGATGGTCTCATGATTTGAGAGCCTGCTGCAGAAAGAAGGTTTTGGTCCGTATGGGTATGGGAAGTATACTTTATTTCAGCTTTAGGATAAAACAGCGGGACACTGGAGTGGACAGGGTATGTATGAATAGTGCTTATTCATCTTTTGCCACTTTCTCATTCTTGGCTTTTTATCTTCAGTAAGGCTTTTTTACTCTGCCATCTCCACCTGTTAGGACTTCTACATACCTCAGCACTGTCGCTGGATCTGTATTCACCAACTGAATAATTTGGCTTTTATTCAGAAACCAATGCTCAAATCTCTCCTATCAGCCATTCCACTGGTAGCCCTTTTTTGGGGAGGATTTGTTGGCTGCCTTCTCCAGATACGATGCTGCTTTCTTAAGGGTTGAAGCTGGATAATAACTGCAGATGTGAGAAATGTTTTATGTAGCTAATTCCCCGTACCTGCTATCACATTCTCTCCTAACGAGTCCTTCAGCAGGCTGTTATGACTGTTGAGGCCTGAGGTTACTGTGAAAAAAAAAAAAAAAAAAAGACTGACAAAATCCACTTTACTTCTCTAGAATTTGAAGTTGAGTTTATGTCCCAGAAATAATTTTGTGTACTATACCAGCAGCTTTTTACCTGATTGGGTCCCCCTGTGAGAGAAACTACATAGATAAACTATGTAGATAGTGCAGCTATTCAGGAAATGTACTTGATGCTTCTTTTCTAAATGCTGCTAACTTAGATGAGTTTGGTTTTGTAAGAGCAAGGTAAACATTAGAGAATGTGTCCTTTCTTTGGAAACTTCATTTTTATCACAAGTTAGTTGAAGAAAAATCACTGATTGATTCCTGGAAGAGAATCTTGCATGAATGTTTCAATAAAAGTAAAATTGGCCAGAAATAGCTACATAGTGTTTTATTTACAACCACCAAGAAGGTTAAGAAAAAATGTCTCTCTCTCTCTCTCTTTTTCTTTTTTTTTTTTTTTTTAAAAAAAAACACCTTCAAAGTGTTGGTCTGAGGATTATGGTTCTGTAAGAATTTTTATTTTAAAGCAGCTTATGGCTGCTGAGGGCTTGTACTTGTTGCTCATGTTTACCTAGGTGGTAGCTTTGTTACTAGCCAGGCTGAGCAAATGGGAACCAAAGCTCATACATTGCAGACTTATTGCTGTTTCAAATACGCCTCAGTGTTAGTCCCTTACCAATTTCTTCTTCCCAGCCATCCAGCTTTCTTCTTTTACCTTTTCCTCTTAGGGATTGTCCTATTACTGTTTTCTTTGTTCCGTGCTGTCTTTAAGTGCCTATGTAAGTTATAAACAATAATTATGAAGATGTGGTCCATGTATATAGCATACAAGCGTTCTGTTTATGTAACTTCTAGGAATTAAAATGAGCAATGATTTAATTTCCTTCTATTGACATCTTTGCTCTTTTCTACCTGTTACAAGACAAAATCTGGAGTCCTTTAATGCTTGAAAACACGAAACTTTGAAGAATGAAATGTGGAATATATACTTGGAATTAAGGAAGTGTCTTTCATAACATCAACTTTCCAGTAGTACTGGGGTCTTCTTCTAAGCTAAGATTCCCCTCCCAGGGGAAAA
>VZRU01019380.1:394346-416098 GCA_013398155.1 Pedionomus torquatus | reverse complement strand
AAAAAAAAAAAAAAAAGAAAAGAAAGAGGGATGGAGGAAGAAATAAATCTCAAACTTTAGAATATGCCCTCTTCTGGAGGACTGTCCCAAGTACAATATTTGAAAGAACCTGAAAGAATTGAAGTCCTCTGGGAAAGGGAATGGAAAGGAAAGTGGCAGTAATAATCTCTACCACTTGTACGTAAGACTCTTGGCTATCCTTCCAGTTTTTCCTTTCCTTCTGCTGGAAGCAAGCACTCTTTCCAACCTCTTGAAAAGCATATGCTGGAGAGTGTATTACATGAAATGCTGTTGTCAGCAGAGCATTGAAATTGATTATTTATGCACCAAGTGGTGACAAGGGTGTAAAGTAAAGACTGAAAAGAGACCTCACTACTCACCCTTCCAAAAATCATGTTGTAATTCCACAAGTTTTTTGTAGTAATAGCTGCCTGATATCTATTAGATAGGAATATAAAATTTCAGGCTGACAGCATCCCTTTTAGCAAGGGCTGTCTTTAACAAGTTGGCATTGCGCTCCTTTCATTCACCTCTGCTTGCCAGACAGCAGGCTGTTTCTTGAGTTAGTGATGCAGAAAATCTAAAAGGTCAAAGCTATAAATAGCTGTTTGGGAATATTTTTGCTTATGGTCTTCATATATTAATTTTTCTTTCATGCCAGTAAGCCTGCCTTTTGCGGTTAAATTGCATATGAATACATAGGCATTTTTCCACATCCACAGTCATCTCCAGCCTAACACGGGTACCTGGGTTCTCTCTCCAAATAAAAGCTGGGTTTTGGTATTGTGACAAACAAGCAAGTTAGTGTATCTGTCACTTGCTTCACAGGACTTGTCTGGATGTGCTGTGGTCCTCTGGCTGCCTATAAAAAAATTACGTGAGTGGCCGCAGTTGAGGACTGCTGTCTTGAATTTTCTCCCCAGTGCTTCAGGATTGAGGCGGGCATGAAGATGGCCTCAGTGGAGTGAGGTCATCTGGTGTTACTGTGAGGCAAAGGGGTGCAGTGTTAGAGTGCAGAGTCAGGCTCTTGTTCCCAGGGCCTGCCTTACCCCCAGGGGTTTACATCGATGCAGAAAGAGGTGTTATTGTCTCGGACCTTTGGTCTGCTTACTCCATTCTCCTCCGTGGAGAAGAAGGTGAGAACAAGGCAAGCTTGTAAGAATGCTTCTTCAGACCATGGTGTTTTTCTACATCATTTCAAAAGCAAGAGTGTGGCTCTTTCTTGGTGCTCCTCTTCTGGATTAAAGTCTACTACAAACTACTGAGATGGTGACTTAAAAATTCTGCTGATTAGCTTTAGCATTTGCTTTGAATAAATAAATCGTGTTAAGGTTACAGGCACACCAGAAGTTATCAGTCATAACAGTTTCTCAGACCTTTATGGTTATGTTGGCCACATGCCGTTTGTAGTGTTGCCCCTCATGGATTTGAACATAGACAAGAGGGGCTGGCAGGCCTGAGCAGTAGGCTATGTGGGAGTAGCAGGCATTTGGATGTCTGGCTCAGCGTGAAGCCTGTACTTTGCAGTTTCCTGTCTCTGTGGAAGCTGCAGCAGAAAATGATGGTAGAGGAGTTGGAATCGTTTTTGCAGGGAAAACCTGTTAGCTGGATCCTACTGTATGACTGACCATTTCTTTTCCCTTAGGCTGGTGGGGTCACAAAAGAGCTTAAGAGATCTTTATAACATTCAAGATTATATATAGGTTTTAATTTATTTTTTTTTTATCCAGTCCTCCATCCCTCTTGAAACTGTAAAGGAATTAAGTTAGCATAGTGCTTTTGTTTTAACCCTTCACATGTAAGATTGCGAGTATTTTACCTGTCTTTGCAAATTGAGTTTTGAATCTCGCAGCAGTAGAAGTTTTTAAATCCCTCATTGTTTATAGTGACAGCTGTGTTATCATGTGAAATGTAGCTTGTGTTCCACGAGTAAATGGTCTGCTTTCATTACTTCAGTATGTGAAACTTTAGTGGCATTTAACTGCCACATAAATCGTAGGTCTTGATCCCAAGGAGCACCCTGTAAGACTAGGCTTTTGGCAGAAAATTGATTCATTTTGCAGTTTGAAAGTGGTCAGTTTTGTTCTGAGTGAATGGACAATGTGGTTAAATCATAATGCTTTGCATGTAACATACTGTCCTGGTTTGAGCTACACAGGACTAATTTCTTGGTAATTTTACTTTTCACTAAGGTCTCTTCTAATGCTTGGGAAAGCTGCACTTTCAGAAGACTGTAGTGTCTGAATCTGTGAAAATATTTACTTCATAACCAGCTGTGGTATGTGGGTTTCAAGGTCTCAGTGTTTCCAAGCTCACCAGGTGCAGGCACGAGGAGAGGCGAGACCTGGGCACTTGACCCAAGCTAGCCAAAAGGATTATTTCATACCATGAACGTCACATTCAATGTAAATAGTTTGCTGAGGAGTTTTCTGTATTCCGTGATGACTGTGATCTTGAGAACTTCTTGTCCTGATGCCAGACCCCTGAAGCCTTTCCTTCTACCTGAAGCTGTAGCGCTCGTAGTGTCCCACATTTGCTGTCCACTGCTGGGTGTGCACAGCTTCCTACTGGTATAGTTCCTGAGTATACTCCTTGTGTATTTTGTATTGGTGTCAGGATCAATATTGGTTCTTTACTATTACTAGCATTAATTAGTCTTTTGTTAAATCTGTTTATATTTCAACCCTCGGGTTGCTTTGGTTTTGCTCTGATTCCCCTTCTCAGATGGGGAGGGGTCATCACGTCACAGAAGAATTGTCTAAACAACACTGAATTATTGTGGGTTCCTCCAACCATAACAAACACAGATTAGGAGACTTGGCTTTAATGCATGTGCTTACCTTAAAAAAATCTGAATTACCTTGGACATGTGTGCAGGCTTTTCCAGACCTCTGATGAATATGCCTTGTGAGTTTCAATGAGTTGCTTTTAGCCTGCTTGAGTTAGTTGATGGAAAAGGAAAAAATTTACATTACTTTTATGTAAGTCAGCGGTGCAACCTTTTTGGTTTTTTTTAGGATCTGTTTTTGCTTCGAGGTACTTAGGCTGTTTGAACTCTTCAGCAAGAGGTGACTCAAATGCGTAAGGGCATGGAAAAGCTTGCTTGTGAAAAGGCTGCACTATTTTACCTTTGGAAGTGAATGAGCAGCTGTAGCAGTAAAATATGAATGGTCTGAAAACAGCAGAGGTAACGGTTAAGCCCTGTCCATTCTTGAGACAGAAGAACTGAGAAGGAAAGATAGGGGAAAATGAATGAGGCCAAAAGTTAGGAAATCTGTAGCAATTAAAAGGGTATCCTTTTCATGCATCATGTAATTATATTGTGAAGCTCTGCTACAGGAAGTTACTGAGACTGAGAATTAAACAAGATTAAAAAAGGAATTGAACAGATGATAATGACTACAGATTTTTCTAAATATCTGTATAAATTAATACCATTTAAAAAATTGATTGTTTGGATTAATCCAAAAATCTGAAGCATATGTCTGATTAGCAGCCAGAAGGAAACTTGATGTATGCACATTCTTCTGCCTCATGAGATACTGTCAGAGATACAGAACCAGCCTGATTTAACATTGTATCTGGTTTCTTGGCTTTTCCTATATGTGCTTATAAAGGAGGCTAGGAAGATTCTTCGTTACTTAAAAGCACAATAATTCATTTCCTTGAGTCCTGGATAATCTATAAAAATAGTTTTAGGGAGTAGAAGTTCAGACTTAGGATGTACTGCAGTGCATGTCCAAATTGTGTGGATGTTTGAGAACTACAAATTTATTGCTATGCTTATTCCTGTCCCAGCTTTTTTAACATATCAAGCTTTTCAGTCCAGTCATTACACATGCCTGGAACTGTAGCTTCATTTGCATTTTAAAATTGTTGCCTTTTATTTACTTTTCTTCCAAAAAAACCTCCAACACAAAAAAAAAATCCGCCCTGTCTTGAGTTTCCAGGCTCCTCTCTAATAAGGTGCTTTAATTCAGAAACTTCACGCCCAGATTGTAATATATTAATTTAAAAAAATGTATCTTTTCAGGATAAGCCGAGCCCACCAAATGTCCTTAGTGCTTCATCCTTCATGAATGGGCAGTCTTTTGCATATACTGTGAAACCTCTATACAGAGATTAAACTATTCTTAGATACTGTGTGGCTATATTATGCTTGTGATAGGTCATACTAAGATTTGGGTTTTGTTTTATTATTTATGAGGTGATTTTAGGTGTAAAATGCTGCTTTATAAGCATGTTTACATTTTGCTGAGGGTGTTCTACTTGAGAGCTACAATAGTAGACTAAGCTTTAATGCTTATGGGAATTTAAGAAAGTTACTAGATCCTTTCAAAGGTGAGTAAAAAAAAAATTATTTGACCCCAAAGATGATGGAAAAACTTGTGACGTAATTTACTTCACAGAAAGGGTCCGCTATAGTTTCAGTGCTTGGCATCTGGAATTTCAAAGTTGGCCTTTCGAGACGGGTTGTGAAGGAGACCAAAAATCTAGGAAAATACCATTTCACCTTTTTATCTGGTTAGAGAGGATATTGGCCCTACTTCCATGCTGTTTTCCATGGCAAGTTTCTGAGAGCATACTTTTGTGAATGGGACAGGTTGGAACATGAGTGTTCCCTCCTGCCCTTTAAAAATCATGGCTCTGTGTTTCTGGAGCAGTGGGTCTCCTGGGTCCCTAAGCAGCGCACATGAGGATCTGAAACACGTGATGCTGACTCGCCTGGGGCTCTGCTGGGAGCAGGGGAAGCCTTAGGATTGAAGCGGTTGGATGCAATCCAGCAGAAATCCCACTCTGATTGTAACAAGAGAGCAGTTAACCGAGGATTTCCTTAAACCTTTGAGGTGTGATTCTCGGTTGTGGCCTGGGCATCTGTGACACACGGCTTAGCCTTGTTGGAGATTTGTAAGTAGATGGTCAGTCAAAGTACCCAAAAGCTCAGAGAGTGTCAAGAAGAAATACTGATTTTCTTTCCATCTTTAAGAGATGGTGCCAGTGCACTTGTTTTCTCTCACACATGCATTTGGGCAAGACAAGGTGAATGAGCAATGACATCAAGTTGGTTTCAGTAGTAGCTTGCAGAGAGATACTGGAAAATGTATTTGAATTTTTTTTTTTTTTTTTTTCAAATGTGGTTTTAGGTTTGCAGTTGTCATGAGCAAAAAGTACTTGATAGTCTGTGCAGACAACCAGAGGACTGGAGCACCTCTCCTATGAAGGCAGGCTGAGGGAGCTGGGGTTGAAGAGAAGGCTCCAGGGAGACCTTCTAGCAGACTTCCAGTATCTGAAGGGAGCCTACAGGAGAGCAGGAGAGGGACTCTTTGTCAGGAAGCGTAGTGATAGGAAAAGGGGGAATGGAAGAGGGGAGATTTAGATGGGATATTAGGAAGAAATTATTTCCTGTGAGGGTGGTGAGACACTGGAACAGGTTGCCCAGGGAAGTAGTGGATGCCCCATCCCTGGAAGTGTTCAAGGCCAGGCTGGATGGGGCTTTGAGCAACCTGCTCTAGTGGGAGGTGTCCCTGCCCATGGCAGGGGGGTTGGAACTCGATGATTTTTAAGGTCCCTTCCAACTCTAACCATTCTGTGTATGATCTGATGTTTGAATTGTTCAGTGAAGGTGGGGTTCGTAGAATGCCGTGGAGTTGTCAAGACCTACCCTCAGTCTTTGCTGCTACAATTTTACTGTAATTTTCTATAACATTAGTTGTATCCTCCCTAATATCTTTAGTGGATAAGGCTGCTTCACACAAAATAGTGTTTTCTGTTTCACAGGCTTGATTTATTCACAGAATAAGCACAGGAGGGTTCTGTGAGAAGGATTATATACTGAATTTTCATTGAGTGCTTCCTTAGGGAGTTTGGGTTAAAGTCATAGACAGTGTTTGGTGTAGCATTTATAAGTGGATTCTAATAAGTTAATTTTCTTTGGACGTACTCTTTTGACATCACTTTCAAATAGGACTCAGAAGTCTGAAAAACATGTGAAAACTATGAACAGTATCTTTCCTTCTATAGCTCCATGACATCATTATTGCTTGGTGTGTAAGTACCATGGGGGAGCAGAGTACCCCCACCCCATTTGTGGAGAATTTTTGTTGAATTTAGGTTTTAAAGGCTTTAGAAACGACAGTGTGTCTCTGCAGAAGTAACAAGCAAACTCTCATTGCCTCAGAAAATCCAGGTAGACTTCTACTGCAGCACAAAAAGTTAATCTTGACCGAAGAATAAGATGTCTTCTAGATTTAAGCCCCAGTCCTAAAGCATGAAATAACTCTGCTATTTGTTTCTCAAAGAAATGCTTAAGATGTCGATGATGATGATAATTATGACATAAGAAGAAATGCTTTTTCATTGACGTCATTTACTGAGTGCTGCACCCATTTTCAGCCAAAAGTAAAAATTCCTGGCAGCGAAATGAAATGGAAAGTTCAGACAAAGCAGTCTTGTGTGGTAAGCAGGGCTAGAACTCATCACTTCTTTCGTGCCTTCAATTGCTAAAAATATATTTTTAAAAATCCCACTGTCACACAATAACTTCTATGACTGCTTACAGCAGTGGGGAGTTTCCCATTTCTGTGTGTAATGGACCTGGCTCTGGTGGCTGCAATTGGTAAGGCCCTTACTCTCTTGTGGTAGAGACATGCGATGCTACCTGAGTCTGCTCTTGAGGGGTGATTCTAGATAGGAGTTCCTTATTAGCTTAGACCTGGCATGCTCATTTTTCAGGGCTTCTTGCTAAGTGTGATACTACAGATGAAATTAAAATCAAGCCAAAGGGTTGTAGTTTTATGTATGGTAAGAAATAGAACTGCTTTTGTGTGACTGAAAGATGACCACTGCGGTTCATGGTCTAAATGTGGAAGTGATGGGGCCCCTTGCTGAGAGGGGAGAATATGTGCTTTGGAGTGTTGTTGCTTTATGGCTATAGTTAGTAAAGGAGTGATACTGTTTTCCAAATAAGCGTCCAAAGAGAAACAAACATGAGGAAAAGCTGGTTCTCTAAATTCTGGAGTTACGTGTCTGCTCTTTGTTGATTAGCTCATAGCTTTGAGGCTGACTGCTGAAGTAAAATTCACTTGATCTGTCAGAAAACTCTCTTTGCGTCCCCTGGGTGTTTTGTTTTGCTTCCACAACAAAGGAAATATAGAGTGAGTATTCTCATACGTTATCCTCTGAGAGTATTTTACTGTTGGAAGAACCTGTGTAGCCACATGTGGGGGAATGAAGAATGATGAGCATTGGAGACTGTAATGATTCCAAGTGTCTGCAGGAAGTACTCAATTGCACTGTTATCACAAGTATAAATAGGCAATTCTTATGAAATCTTGCTTGAGTTCTGGGGTTCCTTAAGGTTTCAATAGCTGTGTTTATGTTGGTTAAATCTTTGACCTTTGGTGGTACCTCTATTGTAAAATTCAGAAATCTGAAGCAGAGAACTTAATATTGCAGTGTGGTGATGGTATGGTCAGTATTGTACAGCAGACAAAAACACAACAAAAAAGTCCATGCTCCAGGAGATTTGTGCTCTAAAAATAGAGATGATACAGTTCACATACATAATGGATGATCAGAAGATGAATTTGCTGCTAAGCAATGTAGTTAGAATACTGATGCCTTTAATAGCATTTTTCATTTAGTGTTTAAAAAATAGTGGGTTTGATATCAAGCACTCTACTTCTATGTTCTGTCAGTGGCTTAAAAAGTAGTTTGTAAAGCAGTTATTGCAGATAAGGTTTGAGGAATATCTTTTCCGATAATTAAAGGAGTCATTGCACGTGTCCTTTATTGGAGTATTTTTTTCCTTCTGGAGTTCTTTGGAATTGTGCCATGTTATTGTTTCTCATAATCCAGTTTCTGTACCTGTAACACAGAAAATGAAAATGCCTTTTAAGTGGCGTAAATAATTTTACTTTTTTTTTGGTCTCTGCACATGCTTCTGGATAAAAAATGGATGTTTGCAGTCTTGATGCTGTCACTCTTGTCACTCGGATTTTAATACAGGCTTGTTAGGTACCTGAAGGAGTTTTACACAAGACAACAGTGAACAGTGTGGTCTGAACCAAAGCAGGTAACATATTAGTAGCAAATAAGAGAGCCTTGAGGCTGTGATTTTGAGTTCCCTCGGTCAGCTTGCTCTCCCAGCACCCCACCTGAGATGCAGTTGTAGGACATAATGAAGTAACACCAGTGTTCCAGGTCACCAGCAGCTTATTTCAATACCTGGTTTTAGCATGGAGCCATTTTTAATAATGTTTACTTGATGATTTCCAAGAACAGCTGAGAATTTTTGCAGTAGGCATAACTGGTCTGGTGCTGTCAAATTGAAAAGGGTACACGAAGATATTTGGCTCTGAGTTATTTTATTACTCTTTGGCTATAAAACTGAATTAGTAAGAAGAGAGTTCAACCTGCCATAGCTTATTGCAGGGATATTTTCTGTTTCATTTTATTGCCCTTTGAGGATTTGATTTCTCATTATGATAATACAGTTAATTAGTTGTGATGTCTCCCTAACACCAAGCCACAGTCACTGTTTTGCTTTTATGAATGTTAAACTGGTGCAATGTAGCAGTGAGGGAAAAAAAAGCCCCAAAGGATGCCTGTGCCCTTTATTTAAATTGCATGCACCTGTATTTGACAGACATCAGCATTAAGTAAGCTTTGAGATAACTGATAATCATGTTTGCATGCTCATAAAAACTTAATTCTCTTGAGCGAAAGTAGAATGTTACGGCTGGAGGTTTGTCCCCGATGGGTTTGTTTTGTTTCACACAGTGTTTCCTCATGTAGGTTTGCTAAGGGATGCTGAGGCTGGGTTGTGTCACTGTGCCTGCATCACTGGGTTGCAGGCGTGGAGCAACGTGGGTCTCGTGTTTCAGCAAAGGCAGCTCTTCCTCTTTGGTCCCGGGGATCCCAACCAGTAAAACTTGAAGTGGTTTCAATAAATGTCCCCATACATCAGTTTTTCCATGGCAACCGTTCGTAGCCCATGATGAATATGACAGTTTAAAGTAGCTGAACTGAGTGAAAGAAAAGGATGTGTTAGCTTGTATCTAAGTTGGGCTAAAGCCTACAGACTGGCAAGGAAAATAAGCTGTTTGAAGGTGATGTGGTGAGGAGTCTTAAATCAGACGCAGGCCTCCTTCACCTGTCCCTGGTTGCCTGTAACAGCCTTCTTATGATTAGCCTTCAGGCAGCTGCATGGTTTTGAGTTAGTGTAAACTTTTTGTCATACTGCAGCTGGTACACCGAGAGTTAATAATCTGCGTAATTTGAAATTGGCTTGTTTATGTGTTGGTACGGTTTAAAAAGAGTTATCAAGGTATGTGCATTGTTGCAGTGCAGATTAAGAAAAATACCTATGACTTCCTTTAGTCAAACTCTCTTTCTTAAGCCACTCTTTTCCCTGGTGTTTCTTGCAGGTGTTCCGCAAAGATCTCATTAGTGCCATGAAACTACCAGACTCTCACCATGTTAACCCTGATGAATATTATATCTTTGCGGATACATGGAAACAAGAATGGGAGAAAGGTGTTCAAGTTCCAGCCAGTCCGGAAACTATTCCGCAGCCTTCTCTCAGGTACTGGTGATCAGACACAGGTCATGTGCTCAAAGTGTCAACTTGGAGAAGATGTTGTCTTAAAAATAGATTGTTTAAATGCAGTCGGCTTTTCTGTGTTGTTAAAATCTCCAGTGGAGCAACCTTCAGGCATGTCCTTAAACCAAACAAGTTCCAATTTGGGAAACATCTCTGTGGCACTTAGTCCAGATCTGGTTCTGTCTCTACGCTGTTATAGTATCTACATGGTTGTTTTAAAAGGAGATCTTTTCTCTTAAGTCATTCACTGCTATGGATTTCCTCATTTGCGTACCATGACTTTAATAAATTAAAAATAAACCTGAATGTTATACGTGTTCCTTGAAAGGCTTCTCCATAAAGCATGATACTGTATAGCAGTAGACACACAGTAGTTGTTGATCCCTGATAAAGTTACTTACTTGTCCTTTTAATTTTGGTTATTTTTGTCAAAGCTGTAACCCCTTCTGCTGTCTCTTGCCACACATAGCTGCTTAACATTCTAGAAGTTCAGTGATCTGTTTCAGGAGAAAAATAAATAACCTTTTGTTCTCTCACCCTGTGCTTAGATGAGGAAGACATAACACTGTAGTCCTGCAACCCTTCCTGCTAGAAACAGAGTGTGTTTCAACGTAGAAATGTTATTGCCAGTGTGGTCTTTGAGACGAAGATAAATGAATTGTCCAGTGAAAGCACTGATGCCAGCATAATTTAATTTCCACTGGGGCTATTGTCAGTACCAAGTTATTAAAAATAAATATATTGCATCTCATACCAGCAGTATTACGTTAGAGGAAAAAATTGCTATAGATTTGGCTGGACCAGAGAAAAGAAAAGCTCACAAGGGAGTGAGAGGGAAAAATGAGCAAGGTGAAGGGGAAAGAGGAATGGCAAAAGAACATTGTTTGTGCTAGAGTTGACAACCCACATTGTCTGTCCAGTAAGAATTATGTGGGATACTGCTTAACTGCTGTTTGCTCCTTTACTCCTCTTGCCTTATTTCCCACAGCTTTTCTTTTCTCCTTGTCCTGTGGAGGGTTAGCTCCAGAAAGCATGCAGAGCTGCTCACACATGGCACCGTTCTATTCAGTATCTCTCTGGCTTCCTTTCACAGGCAGGGCCTCTTGCATTGGATTCAGAGAAAGATCGACTTTATCTAACTAAGGTCAATCTTTCCATTCCCATAGGCTAGTTTATTAATCAAATGCCAAGTTTTATCTCTTAATCAAAAAATTGAAAGCACCAGTATTTTCCTCTCTTGCTTCCTGAGTGATTTTTAGCTGTTTTTCCCCTTTATGTTTCTGCTTGGCATCAGAGTAGTTCTTACATCACGAAAATAATACATTTGTAACATGGATAAAGTGCCATTTACAAAATAAGGGTAGACTGTTTATTCCAAATGAAGAGCAAGCATTTCTCCCCCTGCTACACACACTGCAGTAGAATAAATTAAGCTTTTGTGAAGAAGCTGGTATTTTCAAGAAACGAGTTGGCAAGATTTCTTTCCATCATTTGAGAAGAATATAGAACAAAGATTGTAGGGGGGTTGTGCATAATGCTTCTGTGGGTTTCAGAAACAGTTGCATCATCGCACTAGTGGCATTTGTTAAATTGAAAATCATACACACGGGCTTACATTTTAAAAAGGATTTTGTATATGTAGCAACACACAGTGCAGCAGCACATTTTGTGTGAAGAAATGATATTTACAGCATCCTGTCTCCACTTACTGGCTAGTTTAAAATCTGTGAAACACTAGGTTTCTTCACACTTACAGCAAATATTTCATGTCTTTCAAGGATGGGTCTAAGCTGTAACTATTTATTTTTTTTTATTTTCACTCTAGGGTTGTAGCAGAAAAGGTGAAAGAAGTACTGTATACACGACCCAGAAAATACATCCACTGTTCCAGCCAAGAGCCCACAGAACCAGGTTACATCAACATTTTGGAATTGGCAGAATCTGTGTGTCGCTATGACTTGGATGACATGGACATCTTTTGGCTTCAGGAGCTAAATGAAGAGCTTACCGAAATGGGTAATTTCACAACACATTCTAATTTTAAAAGCAGCAGTTAATTTCTGCTGTTAGAGTTATAGTCTTCTGTGTGAGATATCTTAAAGGTCGCTGAATGAGAATTGAATGGTAATGTAAGAAAAACAGGAGGTAAAAATGCTTAAAATAGGCTCAATCTGTTAGTTTTACCTATTGTGCCTAAAAACTTTTTCACATCCAAAATCATCTGCAGCTTCTGCAGACTAAGGCAGGAGAGAAAAAACCCACAGCACGTGGAATTAATTTTAGGACTTCAAAAGTTAAAAATTTTGTGTAGGAAAAGCAGATGTTTACATTTCTTAAACATATTGCTACAAATTCCGAGTTTTGAGGGGCTCGCATGCTGGGTTCTTAAGAGAGTAATTAAGTTTCACACATGTTAGCTTATTTTAAATCAGCCAAGTAAACTTGCTTTTTGTGCAAGCTGTGGGTGTAGAGGGCCTATGAGGGGGAGGGAGCTATGGAAAATGATCTTAGAATTATCACTGGAATAGGTTGAGTGGTGGTGGAATAGCTTGTGTGGCTGGCATTCCTCTGTGGAATACTGCAGGTCCTTTAGGAAGGACAAATGGACAAAAGCGGGAGATAGTTGGCATCTCCTGGATTCTCTGTTCACAAATAAGGAAGAACCTGTAGGGATGTGATAATCAGCGGTGGCATTGGCTGTAGTGGCTGCGAAATAGTGGTAACTTGAGATCCTGAGAAGAGTGAAGGAAGGAAGTAACTTTCTGGTCCTGGACTTCAGGAGAGCAGATCTCATTCAGGTAACTGGTAGGTAGGTCTGAGGAGAGCTAGCAGGACTTTAAGGACAGTCTTCTCTAAGCACAAGCAAGATCTATCTATCCAGGAGACCAGTTTGGTGAAGGAGGGAACTCACGACTGAGCTCCAGTGCCAAAGGATGTATGTGAGAAGTGGAATCAAGAACGAGCTTTCCAGGCATACAGAGATGCTGTCAGCAAAGCCAAAGCTTTTCTGGGAGATGGATCTTCATCATTGGACATTTTCAAGATCTGCCTAGACATCTTTTGAGCAACAACCTCGTCTGGATTCATTGTTAACTGCTTAGAGCCAGCGGTTAAGGCTTGGAGCCCTCTGAAGGTCCCTTGCATAATTCTGCAATTCTTCTAATTCAAGCAGTGAGAAAATAGCCAGGCATTGCGGAGAAAAGTTTAATAGCAGAAGGCACTATCAGCAGTCATTATCTTGTCTATCTTCCTGTTCATCGGTTGCAACAAGGAATCTAAATTAGTAGCTATATTCTTATGCATAGTCCAGCAGTTAAAATGTTAGCCTCTGATATTAATGTTACGTGAATAACCCAACCTTTGAAGGTCTGAGTAAACAATAAACTATGGGCAGCAGCAGCATTTTGGACTGAGGATTTTGAGAGAATGCAGTTTGCAAATTTCTTGTAGCTGTGAATATAGTGGGGTTTCTTACGCAGTGTATGTGTCCTGAAGCTGCAAGCTGAGGATGTCTCATAGCAAATTCTTTTTAAGTGGTTCTGCTGTGCTAAGTTTGATCAGTAGTAAGTATATACTCTGTGTGTAGTGTTCAAGTATGGATTGCCAACGGTATATTTATCTATTATTTTATTTTTAATATACCAGTGGGACAATAAAAGCACTTCTCATATCCATTGTGCTGATTACTCAAGTAGTATACTGAATGGTACTGGGTGGTGGCAACTTCTGTGTCTTTATAAGATCTAAAGTGTTCTTGATACATTTTATTTCCATGGGAGTTAGAGTTCTTCGGAAGATCATTGTGTGTAATTTTGAAAGAACATTGTTTGCGATTTTGGATGTCATTACTGTTTCTTAAAAGTCATGGAAGCAGAGGGAGGGTATGGGAGCAGCTAGCAGTTACACAAGCTGCTGTCTGTCTTCTATGCTGTAGTGTTTTCTTCAAGGTGCAGCCTTGTGTTTTATATCCAACTTAAACTTTTACTTCAGTGGTAGTTTTACTTGTATTTATAAAGTAATGCTACAATTAGCCAGTGAGTGAAAAAGGCCTTCTATTTTTATCTTATCTTTTTTACTAGAAATATGCTGTGTTTACTGCTGTAGTTGCTAGAAGTTGTCCTTCTCTCTTCTTGCATCTCAGATTCAGTCAGAGGCGCCTGACTGTCCTCTAATTTCCCTCCCTATTCTGTGTTGCAGGATGCGGGCCCCTGGATGAAAACACAATGGAAAAGACAATTGAAGTGCTAGAACGCCACTGTCATGAGAACATGAATCACGCTATTGAAACTGAAGAAGGATTGGGTATTGAATATGATGAAGATGTCATCTGTGATGTGTGCCGGTCCCCTGACAGTGAAGATGGAAATGACATGGTGTTTTGTGACAAGTGTAATATCTGTGTCCATCAGGTGAGTGCCTGAAGAAATGCTGATACTGCCCTGTGGTCTTAGTTTACTTTGACAAGTGTGAAGTTTGAACTATTATTAAATGTTAATTGGAGGGCTTTTGATTTTCTAGGTGTGAAGGCAGGTATAATACTAAGATGAATTTGTGTACCCTGACAGTTACAGTAGATTTCATGGCCTAGCATGGGAAATATGCGGACATCTACAGTCTGAATGGAACACCAAGTGTGTTCTTGGGATTTTCTCTGTGACCGTAAACAATTTTCCACTTATTACTAAACCTGCTTTTGAAGATAAACAGGGCAGGAAATGCTGGCTTGCCCTATATGTGAAGAATCTAAAGATGATTTGTTTCAAAGCTGGGGTTTTTCCTCCTTGACTGACTAGTTAATTGGCCAGAAATGGGCTATCCAAATTTAACTGTCTGAAACCACATGTAGGCGCTTTAACAGACTGATCTTTTTTAGAAGATGTAAGTACCTGCAATAACTGTGCTGTCAGTTGGAACGTTGCTCACATTTATAGTGTTTCAGATGTAGCCAAGACTTTACGCAGACTGAGCTCAACGTAGTCAGGCAGAGGTATCCTTATAATCAGAAAAGGGGTATGAATCCTGTGGTTTCTGTGTGTCCTGTTCTGGAAGGGGGTTTTGCTGTGTATTGGGAAGAGACTAAGGGGTGGTTTTTTAAATGTATTTTTGTACTGAGTGCAAATAATACTCGGAAAGCATAACTGGCTGAAAAAGGACCTGTCATCTCCCTGCTCACAGTGGGCTGGCTTCTAGCCCGGCTGCTTTCATGATCTGATTCACTGCGTGAAGCGGCCACATGAGCCCGAGTGCCAGTAACGTGGCCAGTGACAGGAATATGGCTGGCAGCTGGGCCGCTTGCTTTAGGCCCTGCTTATGCCTGTTCAAAAGTAATAGTGGATTTGCAGTCAAAGGCTTGTGGTTGCCTGCTGACAGCTGAGCTTGAGCTGATGGCCTGCTGCCTCCTTTCTCCTGACCCTTCCCCATGCCAGACCTGCCTGAAACAAACTGAGGAGCATGTATGGGCTAATCCTATCAACAGCAACAAAAATCATTTTGGTTTTAATCTGGATTGGCCTGGGTTCACCAAGCAGCTTCAGGTCTGTTTGTCATCACACTGTTTGGAAGAGGTGGGGGAGGAGTGTGAGAGATTTCCTCCTTCGTGGTGCCCTCTTGTGCCAGCTCAAACACATTGTGTAATTACTGGTTTAGTAGTCAAGGCCTCTTTCACTCCACTACATTAGTAGGATTAAATTAAAAAAATAGTTTCCAGCTACCTAAATACAATCTTAGGTGTAATGCCTCTTCTGCATTAATAATAGAAAAAGCGCTGGTGGGAATGTACCACATAAGAGGGGAAAAAAAAAATAAATTCACTTGTAAAATTGATATTACAGCTCCCCCTGTCGGGTTTTTACAAGAGTTGTCACATCAAAATAGCATTTAGAATAGTTGGTCTTGGTGTTTCCATAATGCAGGATTTAATTCCAGAAAGTCTCTGTCTGCAGGCCTGACATAAATGTGCAATGTTTTTTTTTATATTACTTCATAGTAAATACTGAGATATTATCATCAGAAGGCTGGGAAGGCAAGTATGGAAGTATTATACTAGATTTTAATCTTAAAGACTGGTTACAGCTAATGATCCTGTTCTGTTGAGGCTTTCAATGTTACTATTACCAGTGATGGTGTTAAGAATGGTGTGATGTCCTCTGAAAGCTACCCCATTGATAAAGTTTGTATTTGGAGCAGTTGAGTGGTATTAGACTCTGGTGGCAGCCAATGATTTCAGATACACTGAGCTTTAATATGTGTGTATGTATGTACAGCAGGATATATCAAGATGACATCATAAAATGGTTTGGATTAGAAGATACTTTAAAGATCCAACCCCCCTGCCATGGGCAGGGACACCTCCCACCAGACTAGGTTGCTCAAAGCCCCATTCAGCCTGGCCTCAAATACCTTTAGGGATGGCACATCCACAGCTTCTCTGGGCAGCCTGTTCCAGTGTCTCATCGCATGTAGTTAGCCATTAAGAACTGCCAGGACTTTGAATCAGAAAGTAAGCTTTTTTAAATTATTATTTTATTTTAACTTTTTTGTTTGTAATTGTCAGATCTAGCAAAAACTATGAAATTATTTTTTTTTCTGAGGTAGGTGCCATACTCAGGAAATATGCATAAAACCCAGCGCCTCATAAGTTCAGTACATAACATAATTTTTGTTGTGNATTGCCACGTCCCAGGTGCAGGACCTTGCCCTTGGCTTGGTTGAACTTCATGCCATTTGCATTAGCCCACCTCTCAAGCCTGTCCAGGTCCTTCTGGATGGCATCCCTTCCCTCTAGCGTGTCGACTGCACCACCAAGCTTGGTGTCATCAGCAAACTTGCTGAGGGTGCATTCAGTCCCACTGTCCATGTCTCCAACAGAGATGCTAAATAGCACAGGTCCCAGTACTGACCCTTGTGGGACACCAGTTGCCACTGTCTGCCACTTGGACATTGAGCCGTTGACAACAGCCCTTTGAGTGCGGCCATCCAGCCAGTTCCTTATCCACTGAGTGGTCTGTCTATCAAACCCATGACTTTCCAATTTGGAGACTAGGATGTCATATGGGACAGTGTCGAATGCTTTGCATAAGTCCAGGAAGATGACATCCATTGCTCTGTCTTCATCTACCAAGTTTGTGGCAGTATCATAGAAGGCCATCAAATTTGTCAGGCAGGATTTGCCCTTGGTGATATCATGTAAATATTTAAAGCAACAAACAATTCACAGAACTGTAACCTCAAAGGTAATTTAATGTTGCAGGACATGGTCTTCAATCAAACAGATCCCTTCACATCTACATAGAATTATATTAGTGTAAAGTTATTAGCAATAGGAAATCGTGATTTTAAAAAGGATTAGATGCAGAAGCTAATTTAAAGAAATACCTATGGTTTTTTGCTTTGGAAATTTAAAACTCTGAAGGGAAGGATTGAAGGTTCTTAACACCAGTGGTGTTCTGCAGTCACAATGGGCATGTTTTATGCTATAAACAAATAACACCAACACACATTTTAGAAAGAAACTAGCATAAAAAGATTTTGCTTTAGAGACTGTTTATTTCTTTGATCACTTTATTTGCTTTAAGGTGAAGAAATTAGAGAAGGATTAAATAAAGGCCAAACTGTGGCTTTAGTATTTGAAAGCTTTGGTTCATAGGAATATTAATGCCTGTGTGTGAAATACTATCAGCACAATGATCTCAATACCTGTTTTCCTCCAAGGCATGCTATGGAATCTTAAAAGTACCTGAAGGGAGCTGGCTGTGTCGCACTTGTGTGCTGGGAATACATCCTCAGTGTCTCCTGTGTCCCAAAAGAGGAGGTGCCATGAAAGCTACCAGGACAGGGACCAAGTGGGCACATGTGAGCTGTGCTCTCTGGATTCCAGAGGTAAAACTTAATTTCTGTCCCTTTCCTCTGTATTGTAGACTCCTCTCTGTGCTCCTTTTTATGTTCTTGTGATTTAAGGTATCTGTCTGGCTTAATACTGTACTTTATTCTGATGAGTCTTCACAGTCTGTGCGGACTGGGAGAGAGTCCAGCTTATGTTCCATTAATTAATCGCTTTGTTTCCTCCATTTACTCAGCAGTCACTTCTAGGTGTCATTATCCTATCTGAGTGACCCGCTAGAAGGGGTTACTGATGTAAGCTGCTGTTCACTGTGCCACTGCAGCTTCATTGTCTTTCTCATTTTTCTCATGAATTTGTTCATGAGAACAAATTTGTGCTCAGTTAGGTGTATAATCTGCATGCATACATCCACTTTTGTTTTTAATAAAAGAGCCCTCCTCACTGCATTATTTGTGTAGGATGGACTTTTATGATTTGTAGTTGAGGCTTCTTTTTTAAGCAAAATTTTTCTGAACAGTGGGGAGATAAGGCATTTTATCTTCTATGTTGTATTTTATGAGTAAAGGCTTTTTTGATGTCTCTATGCATATGTATATAGAGAGTTTAGTAACAAAGCTTTACACTTTCTCTATTTTGAAACAGAAAATTAGAATGTTTGCTTGTGTATAAACAGTTTGTGTTTAATTTTGTGCTTGGAATATTTCTGCTTTCTTTCTGCTAAGGTCCACAGATCCATTACAGTGGGTGGTTTGATGTGAAGTGGTAGCCGTAACTGTCGGCACCATGACATCAGGGGGATGGATGGATGGATTTTCTGAACCTTGTGTTCCCAAGCACAGCCAGGCCTCACATTTACAAAACTCTGAGGAAGATGTTAAGATTCTGAGTATTTTTTTTTAACATAGCAACCAGATGCAACGTGTAATTCTTAGCTCTGTCTCAGGCATGTGTCTGCTTTCAAGGAGGCTATTTTTTTGCAGTTGCATGTTTCATTTCAAGCCTGCTTGTAGTTCCTGGTATCTCTTCCACAAAAAAAAAAAAAAAAAAAAAAGGGGAAATATTTATTTATTTATTTATTTATTAACAAAAAGAAAAAAAAAAGACATTGCTTGATTTTTCCTCCTGGACTTTTGAGGTGTCTTGGCTGGAGGCTCTCCTGGCTCTGTGCAGATTGGTTTTCTGAAGAGATGCTTTCTGCATTTGTTTGCCTTGATGCTCTTTCCAGCAGAAGGGGAAGCAGGTGATGGCAGGGCAGGGAGCACATGCCATGTTCCTGCTTGCCTACCTCCCACCAGCTAAGGGAGAGAACTGCTGGGGGAGCACCCTGGTGGGAGATCTCAAATTTGTCTGCTCCCATAGCTCCTTCGGTGTCTCCAGGCCTCAGGCACCTCCTCTCCACCACACCAATGCCAAATGTGTTGGCATAGTGAGGAGGTGAAACCTGCCAATAGGGACAGGAAATGCCTCTTGGACCCATTCTCTCAGCCTCCTGTGTTGTCACTTGGAAAACACTTCAGTCACCAGATGAATCAGAGAAGCCTTTGGGAATGAATCTCTGCTGAAATGGCAGGTCATCTCCTGTCTGGAGAGTCACTGTGGCCTTATGTCCTGCAGGGGACAAGAAAGATCCAGAGTTTTGAGACCTGGGGATGGATACCTTAAGGGGAGAATGTCTATTTTCATATACCTATTTTTCTTCTCCTCAAGATAGTAACATACTGGAACTTCCCAAAAATAAACAGATGTATTATGAAGTTACTGCTGTTTCCTCTTATGGCCCTAATAAATTGGAGTAAGGCAGAATGCAGAGAGGAAAGGGCCATAAATATATCTGTGCTTTGTAGTAAAAGGTTCAAAGAGGGACTTCCTGAGTCACCAAATATAGGCTAGCGTCACTGCAGGTGATTGCACTGCGTATTTTCCTTGATTAAGTTATTCAACACTGTCTTAAAATGGTTTTCCTTCCCTCCTTTCTTTGTGAGCTAGTTCTGTTGAAAGGCTTTCTTGACACTCACTTGACTGATTGGGATGTTTGACTGTTGGTATATATCCTTTTCATCTTCTACTTTTTATTGTCTTTTAGTGTAAATGCATGGTCTATTTCATGCTTTCTTAAAAGATATTCTTAAAAAAAAAATAAAAAAGGAAACAGACCAGAAAACTTAAACCAAGTGCTTTGAAATTCAAGATTCATGTCTGCTTCAGATAACCCATTACAGTTATGTCCTTCAATCAGTGTAGTTTTAGCTGAAGCAGAAAGTTACTTTTCCTTGCTACAGCTAGAGAGTTTTGGGTCCCCTACCACAAGAAAGACATTGAGGCGCTGGAGTGGGTCCAGAGAAGGGCAACGAAGCTGGTGAGGGGGTCTGGAGCACAGGTCTTAGGAGAGGCTGAGGGAGCTGGGGTTGTTCAGTCTGAGGAAGAGGAGACTGAGGGGTGAGACTTTATCGCTCTCTACAACTATCTGAAAGGAGGCTGTAGAGAGGCGGGGGTTGGTCTCTTCTCCCAAGTTACAGATGATAGGACAAGGGGTAACCGCTTCAAGTTACACATGGGGAAGTTCAGGCTAGATATTAGGAAATAATTCTTTACTGAAAGGGTTGTCAGGTATTGGAATGGGCTGCCCAGGGAGATGGTTGAGGCACCATCCCTGGAGGTATTCAAGAGAGGAGTTGACATGGTGCTCAGGGATATGGATTAGTGTTGGATAGTGTGGTGTGTTGTTTGTGTGTGGGTTTTTTGTTTGTTTGTTTGTTTTTTGTTTTGTTTTTATTTGGTTGGTTGGGTTTTTGTTTTTGTTTTTTTTTTCCATTGGTTGGACTAGATGATCTTAAAAGGTCCCTTCCAACCTAGGTGATTCTGTGAATTGAGAGTCCTTAGCTGCTGTGGTGAGTGGTCATCCTCCAGCCACTGGGCTGCCCTTCCCAGCCACTGATGCAGATCATTGTGTTCTCATGAGGCTGCTGGAGGCAAGTTAGTGGAGGACAGCAGGGTGACAATCCATCCATATGCTCATGTGCTTAGCAGTTGCAGAGAAGAGGCTTCAGCAGCCCATTGTCTTCACTTTTTCACATTCTTAAAACTTCTTCAGAGTACAGCAGTCAAAATGTAACCTGATACAAGGTGAAGATGGATTATTTCTGCCTTGGGATGGGAGATTTTAGGGAGTGGGAAGGCTGGCCTCTCTGCTCTGTGGATCCCTTGTGAGCAGCAAAGTTCAAACAGACTTTGCCTTGACTCCTCTCTTTGAAACATGCAGGTGGCATGAGGCCAGTATAAATAAATCGCACCTGACTCTGTAGATGCTTCTCTGTGCTTTTAGAAAGTGAGATAATATAAACAGGCAGTGTTACAAGCTTAATGGGCGATATTTCCTACATAACTGTTTCCTGACCTTATGAGCCCTCTTTGGGGAAGGAGCAAGGGGAGAACCTTAAAAGGGGCAGAGAAGGAAAGGGAGAAGATCTGTGTCAATTCCCAGCTCCTGCTGGGAGGCACCGTGGAAAGCTGGTATTACTCAGTCTCCAGGGGAAAAAAAAAAACAAAAACCAAAAAACCTGAAACACTGAAGGTTCTGGTTTCCTTTAGAAAGGAATGTAGACAACCTGACAAATTGATATAACCCCTTAATTCCCAAAGGAGTTCTTGCCTCTTACTGTAGTGGTAACTGGGATGGGAATTGCGGTCAATCTTTGTGCAATATTGTTTGAGAAGTGCCTGTGCAGCTCTGTTTTGAGCAGGGTCAAGTTAGGTTTATGAATGGCTCTTTCATTTTGGAAGCAAAATAGCTACATTTGATGATGTATAGCAAAGACTAGGAAAAGGTGTGCTGTGCTTATCTGATTTTTTTTCGTTCTTTTAGTATAAATATCTGTAATCTGGTTTACCACAGACAAATGGATCATCCAGGCTAAGTATATAGAAACTGGCACAAAAGAATGCACTGTGCTTTGCAGGAAGAGAAGTTTGTTGTATTCTTTCTCAGATTATCTTTGATACAATCTGTAGTTAGGAAACCAAATTAGAATCACCTCTTGCACTGGGAGCGCTTAATGGAGAGGCAGATGCTGGGAAGCAAGGCTTTCCCTGGCTGCTGGTAGATCTGGTTCTGCCCCGGGTTGTGAGCTGGCAGAAGCAACAATTGTAGCACATTTGTGGATCTTACAGAAGGAGCTTTTCTGGTAAGTATGGGTTCTGAGTAGCTTGTGTTTTGATATTTTTAAGTTTGACTTCTTTAAAGCAGCACAAAAAATAACCAACCAACCCCCTCCCCACCTCAAAAAAAAAAAAAAAAACCAAAAAAAAAAC
>VZRU01019380.1:376616-394313 GCA_013398155.1 Pedionomus torquatus | reverse complement strand
AAAAAAAAAAAAAAAAAAAAAAAAAAAAAAAAAAAAAAAAACAAAATAATTCAAAGGAAATACATTTAAGTGTCACTTACTGTACCGCAGTCTCTCAAATGATTCATAGCAAGGCATGCTGTAGATACCTCAAATGTTTTAAAGAATTGCAGCTTTTAGCCACCAGGTTAAACTATTAGTATTCCACAATATTCTTTTAATGTGGGAACTTTTAGGGTCCCTTGCTGAAGCATGGGACATACTTGAGCATGTGAAGATCTTGTAGCTAGATGAATGTGTGGTCATATTTCTTCTTCTGGTATTAATATAGAGTTTGTCTTTATCACCTTGGTAACTGCTTCCCATGATGGCTTTTTTTTTTGTTTGTTTACAGGTTAGTATTGCTTGCCCAGAAAGGATGGAGCCAATCACAAAGGTGTCTCACATTCCACCAAGTCGATGGGCTCTTGTGTGTAGTTTATGCAAGCTGAAAACTGGTGCTTGCATTCAGGTATGTACTTGTCCTGTGGTAACTCTTAAGCCTATGTCAGAAGGGCAATTTCGGTTTTGCATTTTGTTCTTCATGTGTTCAGAGGTGCTTTACGATGCAGGTGATGCGTACTTCACAGCTGTTTGCCATCAAATTAATTCACTAGCAGGGAGATCTAGGAGTTAGTGTGAGTTACCTTCTGACCAAGCTGAGATATGTAAGGACTGCTAGTAGATGGGTCAGAGATGGATAGGAAGGTCCTTCTCTTGAATGTTGCTCATGAAGAAAATAATACTAAATCAGGTGATACCGACTTCAAGGAGATCAGGTATTTTTAAGAGTGCTTAGGAATTATGTTTTTCTAGGAATGTCAAGTAATTCTGTTTTTTTTTTGGTTTGTTGCTACTGTTAGTGATTGAAGGGGTTGTTTTTTGTTTGTTTGTCTGTAGTGCTCTGTGAAAAGCTGTATCACTGCCTTTCATGTCACCTGTGCCTTTGAGCATAGTTTAGAGATGAAGACTATCCTGGATGATGGGGATGAGGTCAAGTTCAAGTCGTATTGTCTAAAGCACAGCAAGAACAAACAGAACTCGCTGCCTGATGTTGATGAGCACCCCAAGAGCGTGTCAGACCAGAAGCAGACAGAGAGCGAGAAAACCAGTTTGCGAGCCCAGAAACTCCGAGAGCTGGAAGAAGAGTTTTACTCACTGGTTAAAGTGGAGGATGTGGCAGCAGAACTGGGCCTCCCTAAACTTGCTGTAGACTTCATCTACAATTACTGGAAATTAAAGCGAAAAAGTAACTTTAACAAACCATTGTTTCCTCCCAAGGAGGATGAAGAAAATGGCTTGGTGCAGCCAAAAGAAGATAGCATTCATACTCGCATGAGGATGTTTATGCATTTGAGGCAGGACCTAGAAAGGGTAAGAGTTTAACTGGGTAAGTTTTCAAAAAACTGCAGGTGACCAAGGTCTTTGTTAGTGGATGGAAGTATGGATGGGTGAAGCACAGGGATGTGATTTTTAAAAGACTAATATAAAAAAAAAAAAAGAAAAAAGTAAGGCCTTCAATTCCAGTCTTCTTGTGTGCTGCCTTGCCTGCTGCAGCATTTCAGGAACCATCCCTTTTTAGTCCAGTGAGAGATGCAACGTGAAAGGAGTGCTTCCTGACTTGCTTAGAGGTTATTCCTTTATGTAATTTAAGATGCATGTTTCTTAAGCACAATGGTCATGCTTGCTAATGGACTTTTTGATTTCAACTTAAATTGAGTAAATGTTTAAAAAAATCAAGTAAGTTTATTGACCCAGCAGTAGTTGTTGCTAGTAATACAGATTTAATAACAAAAAATGTTGCTTTTATTAAATGAAATTAAGTGCAAACAGCAAAGGAATGGGTCAGGCATAACAAATTCTTGCCTTCTGCCTTCTCTCTTGGGATGGGAGGGACTCTTGATTTGTACTTAAAAAGATGTTTTGTAGTGGTTAGAATAGAGTGGTAAAAATTAGCCAATTCTTGAGTTTGGAAAAATGGATTTCCATAGGTCAAGCATTAAGCATTCTTTAGAGAAGCATGTGTTAAGCTGTTGGAGAATCCTAAAAATATATTGAAGCACAGCTTCTCACCCCAATCGTTCGAAGGCAAGTAAGTGAAATTCTAGATTTAACTTCCACGGTGACTTCTTGGCTTCTTACATGGAGAAAAGTGTTGTACTACTTCCCATGACGCCTGATTCAGGAGTCTTACTCGCATATCTTCCTTGCCAGCGTGCTGGTGTCAGATAGTCCCAGGTAGCAGGGAGGCTGAAACGCTTGTTACTCTCTTGACCTAGATAGTTTCACTGCTTGTAGCTGCCTTAGGTGCTACGGTTGGTTGGCGGTCTGAAAATAACCCACTGACTCTACTACTGCTCGTGGCTTTACTCAGAAGGAGGTAAAGGAAATTACCTTTTTACCAGTAGCAAGCTGGGCTCTTATCTTATTGCAAGTTAGCTGGTAGTTGGAAAATGTGGAGCTCTAATAAATTCAGAGCAGGAATTTATTAGGAAGGCCCTTTTTCTGGCAGCTGGTGGGGGAGGAGGCCAGGCTGGTTGTTGCTCAGAGGCTGCTCATTAGATTGGCCCGTTGGCAAGTGATCACCTGCAGTTTTCAAATGTGTACAGAGAGGTAGTGAATGTAAAAAAAAATAACAAAATAAAGTAAATGTGCTAAATGTGGTTACTGAGACATCAGAGAGGAGAGGGGAAAGAAAAGCAGAAGAGAGAAAATAGTGTTCTAAGAAAAGGAAAAGCATTACTGGAGAGAGAAGAACATGTAAATACAGAGATGAGCCTGGGAGCCAAGATTGAGCTTGTCAGTGTAATTCTTGTTTCTAATTTATTCTTCCTTTTCCAGGAACCACTTTAGATATGATTCTTTGTTAAAACAAAACAAAATTTAAAAAAAAAAAAAAAAAGAAATCTAAAATACTTTATTGAAAGAATGAGCTTTATTTTATTTAATGAGTGGTTGGTTTACATCAAATTCTGTTGAAATTGATGTATGTATGCTGAGTGGAGGTAATTCGTAGTTTGAAATGTCTGTCTCAATGTGTCTGAATTTCCTTGTGTCACGGGGTTTTCTGCTCAGTTGTATCTTGGGATGAATATAAATTTGGGAATCTTGGAATTTCCTTTCTGGGGGGAGAGGTTCTAGTTCTGAACAGATGGAGTTGAGTGCTGAGGGAAGTATGTTTGGTAAGTATTTTTCAACCATTCACTGTGCTGTTTCAAGAACTTCCAGTGCCTCTTCTCAATACATTAAGTGTAAATATTGTTATTAACTCAAATAGTGAAAGTAGAATTATGTGGAACTAAATCATAGAATGGTTAGAGTTGGAAGGGACCTTAAAGATCATCGAGTTCCAAGCCCCCTGCCAAGGGCAGGGACACCTCTCACTGGAGCAGGTTGCTCAAAGCCCCATCCAGCCTGGCCTTGTACGCTTTCAGGGATGGGGCCTCAACAACCTCCCTGGACATCCTGTGCTAGTGTCTCATCACCCTCATTCTAAAAAATGTCTTCCTTATGCCAAATCTGCATTTAACCTCTTTTCAATTTAAAACTAATGTCCCTTGTCCTGTTACTTCAGGCCCTCATCTTTCTTATAAGTCCCCTTCATGTACTGAAAGGCTGCTATAAGGTCTCCCTGGAGCCTTCTTGTCTCCAGGCTGAAAAACCCCAACTCTCTCAGCCTTACTTTGTAGGAGAGATGCTCCAGCCCCCTGCTTATCTTTGTGGCCCTCCTCTAGACCCACTCCAACAGATCCATGTCTTTTCTGTGCTGAGGGCTCCAGGGCTGGACATTGTACTCCAGGTGGGGTTTCACCAGAGTGGAAGAGAGGGGTAGAATCGCCTCCTGCAACCTGCTGGCCACACGGCTTTTGATTCAGCCCAGGATACTGTTGGCCTTCTAAGCTGCCAGCGCACGTTTTCCGGCTCATGTCCAATTCTTCATGCACCAGTACTGCCAAGTCCTTCTTGGTAGGGCTGTTGTCAGTCCCTTCATCCCCCAGCCTGTATTGATACCAGGGGTCGCCCTGATCCAGGTGCAGGACCCTGCGCTTGGCTGCCTTTAACTCCCTGAGTCAGTGCAATTGAGTCTGAAAAGAAACCGCTGAAGCGATCAGCCAAAATGTGTATGTTGCACAGGAAGCCAGAGTACTCTTTTAAAGGTGATCTATGTGTTAATTTTGGTCCAAAAGGCCTACTTTCTTCAGTAGCTTGGTATAAAGTGTTACTTGAGATGTTGCAATAATTTTAGGGGAAATGATCACAGTTAAGCTGTTAAAAACTATTTTTAACGCTTAGTGGGGAAATTCTGGGAGAATCCAGTATTGCCTACAGTAACATACTCAGCATCATATAGAATAGAAGCAGGCTTAGAGACAAGCCAGTCTTAGCAATTGCTTGCGGGTTTTTTGAGTGGAATTTTGTGTTTGCTCACTGTTCTTGTAGATGTGAAAATACATTCTGCTGCCTTGCAAAATATATTCAAGGCATTCATTGAATAGGCAATTAAAAAAATTCCAGGATTTTTTTTTTTTTAATTTGTAGTTATGTATTTTAGTAATACTCAGAAGAACTTTGATGAGGGATTTTGCGTGTAATTTTTTTATTCTGTTGCAATTTTTAAAATCTGTCAAGATTTAGGTTTTTTACTGCCTATTAAGTCTCTTGTTATTCCTCCGTAGGTAAGAAATCTCTGCTACATGGTAAGCAGGAGAGAGAAACTGAAGCTGTCTCATAGTAAAGTACATGAACAGGTCTTCAATTTGCAAGTCCAGCTCATTAATCAGGAAATCGCTGCAGGTAATCATAGAAGTATTAAACATTTGTGAATTCTCTCTTTATTTAAGCTCAAAAATAGGTTCTCTTTATGTTCCTGCTTAGTGCTTTTAAGTACACAGTCAACAAAAGTAGCAACACGCACAAAGCTTTGTAATCTCAAGATATTTACTTGGATATCCTGTTTCTGATATGTGCCTATTACTTACCAGTCACCGTGGCATCCAGATACCAGAAACAAGCTGATGGTGATCTCTTTTAGCTTCTTGGCTGCTTTTTATGGTACTGTGTCTCTACAGCAAACTCTGTGCTTGGCTCTCCAGCTGAGGTTTTTTTTTTCCTTTTACTGCTTCACTGTCAGGAGTTGGTTCCTTCAGGCAAAAGGGAAGAGCCACTGATTGGAATCGCTGCTGTTCTCCTGTTGCCCTGCATGCTTGATGAACAGCGCAAAAAGGCATTTCTTAGACTGCCATCTGTGGTTACTCTCTTTCCTTCATGAAGAGTTTAAAGTACTCTGGTAATTGTGAAGAGTAACTGCTTAGGAATGCTCATGTACCAAAGCCCGCTCTGTTCTTCATTTTTATAGCTGTCTTGAAACAACACAAAATTTGGGAAGAGGAGGAATGCATCGTACAGTTCAATTACTTTCTTCATAGGGAAGGCAGCTATTTCTTCAATGTGAAATTAACATCTCTCAGTTCTTTCAAGATACAAATTATGTTTTTCATGACCAATTTAGAGTGAAGTCTTTTTGCTTTTTTTACCTCTACCCTTGAAACCAGGATAGGTTTCATTAGTACTGACAAGGTGGGGTTTTTTTGAACTGTTTTAGGTCACACTAGTATTTTGTGAAAGCAACAATGCTCTAAAGCACTTTGGTTATGTAAATGCATTTTATTAGAAATGTCTACTGAATTTATTTGATGTCTTTACAAATACAAGTGCTTTTATAATTCTTATTAGAATAGCTTGATAGCTACTTTAGTACTGTGTGCATATATTATTATCATAAAGAATAATATATTGGGGTGAAAAGACTTCTAAAGCACAGAGAGTTTTATAATACAAAGCAGAGAGTTGAACCAAGTCCAAATTGAAACTCAGTTTGAAGCATTGTTTTTTCTCCATCCAAAACTGAATATGAACCTTTTTTATAGCTTTGTTGGAACTACTTCAGTCATATCTCAAAACTGGTTCAATTCATTGGCTTAAAGCACTGTAAAAGGGGCACATTGTTGTTTTTAATGGAAATGCTAAAATGCTTACCTAAATTCTGAAACGGTGGATAATTTGGAACAGTTTTCTTTATCCCAGCTTCTCTTAAATGTCCTAAAATAATTTCACACTAATTACACAAAAACACAATTGTTTGCAAATGCATGTTACTGTTGAATGACCTTCTAATGGACTCTAAAACTCCCTACAGATAACAAAATGATTACCCTATTTTTAAAAAGCCTTTTTTGTTGTCTTTTTTTTTCCTGTCCCCTCATCTCTTTCTCCTGTAGGCCATACCCTGACAAGTGCACTAGAGAACACACTGTTCTACCCACCTCCCAGGATCACCCTGAAGTTAAAAATGCCCAAATCAGCACTAGGAGATTGCAAAAACAACTCGCTGAAGCTTGGCAACAGACCGCTTTCTCCGGACAACAACAGCACTGTTTACAGCAAACGGAGTGTGACGATGTCAAAGGAATCGTTTGAAATTAAAGCAAAATCTTACTCCAGGTATCAACACGATAGCAGAAGTAACGGGTTGCTGGCAGGGATTGGCAAACCTCGGAGTGAGGTGAAGGATTCTGGTGCTGTGCAGATGCCGGAGTTTCACCGGGGCCAGCCGTCTGGGAAGCCCTTAGCGCTCCAGGCTGCTTTACACGGACAGTCTTCCATTGGGAATGGGCGGGTGCAGCAGGAGAACTCGCGGCTGGCAGCCAAGTCCAACGGTCTGATGGGCAGGGCTGGAGACGTGAGCCAGAGAGACAGCTCCAGCCAGACGCCCTATGAACAAGAGTCCATGCTCACGGCTCACTTGGCCAGCCAGAGCGGTTTCAGAAAGTCTACCATAGAACATTTTAGCCGGTCCTTTAAAGAGGCTACCAACAGCCTGGTGAGGACCACGGAAGATCTCCGGTGCTGTGAAAAGCCAACGAGAAGACTTGCAACAAAAGATCGCTTGTGGAGCAAGCAGACGCTTGAAGGTGCTCCGTACCAGGACAACGACGGGTACTGTCCTGACTTAGAGCTGAGTGACTCTGAAGCAGAAAGTGATGAAAACAAAGAGCAAGTGAGATTAAGACGAAGTAGCTCAGAGAGAGAAAGCCCAAGTAAGGACTTCGGAAGAGATTGTCACAATAGAAACAAAAAGAATATGATTTCTCACAGTTCAGTACAAAGGTGATTAGAAGCCCCCACGGGGTAACTCAGCCTTTCTGTATTCCATTGTACCAGTGCAAAGCTCAGCATCTGAAGGTTCCAGAAAATAGTCCAGGACCTGAGTTAGGAAGAGTTACAGTAGGGGACGGGGGGGTGGGAGAGAAATCAGAATAGTTTTGTTCAACTGTGAATTGGCTTGCAGTCTTCGCAAGGTTAACTGAGTTATTGCAATAAGTCATGTGGAAATCCATGTCTTGTCTTAGAGGGCAACATCTGGGAGAGCACGAAGCAGTTAATCTTCATGTAAATTCAGGAACCTGCTTCCCCCATGCCAGTTTACGTGCAAGGGAGGCAACGTGTTCCTGTTATACCAGTCTCGTGGCGGTGGTCAGGTGTTAGAGAAGTCCTTGCGTTGCTCTAATGTGATGCCGGAAACACTGAAACTGCATTCCTGCAGCACCTGCAGTATGGCTTTGATCCAGCAACGCACTCACGGGTGCGTTAGGAAGTTAAGCACATGAAAGGTCCTGCTGGTTTCCTCCCAGGAACATTTGCGCTCAGATCTCTGAGCGCACACCGGTGTGCTCTGCTGGATCAGGCCCAAAGTGACTACTAAGCGATGATCCTCTTCTGCAGGAGGCTTTTGAACTGCAGTGGTGTTTGCAGGCTCCTTGCGGAGGGTGGAAGCAGGCGCTGCCAAACTCGTTAACCTCTAGACGTGCCCCCCGCTCCCTGCTCTTGCTGAAGGTTATGTTTCTCTTCACAATAATTTGCTTATTTTGTAAATATATAACTTCTAGTACTTCAGTTTTTTTAATCTCTGTACATAGTTGCTTGTTGTGGGATGCACTTGTAAATATTTTACCCAGCTAACAAGTACAGATGGCTAATTTTGTGGATAGTGTTTACAAAAGTAGATGTACTACTTCAAAGAAAAATGCTATTTGACACTTAAATTTAGGCAATCACCAGTGATGCCAGGTTCCTCTTGAAAGTGAGATTTCGTGTCCAGAGGTGTTGGCACCTGGTATTTTAAAAATAAGCTGAATTAAAAATAATTTTGTCTGAACTTCTAATGCAGGCCCAAATTTTCAACCCTGGTTGCCTGAATATTGGGTGTGGGAACCTTACTCTGGCATCTAGGTCTGTAAAATTTTAGCCGGTCATCATTTGGAGTATGATTTTATTAATTTTTTTTAATTGCTGAAAATCTATTTTAAGCTGCTTTTCAACCTCTGGATCAACTGCTGTTTCCCAAACTAAAGTTTTCTTGAATGTTCTTTAATATTAACAGTTGTTAAGAAGTGATTAAATTTCAGCCAGTATTGAGGAAGCAAAAAGGAAGGGGAATCCTTTTCTGTCTGTGTCAACGACAGAGGATTTTTTTTTGTTTGTATGCAAACAAACTTCTTGTTTTCCAGATAGTGTTGTGTTGATGGACAAAGTAACTGCACTGGTTTTCTCTGAAATGCTGTACATTTCATAAACGTGTGACATCGTCTGTCCCCGTATGACTGACTGAAATGGGCCGTAGGTTCTACAAGGCACGTGATACAGTTCCTTTCAATTGAGGGTTCATTTTGGCTAGAAAGAAAAAAAAAAAAGGTGTTCCCCACTCAGTGTGAAGATGACTATGCAGAATCCAAACAAAAGCCTGTTTTTTGTCGTAATCTTAATTTATTGCTTTTAGCTTGGGAAACGGCAGCAACGTTTTCAGATTTTGTTTTAAACTTTGAAACCTCTCTCATTGCAATAGGACTAGCAAGTCAGGGGCTGGAGGACTTCTCAGTAGTGAAATAAAAAAAAAAGTATACTTGGCAATTCTGCTCTGTTTGCTTCATGCATCTTATTTTCTTTTTCACTTCTTGATTTTCTGTATATTTGTGTAATTGATCTTTCTAGAGCTCTATCTTCAAAATTCTTTCTTTTGGTGTAAATATGCAGTAGCATTTTAGGTTTCCACATATTTTATTTTAATGGGAAATGCTTTGTGTTCTAAGCCATGGGTCATTCAGAAGAAGTAAACAAATGTCTCTTCATTTGTATTCCAGTTCTGATTCTCTTAGTTCTCCTTCGATATTTATTAGGAATCCTCTCTTGCTGGTCATGAAATTTTATGAAGCTTATATTGGGAACACTTATCTGGGAGGTCAGCAAAGCGTTCATGTTATTTTGTGGCCAGAAGCCTTTGACAGAAGGGAGGGAAAATGGTGCTTCAGCAAAACTCAGCGTTTCTGCTCTTCTGGGGTTATTAATTCAGTTGTTTCCAGTCTGGGCGATGGTTTTGCTAATCTTTACATAATTTTAATAGATATATGAAGGAGCCCTTGGTTATGTAGTTCTCAAGTATTGTCCCCAAAGTGCATTTGCTAGATTTTATTGTGTGTTCGGTGGCTAACTGTTTGAAGTATTACCTCTTAACCTTATTTGTCAAAATTTTTTTTTGTGTTTTTGCATTTTGTTTTATATATATAAATATATATATATATTCAATTTTCCAAGATGGACTCGGTCTTTTTCAGATGTCCCCTTTTTACAAGTACTTTTTCATTAAATTATGAAACTGCTAACAGTATTTTCATTTGTTGTGATTTATTCAGGGCTTTACCCTCTGTGTCCAGCAGGTTGTTAAACTGATCAGTCTAACGGCAGTGCTGTGTCTACCAGGAGTAAATTATTTCTGCAGAGTTGGCAATACTTAACTAAGTTGAAGTGTCAAGGAAAACCTTTCCCCTTCAGCCTCCCAATAAAGAGTTGCTGAACACTAATTTGCTGCGTATAGCAAATACTCCGAGCCTGACTTTTGTTTCTGCTTAGCCGAGCAAATGTAACAGGCCATTTGCTGCCCTGGTCTCGCTTTTTAATATATTTGCTTGTTCCTTAATGTGTCTGGTTTTGCCCTGGTCGGACAAATTAAGTTATGGAGGAAGAGCCATAGCCAGGCCTTCTGCCTCATTCCTCTTCTTGTATGCTCACACACACACGAATACTGAGCAGCCAGCTGTTGCTCTGGGTGTGCAAAGGACAAGTCGGTGCAAGCGAGTTCTTGTGTTGATGTTTTTATGTCGGTGTGAGGTGACCTGTTACTGTAGTTCCCCCTGCTCCCACAGGCTGGTGCTGTGATATACCTCGCTGGCAGAGAGGAGCTGCTCCCTGTGACAGAGCCAGGGAGAAGGCAAAAAAAAAGAGGAGGAAGACAGAGAGAAAGGAGCAGGTGTAGCCACACAGCTGATCCAGGAGCATCCTTCCTGCTCCGATCGGTAGCTGGCAGTGTTAAAGAGGGACTGGGGATTAGCAATCTATGTGTTGGAGGCGGTGGTGACCCTCCTGCCTGTGGCAGCCAACATGCTTGTGGCTGGGGCAGGTAGCCCCAGGCAGGACAGGAGCAGAGCTGGAGGTGGGTTGCGTGAAATGGAGCAACGTGTCCCTCATCTGAAAAGAAAACAGGAGGAAGAAAGGAAAAGGCAGCAGAAGTACATACAGAAGAGAGGAAAAATGAGCACTAGGAAGAAGCAGTAAATGATGGACTGTCGACTCTTTCTCAGGACCAGGATTTCCCCTTCCCTAAAGGCATTCTTGCAACAGATTCCAGCAACAGACTTCCTTTTTGTGACTTTCTGACTGGTGACCTCCCATTCCCTTTGCAAGCACAGTCTGCTTGTGGCTGGGATATGAGAAGGATGAGGTTAAGGAAGGAAACTGCTATCCCCGTTAATTTGGAAACAGCTGCTACAGACTGCTATAGAGTCTTTGCAAATAAGTAAGGGTGGTAACTTGTTGATAGTAACTGGGCCGGGCTCTCACAAACACTAATAGGATCTGTGCAGTGATTCCCCAGCACCATCACTTCTGCATTTATGCCTTTTGTCCAAAGAGAAATGTTTCTCAGCTGTGACTTCCACTGTGAATCCTAAAGTATAAAAAGAGGAATTATAAATGTTTTAACTACCACACAAATCATCATGGTTGGAACAGACCTCTGAGATCATCTATACACACACAAAACCCCCCTACAATCTCTCGTGCCACGAGAGCACGCCCTGAAGTGCCACATCTACATGTTTCTTAAATACCTCCAGGAATGGTGACTCCACCACCTCCCTGGGCAGGCTGTTCCAGTGCCTGACCACCCTCTCAGTGAAGTAATTCTTTCTCATATCAGTCTAAACCTCCCCTGCTGCAACTTCAGACCATTTCCTCTGGTCCTGTCATTATTCCCTTGGGAGAAGAGGCCAACACCCACCTCTCTACAACCTTCTTGCACGTAGTTGTAGAGGGCAGTGAGGTCTCCCCTCAGCCTTCTCTTCTCCAAATGAAACATGCCTAGTTCCCTCAGCTGCTTCTCGTAGGACTTGTTCTCCAGACCCTTCACCAGCTTGGTGGCTCTTCTCTGGACACCTTGCAGCATTTCAATGTCCTTGTACCAGGGGGCTCAGAACTGAACACAGGACTTTNAAACAACAACAAAACAAAACAAACAAACAACAAAAAAAAACACACACAAAAAAAAAAACCAAACTGAAATGTTGCCTTGATTTTGAAGTGGTACCTCACTGTTGCCTAGGCCTAGGCATGCAGGCTGTACTGCAGACATGTGATGTGGATCTGGTATCTGGGAGGGACTGAATGCTACTAGCTGTTCAAAGCCTGCTTCTGCGAGTTGCAAAGATAATCCAGTGAAACTAATAATTTTGATCGTTACAAGTTTTAATGATGCCGGTACTTGTGAAGGTTTAGCACTGCAGGGAATTGACACATCTGCTTGGAAGACCATGCTTTTGATGTGAATTAGTGAACAAAAGGAAGCTGCTTGCACAATCTGGGAGCTTGGCATGCAAGGGAAAAATGCTGGGGAAGGGCAGAGATAGAAAACAATGGAGTGCCTCAGTGCTGCTGCTTTAGGAAGACAAGAAGGCTCACAGGCTTCTGGTCTCTGGTTTCATGAGAGACACCTGTCTGCTGCTGTTTCTGGATCTTCCTTTATGGCATCTTCACAGCTGAACAGATTTTTGGTCCCCCTGGGGTGCAATTCTGCAACCTACTCCTCTTGCAGAGACCATCCTGGGATAACTGCTCCCACGCTCCACTCCTAACCAGATCAGCGCATCTGACAACCGCTGGACTCTTCTGGACTGACGTGTCGGAAATGGATTAAAGTGGTTACAAGCACAGCCTTCTGGAACAAAATGTTACACAGCAGTTTGACAAGTTGCTTGAAAGTAGCAGATGGGTCTGCCTATTTCTGTTCCTCAAGCCCTCTGCAGGTGGCTTGGCCAAGTTTGCATGACTGTTGTTTTGTAAGGAGAAGCAACCTCAGATATTTGCTTGTTAAGTTTCCCTGCTTCTGTGAGTACAGCTCCTAGGTAATCTTTCTCCAGTAGGCTGCTTTGGGCCGGGACAACCTCCTTGGATCCACCTTGCCCTGTCCTGGGACTCTTGTCTTTTGTTTCAGGCTGGGCAGACCCTTCCCATTGCTTTCTCAGCAGCCCCAAAGCTGGTTGCCTAGGCTGCCTTAGCTGCCTTTTCTGAGACATTGTTTTAAATCTCCAGGTAGGCTCTGTAATGACACCTTTATGGTTTCTTCTGACTTAACCCTCCTCAAGACATTTTTTCTGGCTTCTGTTGGTTTTCCCCAAGTGCTGCCTGCCCCACCTGTCCTCACCCCAGGGAAGAGCGCTGGGTGAGGCAGGAACATGGGGTGTATTTTGACAGAGTGCCATAACAGCTCTGGAGATGTTCTGCTGGGCAAATTGATGAGCCTGTGTCCCGAGGAACAATTGCAAACCTAACACAACAGCAACATTTAAAAGAAAATACCTTAAGGTAACCTCTTGGAGTTGTAAAAGCCTTGGAGCTTGTGACAGCCATAGAGCTATGCCGCTCTTGTTTTCTCAGCAACCACAAGAAGTCCACTGGGGTAGTACCTACAGAAAGAAAATATGTTACATGCCATTTTGGAAAAAGGATCTGGTTATACCCTTGGAAGTGTGGGCCCTAGTGAGGGAATGAGATATCTGGGGCCGGGGAGGAATTGCTAAACTAGCCCACCTACTTCACCTGCAACCAGAGTGTCTGGTTGCATTCCTTTGTAGTTCATCTGTCTTATCTCAGAAGGGTGGTGCAGAATAGTCTGGGAACCCCTGCCCTGGCATCACTGGCAGTTTAACCTCCATTTGCATCTGATTGAATGGAGCCAGACTAAATCCCTTCCCCTCCTTCAAGACCGATGGCTCAACCATTGCTCTGTTATCTCCTCTAAAACCCTTTCTTTCTGATTATTCCTTCTACAAGGAGCCAGCCGTCTCTCCTGGCTCAAGGAAGCACAGGGGCCAAAGGCTGGATGAGCCAGGTGATACAGACTATCCATAGGCAAGTCCCAGTTTACACTCCTTACCAAGGGCTAACACAGGAAGCAGACTTCTCTCAAATTGTCTGCTTGAGCGTGATGGATTACGCTCAGAGTAGTCACCCCAAACCCGCAGTTAATTTGAGGTTTGCTTCTGATTTAGGCCTGAAGAAGGGCTTGTGTGCCTGAAAGCCACAAACACTGAAAGCGCTGTGGCTAAATCAGCTACTTGAGTGAAAGATCCTGCCTTTCCCTGAAGTCCTGGCTCCTTTGCACAGCCTCCTCTGCTGTGGCTATAATTTTGCAGCTGCCGTAACACATATCAATGCTCTTTTTTTTTTTTTTTTCCCCCTATCCTGAAGCAAGCAAAATGTAAATCAGGATCACATGGGGTCCAACGAATGACAAATGTCTTGGCTGTGCTCCAGTGAAGAACATTTGCCCTTTCTGAAGCCCTCTGTTCCCCAGGGCTGCCCCAAGGGCTAGAAAGGCACAGTCTGGACTTTATTGGGCTGCTTAAAGTGGAAAAAACTAGCACTTGCGGGTGCTCCCATAGCAAAGAAGTTGGAGGTGCGCATGTGACAGTGCCAGGGGTCTTTGTGAAACACTTAGGAGGTTGGCTGCACTGGGGAAGGGTCATGATAACATGTCCGCTTACAGCACTGTGTTCTTAGGTGTGACAGATTTTTTTTGATGGGACTGTAGACAGTATGTATGAAATGCTGAAAGCAGTCTGTGTAATAAACTGTACTAAGTAGAGGGTAGTGTTGCTGGTTCTGTGAGAGAAGCTGGACTTTTAAATGGCTAAATGCTTCAGTATGACTGTGTGGCAATTTGGTGCGATCCTTTTTAGAAAAGATTCCCCACCTGAGATTCTTAATCCATTCTGCATTAACTTCTGTGACAGTGTGACAGCACTGGGTGTTAGACTTGATGTAACACATAAACTAGTCAATGGGTACAAATCCGCTGTTTAACAGCCGTGTGCTACCTTCTCCCAGAGCAACAGAACCATGTACTTTGGCAAATGTTTGAACTGTAAACACAGTAAGTTGTGTATTTAAATACACAACTGTGGTCATCCAGACTAGTAAACAGTTGAGACTTCCCAGCAGTTTGATCTCTCCTGGACCTACTTGTTGCTTACTAATAAGTAGAAGCTTGATGAGGACACAAGAAGTCAATTCCAAGAACTATACCTGTCTGGAAACCAGTGCATGGCAGAGCCAACGCCTGCTTCCCAGCCAAATGACTGCAGTGAATGTTCTTGCATTTCTGTCTCAACCCTTGCTTGTTGGGGTGGGGTTTTTTGTTTGTTTTGGTAGTGTGTCCATCATCATTTCCTTCCCCCCCCCCCCCCAAAATACAATGTTATCTGCCAGCGGTAAATACCCATGTGTTCACTGTGCTTGCCATAGTGGATGGCACAGCAGGGTAGGCTTACACTGAAGTAGTGACTCCAGTGTCCTCCTGGTGCACAGTTCCTGCTCTTGGCTGCACCTTGCCCAGCTGTGGAGGGGACCTGACAGACTCCTTTCATGCAGTGCTCAAAGGTAGCTGTTAAGATATAGACATCTGATATACAGTATTTGCATTCTGTACCAGGTGTGGATGAGCCCTCCTGCCTCCAAGGAGGAAGGACTAACATAGAAGTAAAAACAGAAGATCTCTAAAGTGAAAGAAAAAGGACAAAGATGGCTCTAAAGATGAAGAAGTGAAGGCTCATGAAAGGAGAAACATTACAACTGTGACTTTCCAGGAACCAGCATGAACAAAACCCCAGTTAGTTTTTCGAAGTCCTGAAATTGCCCAGCCTCCCTTCTTGCCTGCAGCCCTTATGGGTGGGGGGATTTTTCCAGTCGCACTGGGCTGTTCTCCAGAAATGGTGAACATTTCCTTGCTGGTGAGAAAGGTAATGGCTTGTGGCTGGCTCAGGTTCCATGTCACAGATCTATTCCCTCTGCTCTTAGTAGTTGCAGTAACACAATTCCCCTTCTCCCTACAAAGCAGGAGGAGTAAGTGTACAATGTGCCTTACCACATGGAATAAACACTGGGCTACCAGCCACTTCCTTTTGAAGCCATGGTAGTGCTGCGTTTGCTTCCCGTCACTGGGATGTGGAGGCTGTGGAGTAGTCCTGGCTGCAGTGCAACAGTGGGAAGTTCCTGGCAGGGAAGCCACGTGGCAGCCACCATCCCTATGCTCTACTCTCCCCTGGTGTACTTGGATTGGCAGAAGACCTCAGCTGATGCTCGCAGTGAAGGCATCCCCCCATGAATTCTTCCCCACTCTATGTTACAGCAGGCCTGGATTAGCCATTACAGGAAAGACAAAGCAGGAGTACTGTCCCGTGTAACTAGAGATCCAAGTTCAAAATATTTGGCACTTTGGAAGAAGATCATAGTTTGTGTTGTAACCTGGCACTTGCAGTAGCTGTTAATTTTCTCCAAGGTGTGTGCCAACACACAGCTTGTTTTGATGCCTCCAAACCATGCTGGCAAATGCTTAAGTCAGCAAGGAGCAGAGAGACTGGCCAGGTGGGTTGAGCATGTATCTCCTGCTGCTGAATCCAATAAACTGCTCTGTTGGCTGTGTATCCCAAATGGAGTATGCAAGGACAGTGAGAGAGCAGCAGATGGGGCTGAGCTTTGTAAAAAGCAACGCTTCTGTTTCACTGCACTTAATGAATTCTTGGCATGCTTTCAACGTTTAAACCTCTGGATCTTCTTTCTTTATCGTAAAATGTATAAAAGAAGCAGTTGCTGTGACAGTTTTTTTCTCCCTGGATGTTTTTCTGTGTCACCAATAACTTGCTTGCCTCTGGTCTGAGATTTTGTTGTACGGCACCACAATGGGGGCAGAAAATTTAATGCTAAGCACTGAAGTAATGCTATGCAATCCTGTAAAATAAAAGCCTAACTGCTCAGGTAAGGTGACACTTAGTTAATAAATATATCACATTGTAGCAGTCGATCAAGGGAAGCCTGCATGAAACACCTGTTGGTAAGGACATGAGCTCCTTGCCACAAGAAAGACATGGAGGTGCTGGAGTGGGTCTAGAGAAAGGCAAAAAAAGCTGGTGAGGAATCTGGAGAGTAAGCCTTTTGAGGAAAGGCTGAGGTTGTTCAGCCTGGAGAAGAGGAGACTGAGGGGAGACCTTATCCCTCTTCAGAACTACCTGAAAGGAGATTGTAGAGAGGTGGGAGTTGGTCTCTTCTCCTAAGTCACAGGCAATAGGACAAAAGGGAATGGCTTTGAGTTGCACCAGGGGAGGTTCACATTGGATATCATGAAAAATGTTCACACTAAAAGGGTTATTAAGCATTGTAACGGGCTGCCCGGGGAAGTGGCTGTGGCACCATCCCCGGAGGTATTCAAAAGACAGGTTGACATAGTGCTTAGTGACATGGTTTAGTGATTTTTTTTTTGTTTTTAATCAGAGTTAGGCTGATGATCTTAAAGGTCTCTTCCAACCTAGACAATTCTATGATGCTATGTAGCTCGTGAACTTTCCAAAAATACCACTAGAAATAAAAAAGGTAATGAAGTCTGATGTGTGAGCACTTGCTGTATGAATAAAGGTAACTAGTAAAAATGCTTGAAAGGAAATAATAATTGCCAATAGTAAGTTGTATGATTAGACTTGGAGCTGCAAGGGGGCTGCCTGGTAGAAGCCCCTGGTGTGTGCTGTGCGATCACTGGTGAGCAGCACTGGGCCGTGCCCCTTAAATAAAGGGGCTGCTAAAAGCATGAGCTGGAAACAAGAGCCTGGCTGGGGGAGAGGGGGCAGGGTTTGGGGNTAATGCAGGTTTGTGGGGACGCAGCACAGAGCCAGCCGGCACCTCCCTGGTACGCCCAGAGCTGTCAGGAGAGAGGGCGCGTAAGACAGCAGAGCCCAAAGTAATTTTTATACCACGGGGACGGCCAGGTCTAAAGGCAAATTGTCCCAGGATGCGGGTAAAGAAGAGCTGGGCCTCACAAAGTGCCTTTTGTTTTATGGCTTGAGGCCTGGGAGCTGCAGCAGCCTCCGCATGGAGACGGGCACGTGGAAACGTTGATGCTATCCCTTTTGTCTTGTGCCTTTTGGAAGGGTTTTGAGGCTTTCCAGCAAGGGGGGCAAGAAGGAGGGCATGGCAGGCTGGAGGCCCTGGATTTCTGGATGACCAGGAAAAGGCTGCAGGAGCGGC
>VZRU01019380.1:344120-374296 GCA_013398155.1 Pedionomus torquatus | reverse complement strand
GGGGGGGAGACCTTGGGGGCTGCCTGTGGTGGAAGGGCTCCTGTGGACCATGGCTCCCCAGGTGTTTCGCTGAAAGAGCAGCCTTCCCAGACTACCAGCAAAGCCACTCTTGCCAGGCAGAAAAGTTCTTTTATTGGTGTGGTTACCAGCAGTCAGGAGAGCAGCAAAATGATTTCCTTTGGTGGGTGTCACGCATCACTCGGCCTCTGGAAGAAGTGTCATCTACTTGCCTGGTGTAGATGATCCCACACCACCGCCAGTGCAGTCACACACATCTCTCGGTGAAGGAGTTGCTCGAGTTGAGCTTGCTGTCAGGTGTGCAACTCAAGTGTTGGGGGAAATAGCATTTGGATTTCTGGCATGGTGGTACTGCTGAAGTGGCTGCAAGTGGAAGAGGTACTGCTACTCTTGGCAGTGGTAGTTGCGGTTATAAGTGTTTGTGAAACTCTTACCTAATTATGCCTCTGCAAAGCTATAAATACAAAAAATGTTTTATTTTTAAATTAGAAAGTTGATGATTAGTCCCATGTATACTGTCCCAGACTTTATTGCTCTGCTTAAAGTTATTATTCTTTATAGAGTATCTTACTTTAGGCTTGTATAGAAATGGTATTTTCACACTCATTTCTCTGTTTTTTTTACTAATTCCTTTATAATAACCTGCAATTGAGGTTTTACTGCAGAGTAACTTAAATGAGTTTAAACTAAGCATGGAGCATGTACTAATTTTCTGTTTTGCTTTAACTCTTGGAAAGCTCTGTCACTGCTTGGTGTGTCTTTGGTGCTGCTGGAGGCATGTCTGAACTGCACAGCAGTGTGATCCAATGGAGTGGCTCTCCTGCCCAGTGTGACCTGTCCCAGTGCAGAGATACTCTCTGTCTCCATGAGTTATGACTGAACGGCCATGCAGGGTTGATTTACGTAGGAGCTGGGCTAAACAAACACAGTTGCTCCAGAGCTCTTGTGGCAATCAATTTTTTGCCTGGGGGTGGGGGGAAACCCACACAATAACCTGCTGTAGAATGTGTATGTGCCTGTATCTATCTCTATTTTTATGTATTTTTTAAAGCACCTAGCAGAACCAGGTGCTGATAATGATTATTGCTCTTGGGAGCATTGGTAATACTCAAGTTCCCTGAGTTTATAAGCCCCAAACTGGTGATTCTCTTTGTAGCCACTTTTTGTATGCATTAAGTATACCATTTTCCTGGTTTGAGGCAAAACGAAACAATTTTCCATTCTTTCCATGAAAGAATCTATTTCTATGTATTTAAACATCAGTTTTGTTGGTAGAAAAGTAGATTATGTCTCTTGGCTATGGTCTCACTGGGACCATGTGACTGCTTGTGAGTCTAAAGTGGGCAGAAATGTCTTCCCATAGCACATAACCTGTTTTCCATTTTGTCCTGTTTCTAGATGCTCCCGTGAGCTCTGTGGCTCTCCGGAAATCTGGGGATTATGTCATCACCCTGGGAACCAGGTTTGCTGCTTTGAAATGGAAAGAGCAGTTGATAACCACCATTACTCATGTGGACAAGGATAAGCCAAACAACCGATTCAACGATGGGAAGGTGGATCCTGCAGGGAGGTATTTTGCAGGTATGCTGCAGGTGGTTTCTTCTTTCTGCTGCTCAGCGAGGTTTTTGGTGACAACACGCAGCAATCAGTTGTAGATGCAGCAAATGTTTGGTGGTTTGGATTTTTTTTTTTTTTTGTCTTTAAACAGAGCTTAATCCCATTCACAAATCTGCTTGTATCACCTGGATGCCATTTCATCAGTACTGTTTTTTTAAGAAGAGGCCCGCTGTTCAGAGCCTGCTTAGTTAAAGACACTGGCCTTGTCTCCTCCCTGGTGGCATGCTTGTTTTAGATTCTGGTAGAGTACCGATAGAAAGTACTTTTCCAGCTAGAAATTTATGATACTGTGGAGTTTGTTCTTCATAAATCAGAATTTATAGCTGATATTTCTGAAGATTATGTCACTGGAAGATTATGTCTGGAAGAGGCTCAGGGGGATCTTAGCTGTGTGTGTAACTACCTGATGGAAGGTGAAGCAAGGAAGACAGAGCCAGGCTCTGCTCAGTGGTGCCCAGTGACAGGATCACAGGCAGTGAGCACAATCTGAAATTCAGGAAATTCTGTTTAAAGGTAAGAAAGCTGTTTTACTGAGGGTGATCGAACAGCAAAACAGGTTGTCTAAAAGGGCTATGGAGTCTCCGTCCATGGAGATCTTCAAGACATAATGCTACCCTGAGCAGCCTGCAGTGGCTGGTCCTGGTATGAGTAGAGGGTGGGTCCAGATGATCTCTAGAAGTGTCCTCCAGCCTCAGCTGTCCCATGATCCTGTCCTCCTGGGTTTTAAAATGCCGTTCTGTGCATCTGCCCTGTGGTTGGGTCGCCAGGCTTAACTGAGCCTCTCAAGAATCAGTGGCCAACTTCGAGCCACAGTGATGAGATTTGTTTTTGAAAAGGCTTTAGTAAGAATTGTTCTGAGGGAGGAGGAGGAAATTTCTTTCCATTCTTGTGTGCTTTACAAAACATCAAGATTTGTGGGAAATTAAATGCTGCATACCTTTCTTAGTATTTGAATGGCTGAATAAGATGTTTAGCAGAAATCATGCTGTGCACTACTTCTGTCACGGTTCAACGAAAAAACCCAAGGGCTATGTTCTGTTGTCTTCTGCTAAAAGCAAGCACTTCTGAACTCATTTTTTTCCCTGAATTTCTGAAGCCTCCACATTGCTCCCATCTTTGCTGACAGTGTGGTCATCATGATAGTGAGGGTCTGCCACCAAACCTGGAGGATAGCCTGTTTTCTCTGAATCTGCTTTTTCCTCTTTGGCTCTGTACAGGTACGATGGCCGAGGAGATTCGACCTGCTGTGCTGGAAAGACACCAGGGCTCTCTGTATACACTCTTTTCTGATCTCTCAGTGGTGAAGCACTTTGATCAGGTGGACATTTCTAATGGACTGGACTGGTCACTGGATCACAGAACCTTCTTTTACATTGACAGTTTGTCCTACTCAGTGGATGCCTTTGATTATGACCTCCAAACTGGAAAAATTGGTATGAATTGTCATGTTGTAAAATAATTGTTTGTGCCTAAAGATCACAATATTTCTTTCCATTCTGGTTATTATGCAGACATGATCAGAGCTTTGGGAGCGCTTCTTCATAAACCTCTTTAGAACAAAACAACAGAAGCCACATTGACATCCATCTGGGCCTGCACAGGCTCCCAGCTCAAACTAGTCAGAGGCTGTTGGTAATATTATGAAGTATTTAAATTGAAGTTTGGGGTAGTAATCTGGACTAGTGTTACTAAACACAGTGCATGTCTAATCTTCCTGTATAAAAAGGGCTTAGTGTTGTATGGCTAATTTCTGTGGCTGCATGTTTCTTATTACTGACAGCATAGGCAAAGTAACAGAAAGTTTGTAGTCTTGTGCAAAACTTCGGCTAGCTTCTCTAATTTATTTTTTTTCACCCTCTTTTGTTTTTTAGAACGTAAGCTCTTAGAGATTCTGCAGACAGAGTTAAGCAACAAACTGGAAAGGAGTAACTCAAAGTTCTTCTTCATTTATTTAAAACGTAACAAAACAATGCCTTAAGGGCTTCTACAAGCTGGGGCAAAAGAAAAATTCCGGTGACTTGGACTAGTAATTTGCTTTTGAGTACACAGGCTGCAGTATTTTGCTTTAAAAGAAGCCAGTCAAATTCATACCTGGTTTTAAAACTGCAAATTGAAAGTATTTTTAGGTGTAGCATCTTGTCCTGATGCCTCTGCTATGGCCTGTAATTGAATTTTCCTTTAGGAAATAGGGTGGTTCTCTGTTTTTCTCACCCACGCTTGCTCTCTTTCTGTGGGCAATCTGACAATCCCAAGGAGCACAAAGGAAACTCATTAAAAATATTGCTACATATAAGAAACATTGAAGTTGTCAGAGCATAAAATAAACAAGGTTGGAAAGTTGGTTTCAGTTTTCTGTAATAACAGTGGATAAATGTTCAGATAGATTTGTTTGTTTTAAGGTTGACAGTATGCCTTTGAAGTTGATGCTTTTCCTAACTCTGTGTTTATACAAACTCTCAGTTTATGTATCTGAAGGTCAATTTTGTGTTGGACCAGTGATTATTGGCACGTTCCAGCAATCTGTTTCAAAAGTCTCCAGTTCTGTGACTGGATGTGACCTGTACTTGAAATGAGCCAAGCTGTTTTTAGAACAATTAATTTTCTGGAGATATATGTATATATAGCATTAAATTATTCAGTTATTTATTGAATATTGTAAATAGAGAGCATGAGTGGTGCACTGGAAAAGGACACCAGAAAAAAAGGGCTATACTTTCGATGGATAGAAACTGATTTACAGGCTTTCACACCAAGAAACAACTGTCTCAGAAAGCAAACAGTGCAGCACACGTGATCTATTTCTTTCATACCAAAGAACTCAGGACTTCTTCACAGCTTTTGAAAATAATAGTATGAATAATAGCTCTGCTGGACTATGACTGATAAAAATTTTAACAACCATCTCACTTAGTTTTGTTGTGGTTTTTCTACCCTGCAGGCAACCGTAGGAGTATATACAGACTAGAAAAAGAGGAAAGCATTCCTGACGGGATGTGCATTGATACAGAAGGCAAACTCTGGGTAGCTTGTTACAATGGTGGTAGAGTGATTCGTCTTGACCCTGAGACAGGTAAGTTCTTGCAAAGGGTGGATTGGAATTCTGTGTTTGAAAAAAGGGAAAAAGAAACAAAAGCAAAGAATGAGTCGGGGGACGTTTTCCCCTCACAGAAATAGTATATCTATTCTTTTTAAATCAACACTTTTTTTTAAAAAAAAAAAAGGCAAAACAATTGTATGTCCTTGGTCTCAAAAGTCAGCTTGGTAAATAAGGTAAAGCTGCTGAGGAGATTACCATCATACTCTCAAATTGTTTGAGTTGGTGTCCTCTTGCATCCTCCAAACTTAAAATCAGTGTTTACTTTATTGATAAATGATGTGGAAGAAAATGAATAAACCATGAAATGGCAAAAATGACTTAATCCATTTTTTTTTTGTCTTTTTTCTTCAGTGCAGTGTATTGTTTTGGGCAGCCTACTGAGGTTAAATACAAGTTTCACATGACACTGATGCCAGCAACATTTTTTTGTTGTTGGAAATTATTTACGTGATAAATTTTGCAATTGAAGTAATAAAAAATATCTAATGGATCCCACAGGATTTTATCATTCCCACAGTAATGTCTTGGGTGTGCCCATTGTCTGAGCCTGTCGTTCATCACTGCTCTCATTTGGACTTTGGTGGTCTGCCAAGCATGATTTAGTCTGGGTAAAAAAACACGTGCAAAGCGCTTTGGAGAGACTGAACCAAACTGTCTGCAAGGGGCCAGTGGGTGAGAATGGGGGAGCAGTTTTGGCAGATCCCAGACAGAGCACAGGTTTGCATACTGCAGCTCAGAAGCAGCTGCACTGGGTTGCATCTGGGGTCTCTTGAACGCATGTCCAGCCCTAACAGAAATATAGGGGTTTTGTGGGGCTGCAGATTGAGGGATGCCAGTGTCACTTGAGACATGTAGCAGACCCTGGCACACATGTGCACCAGCTGGGTCAGGTTGCAGCTTCTCTTCTGACTCTGTTGGAACGTCTTGAGTCTCAAGCTGTGCTTTTCACATCAACTTTTCATTTGTACCCATCCAAGGTCTTGCTGACCGGTTGGACCTCTGGTTCACTGGTTTCTACTGTTTTCCTCCCTGACCTTCACCCCCTTCCTTTTTTTCACCCGTTTTCCCTTTTCTCCTTCCTTTTGGAGATTTTTTCTTAAGGAAAAGCTAATGGGAATAATGTCCATAAGCAGGTGCATAGGGAGAGCGCTGGAAACACAGGGAAAGCAGAGTACAGATCCCCAGTGCATTTCCAACCTCCAACTATGCCCAGCTCTGGTTCTTTCAGAGCTGGATGTGATTTGGAGATATCAGTAGCTGACAGTAGATTTCTCCCCTTGCCCAGGTAAAACTCCCAGCACCTACAGCGAACTGCAGCAAGACTTTTCATGGTTTAAGTGTCCATGTCAAAAAGAGCCACCTTCTTTGTGAACATCTCATGCTTATATGCCCTCTATGCTACCATTTTAAAGTAATATCAACAATCTGTGATTTTCTGAACTCCAAGTGAATTGTAACTGTTTAGGGAGATGATCCAGATGGGTTTGAAGATGGTGCCACAAAAGTCTGTTTTTTAATGCACAATAGCTATTCAGTGTGGCTTGAATGACTGTCAGCCAGTTACAGATACATCCACAGATAAAGTACTTATCTAAAGCACGTGAGGTTTCACTGGTAGCAAAGCTTGGACCGCATTTTTAGGGGGATGGGTGAGGCAGCTTGTTTATTTGACATCTTTTCTAAGTGAAGATTTTGAGGTTTAGAATGTAGCAGCTTTTCAGGTCTAGGCTTCTTTAGCTGAGGTAGCTGCTGCCTTTAGGTTCAGGGAAAGGTTGTGATGACTGATCCCACTGGGTTTGAAAGGGCTTGAAAGGCGTGACTAACTTAGGCACGGCCAAATCTTCTCATACCTTCTAGTCACTTGGGGACCTACAAGTTTTATGCAATCATATCTTTTAATTAGGATTTAAGTATCTTACAGTTCTTTGTAACGAATGTATTTTGTGTCTTTTGACTGAACAGGATCTAAAAGATCTGCTAAATTTCTTACTTCTACAGATACCAAACACAGATGAATATTTCAGGTGGATTTCAAAGCATTCAGGTGCTGATTTTCTTGCATCTCCAGGAAGATAGTGGTAATCTTAGAGCTTTGTAAACAATATCTTCCAGGCTGTTACCTGTTGAGACCACTCTGCAAGGGCAGTCATGGTCTCCCCTTGTCTCTGGAGCTCCTGCCTCTTCTCCTGCAGTCCATGTTTTTTCCCTTTGAGTGCCCTTTTCCTTCATTTTCTTCCAGACTTGGTGTCAACTAATTTCTTGGGTGGCCTCTGGAGCATTTTATAAGCCACTATGTAGCCATGTAATCCTTCCACTGCCAGCTGACTGGATAACCACAAAGTTCTACTAGAGCCAGTTGGCAGGAGCGTTGTCTAGGGACTCCTTGGTCTGTGTCACTCCCAGGCAACAGACAGGACTTCTCTCCCAATTTTCTAGATACTTTGAAAAATCTGCTCTTCTTAGGGACATAACAGGTAATCAGACATGCAAATAGTCTGTGACAGTCATTACACTGATTTTTATTTTTGTTTGTCTGTTTTTTTTTTCATTTTGATTTTTACTTTGGTTATTAGGGGTTAAAATATGTGCCAAATAAGCTTATACTGCATCAGAAACCCCAGAATGCTGAAACTTCCCTGGCTGTTGCATAAAAGAGGGTCTTTCACCACTGCTCACTTGCTGTTTTTTTTTTTTTTTTTTTAGTTAGGGATTAAAAGACAGTTTAGAAGTATCCAGCCCTCATGTCAGGGTTTTTGGAGAAACAAAGGCAATTTGCTCTCAGTCCCATATTCTGGATATACTGACTGTATCCGTACTAGCACATAAAACAGAAATTTCCTTTAGTCTTGTACTATAGTGCACATTGTAGCTTATTTTGCACAGCCAGGCTGTCTTTCCACACCAAGAGAGTGCCCAGACTGTCTCTGGGGAGCAGCATACCCAACTAGGTGGGTGAAAATTGTGCGAGCACTGCACCACCGGCTTAATAAGGTGGCTCTGCTTTTGCCTGTGTCCTACTTAGGGTTGTGGTACAGGTGAAACCATTTGGTCTGTGCTTTTGTCAGTTCATTGCTGTGCTGCAAGGGTCTAAGGCAGAGTCTGGTGGGTGAGGGAAAAGGAGATAGAGCACATGAAAGGGAAGACAGGTGCTTGCTTTGATAAGCACCTTTTAGGAAATGGTGCCCCATTTTGAAGTTGACCAAAAACTTCTCATAGGTGTTAAGTGGGCCAAACTGTCCACTTTTTCTTTCTCCTTGTTGAGTTCCCAACATCATAGTTGCTCTCCTGCCATTTCAACACAGATTCCTATCTCTAAACAGTTACTGAAGGGGACCAAGCCATTCACACGTGCAATTAAGGGGCCAGGGAAATCACATGTTTTGTAAGGAGATTTAACAACATATTTCCAGAAAGAGAGGTTTGACTGTTGCTAGATAAAATAGGCAGGGTGAGTATAAGTACATAATGCCCAGAATTAGGAGGAATTTTATAAAAATCTATCGTAAGGTGTCTCAACAGTCTTCTGGTTAAGGCTGAAGACAATCTGTTTACTACTGTCATTCAAATGGTACCTATTTGTTGGTATAATAGGTGTGTAATGTTATTTATGGTCACTCTTAAGTTTCTTTTGAACTTCAGACATGTCCCATGATCCCTAATTTATGCAAGCTTCATTTGAAAGACTATTGAAATTTCAGGAAAAACTTCTAGGAATTAATCTTCCTTAACCGCAGGCAGTAGAGGTGTAGCACGAGGTATGCCTCAGGAGAGCTGGACAAGGTCTGCTCACCCCAGTCTTCCTTTGTAGTTGAAAGTAGGAAAGTCAGCAGGTCTAGGGTGTGTTCGTGTGACCTGTTTTAGGGAGGAATTATGTCCCATTTCCATCAGCTGCATGGGCAGCCTAGATGATGAGCTCAGATACAGATGTCTGTGCTGTGGATGTTAGCATTTAATTAGCCAACGGGCTAGGATTGGGGGTAGGATTTGTTTGTGATAACTGAGACTGAAACTTGTCAAACTATAGGTCATCAACAATGCAGTTTATACAGAAGTCTGGTTTCTTTTCTTCCTGTCTCAGTGCTCATCCGTATGCTGAAACTCAGCATGAGACCTCCCCCTGCCCTGGTACCTGCTTTTGTGGAACACCTGGCTCCACGCTGGTTATTTGCAATAATTTGTTTAAATTTCTTGTTGTAAGTAGACTACCAGGAAACAACGTGTCTGTTTTTCTCCAGGAAAAAGACTCCAGACGGTGAAACTTCCAGTTGACAAGACAACTTCCTGCTGTTTTGGCGGAAAGGATTATTCAGAAATGTATGTGACTTCTGCCAGTGATGGGATGGATAAAGAGTGGCTCTCACGGCAGCCACAGGCTGGTGGGGTTTTCAAGGTGAATAATTTTTTTTCATTGATTTTAGAGGGTCATTTTTCCCCCCTGCATTTAGATAGCTGAGCAGTTGGAGTGGTGGGAAGCAGGAAAACAGTGGTTGGAATATCAGCCATATATCATAGAATCATAGAATGGTTGGGGTTGGAAGAGAACTTCGAGAAGGGAAGATCGAGTTCCAACCCCCCTGACATGGGCAGAGACACCTCCCACTAGACCAGGTTGCTCAAAGCCCCATCCAGCCTGGCTTCGAACACTTATGATTTGTTGAGCTATTGTTCATATTTTTGGTTCCTGTTGCAGGACGAGAAAGTTGAATGTAGTTAAAAGTTTAAAAATACTTTTGAGTTGAAAATCTGTTGAAATACTGGAAGTTTTCTATGCTGTCAGCTCTTCCTACTGCTCCACCTCCCAACACAGTAAATGTTTTCTATGTTATAGAAAGAATGTGTAAATACTTCTGTATCTTAATCAATGGCAGATAAAAGCATCTGCTTATATTTACTTTCTAGTCAGTTATAAGTAAATTACCTCTTTAAAAATTTCTCACCTTGGGATTTTTCTAAAGCCCTGCTCTTCCATTTGTATTCCAAAGGTTACATTGTGAACTGTGGAATTAAGGTTTAGTAGTATCTTAAGAGGAGGCTTTTGGGGAATGGACTCTGGCCTGCCATTAATGAGCATTAGAGAAGGAGCAGTGGTTGAAGTTCCTGGTTCCTGTGTACAAACTATAGTAGGATGTCAAGTTGGAGGACACAGTCCTTTTCTGCATTAAATCATATCTGGGTGTAAAAGCTAAAAAATGTCTGATAGTGGTGAATTATTGTACTTAAATATTTTGTCTTTTCTTTTTCTCTCTTTTTTTTTTTTTTAATAGATAACTGGACTAGGGGTGAAAGGAGTTCCACCGTATCCATTTGCAGGTTAAATACACGGTCTTCAAAATGGATCAGAGAGGACTGAGATAAGCAAGACAAGTTGGAAAGTCTTATTGTGGTGATCAGCATCTTTTGCTTTGAAACCATAAAGCATCTCGTCAGAAAGAGTGAAAAATCACTGAAATAGATGGAGTATTTTAAAAATTATCTCTTTTTTCCCCCCCTTTAAACTCTCTAAGTATCTGATGGTGCTTTTTCTGACGTGCTAAAAAGATTCTCAGACAAATGAACTACTGAATATTGTAACTTCGTTTTATGATTAAATGTTTTAATATATTTTATTTTTATTGTTTATTCTCCTGTCTCATTTGCAACTCATGCTACATTGATTTATTGATTAAACTACCTATAGTGCCTCTTTTACATGTCGTCAAAGTTCCTCATGAAAAAGCCATTTGTGGTCTTAGAGCTGCTTTAACTGGAGCTTCATTTGTCTCATGATGTTCTTGACAACTGAAACATTAATACCTTTTAGTGCGGGTCTGCGGCTTCCTTTTTTACATTATATTTTTAAGGCCTCGGGTGTGGTTGTGTTTAAATACGTGGAGTATTTTAAAAATGATCTTTTTTATTCCCCTTTAAACTCTGGCTGGAACTGAGCATCATCTCTCCCTGCCGCGTGTCATCATTGTGTCGCTCATCTTTTTTTCGGCCCAGACTTTTGGGGTCAAGAATTGTATCTTTGTTCATCTTCTGAAGATCTCGTCCTGTTCTGGGGAGATCTGTGGTGACAGAAAAGTGTCGTGCATTCTTGGTCACTGGTGTTTAAAAGAAACCTTCACCTGAACGTACCTCCTGCCAAACCCAGCTCTCCCAGAGCAGCCAGAGGGGCCTGCATGCCCAGATGGCCACTGCTCCTACAAATGTGCAGCAGGGAAGGGAAGTTTTATTGTGCTTTTTTTTTTTTTTGGCAATGCCTGCTGTGAATGGCAGGCTTATTCACTGGATTGCTTTTTTGCTGGTAACTTCAGGCCTGTATGTGCTCTTACAACCGTGGTGTAGCTCTGGTGGTTTTTAAACTGCAGGTTTTGCTGTTGGCATGTTTCTTGTTCCCATGTTTCTGCACCTGCTGTGTGAGGACGAGGGGTGATGGTTTTAAACTGAAAGAGGGGTGATTTGGATAAGGTATTAGGAAGAAATTCTTCCCTGTGAGGGTGGTGAGGCGCTGGAACAGGTTGCCCAGAGAAGTTGTGGATGCCCCATCCCTGGAAGTGTTCAAGGCCAGGCTGGATGGGGCTTTGAGCAACCTGCTAGTGGGAGGTGTCCCTGCCCATGGCAGGGAGCTTGGAACTCAATGATCTTTAAGCTCCCTTCCAACCCAAACCATTCTATAACCCACCAGCTGTCAAGAGAGCCTGTGGCTGTGCCGTTTCCCTGCAGGAAGGTCCAAGAATCGGTACACCATGGTATCATGGTTTTCCAGCGCATCTCTCTGCAAGTCTGCTGGCGTTAATATCTCTTTGCTGGATCTGCTTGTGTCTGCTGTCTGTCCCCTCCCTGCCCCGGAGTGTGTACTGAGGGATGCAGTTGCTGCCTGGCACCAAGGCCTCAGTGGTGCTTTGGAACAAGGGGCCTTTTTCCTTCTTTAAAGCATGCAAGTGTATGTCTTGGCAGCTGGAAAACCAGGAGGTTTAAGAAGTCCCACTTCAGGACAGATGAGTGTGAGGCAGTGAAGGAAGGTGAGGCTTGTTCTTTGCGTATCCACTGTCGTTCATTTGCTTTACGTGCCACAAAGTAATGTCACAGCAGGGTAGAGAGAAAGTTTAGGGGTTGAGGGAGACGGTGAATGTGGCAAATTTAGGGCTCTGATCTTGGTGAAGTCATGAAATGGGTGATAACTGCAGCTCAGGGACCATGCTGTGGCTGATTGCTGATGGACATCTAGAGATGCAGCAGAAGATAAGTTGGCATAGACACAAATAAGTGTCACCAGATCACATTGCAGAGGTTCCTGCCCCATGAGGTTTTGTACCTGTGCCCTCCCTCGCCGCACTGCGGTGGCAGTAGGATGGTTGCCAGCATAACACGGGGCACCTGACAATCCTTTTTTATTGTTGCTGTGCTAGAAAGGTAACAGCAACAGCTCATATGGGCACGAAAGAGATGGTCAAAGATTAATTTGTCACCGTACAGGGAGGATACGGCTGATGGAGCCCCTCGTTCTCCATGCTGTGCGTGGGTCGCCTGGGCAGATGTCTGGGGCACGTGTGTCTTTGTGAGTGTGGGAGCGGGAGTGGGTAAAACGAGCTCCTTTAGAGATTTTACAACTAAATGCCACCTTCCCCTTTCTGTCATGCTGGTTTCACGGGCATCACATGAGCAGGACGAGCCAACTCTGCCGGGAGAGTTGTATTTTTAATGTTACTGAAATGCCCTGGGAGGGAGTGCACCTCCTCGCAGCCCCCAGAGCAGAGGCTGTGGGTGCTTCCCATGCCCCAGCCCCTGGGGGGGCCCAAACAGGTGCTGCTGGCATATTTTGACTCCAGTCCCATGACGGAGCACTGGATCTGGCAAACTGGAGCTGAGCAGTTGCTGGTTCCCTTAATTAGGAAAGGCTTCTTGACTTTTTGTTTAATCCCTCGCTTATTAATGAGGCTCACCTCTTTGATCAAAGGCTCGCACTGATTTCAATTAGGGTTGAGCAAGAGCCCAGTGACAGGGAAGGCTGTATCAGGAGGAGCAGCTGCTGTGCCTTGAAGGGTTTCTTCACCCTCGTGACCAAAATCTATAGTTGTAGGTGAAGTGTATTTATTCCCAGCCGAGCTAGAGAAAACTCGAGTAATCCTTTGCTGGCAAAATAGCTCTGCAGGAATAAAAGCAGGCGGCACTGACTGCCTGGGGAGCTCCCGTTCTCCCCATCTCGAACACCGGGGAGGGACCAGGCCCTTCCTACAAAAGGGCGAAGCCGGGAGAAGATAAGCCTTGGCTTCGCTTTAGGACAACGCTGTGGAGCGGGTTATCGCCGGGGTGAGTAGCTACACCTGTGCCTGCCTGGGGGGTTTAATAACTGTGTCTTCATTAAATCTAGCCATGCCTGTCATCGTATCCAAGAGGGAGAAGATGACTCCGTCTAGGGGAAGAGTGACTTTAAGAGATCAGGACAGTCAAATTATATGCAAAGTTGAATTTCTAGCGTAATGAAAGCTGCAGCGGACCCTCAAGGGGAATAAGCAACACAAGTGTAATTTGAGGAGTTACGAAAAAAAGCGGGGAGTGACGGGTTTACTAAATATTTGCAAAGCTACACTAACAAACTCAGAGCTATTGTCTGAGCAGATGCCTGTGGGTAACAGAAGACAAACACAATTATTTAAATGCCACATTAATATTTGTGGTGTGCTAATGCCTTGATACACTCTCCCATCTACGCTATGTTGATAAAAACTAGGGACTATAAAAAGAAGCAGGAGGAGTTGCATCAGAGGAGACCAACCAAAGCAGCAGGGAAGGAGAGAAGAAGCCACCCCAGAAGGAGACGCTGCGGTGGGGCATCAGCCAGAGGTACAGGGCTGCACGGCCACCTTTGGCCAAATTCACTTTTAATTTGTGCTTTGCAAGCCAGCAGGGTTAGAACTGAAGCATATGGCAGGGGCAGGCTCCTTCCCTTGTGGAAATAATGATAAGATTAGCTGGCTGGTTAGCAACAAATACATGCACCTGCTACTGTGGGGATGCACCGCTGGTTGACAGTGTCCACAAAACCTTTGAGATGTGCCTCCTCTGGAAAGGAAGGTGTGAGGGATGTTGAAATGGCGTGCCGAGGGTGGGAGATGCAATACTTGTGTTGGTAGTCCAGAAGTTGGCGAGGCAGGAGTAAGAGACGGTGCAAAATGCAGTGGGGTCATCCCCAATTTATTTGGTTGCAGCTACCCAAATAAATGAGAGAGATGTGTTCTGTAGAGTTTTCCCGGCTGCTGTCCTGCCGAACACCACTGATGATCCAGCATCCCAGCTGCTCGCCAGGAAAGCAGCACACCCTTTTACTTTTACTTTTTTTTTTTTTTTTTTTTTTAAGTTGTGGTGAGGGAATGCTTCATCCTTCTGCCTGACTTGGTTTTGCTTGGTTTTGCCGCAGCCTGTGGCTGGGCAAACAGTCAAGTCACCAGGAGGGAACAGCTGAATGAGAAATGAGGTTGTCCTGGTTTGAGGTGAAACGAACCCATTTTCTCTTTTACAATTTGACTTATTCAGCTGGGCCTCTTCTAACTAACTAAACTCAGAAAGTAACAGCACATTGTTCAGAAAACTGTTCACTCTCACAGTGATAATACCTGGTTACACCAAGGAACAGTGTGAAGAGGGGCCCTTGCTTATACTTACTGCTGTAACAACCAAGGTTGGGTAATTTCGTTATTTGCCCCGTTGGAGGGTCAGAAGTGGAAAAGTGTAAAGGGGTCCCACCTGCAGGGAGGAGTGGACAGGACAGGTGACCCAGAACTGACCAACAGGGGTATTCCATCCCATCTGCATCATGCTCAGTATAAAAGCTGAGGGATGAGAGTCAATTCTTTTCCTTCGATGGCTGATGTCCAAGGAGGACCCTGTCATTCGCACCTAAATTTGGGAAGACTGGGGTAGCCCTCGGGGCAACCAAATGGTGCAACATCCTAGTTTCCCTCTCCCACTCATGACATGAAAAAAACACTGAGCAAGGATTTTTCCCCATCACATGTTCTGCTGCTGGCACCGGGAACCAGACCATTCAGAAGGGCTTTGGGACGTGCCTCATTGTTCATGTGACTGCTGACTGAATACAAACTGTAGAAGGTTACCTGCTCCCTGCAGATAACATCAACTATTGCACATTTTTAATCGTCGTGGAAAACAGCAGCCGGTTTCATTGGACCAGCGCTGGAAAAGAGACACCAACCCAGGTCTTGCGATAGTTTCCTCGGCAGGTGTGGTGGTGTGATGAGCGGCAGAGTTTCGCATGGGTGTCCTCCAGCTTGGTATAAGCTTGGTATATTTCTTCAGCTGTCTGACTGAGGGAAAAGCGTGCTTAAAATTCCGTTAATAGTGTTACACAGGCTGTTGTTTCACTCTATGCACGTTAAAAGCTTCAGCTCTCTGCCTGCTCATTCAAAGCCTCAAGCTTGAGATTAAAAATGAAATGATGTGTGTTTGCACGGGGGGAGAGAAGAAGAGAAACAGCAGAGAAGCTTGTTAAGACCTGTCCTTAGTTTGTATTTTACCTGTACCTTAGTGGTACTGAAACTATCAATTTTTGTCAAGCTAATTTGAAAGGGGTTGGGGACTAAGGATTAGAAAAGCTGTTTTCAAATTTCTCCCAGAAAGTTGTTTTAGTTTTCAGAGCAGACTGGATGTTTTCCAATTAGCTTTCATTCCTCCCTGGAAGTTTTTTTTAAGATCTCCAAAATCTGATAGCTTTAAACAGTTCAACTTGGGGAATGTTTCGGTGATGCCTGCTCTCTGTGAGGGGTTTAGGAGGAGGCTAAGCCACCACTGGAGGTGGTGGTTGCCGGAGAGGATATGGGCATAGAGCGAACCTGAAGCTTTTATCCTCAGGGGATTTTTTTGGGGGAGAATACAGCAGGATTTGGTGCTTTCTGCTTGGAAATTGCTCATTTTTTTTTTATTACACCCCCCTCCCCCCGATGCTCATCTCTGATGGGTCAGCGCTGCAGCAAGCAGGGTACACAGGCAAGTGCCAGGCGGCAGGATGCCTGGGGAGCGATGAAGCTGGGATGTTTTGAACAAGGCTTTTTGGGGGTAATTTTCTCATTTTTCCCTGTGAGATGCTGCATTCTGCGAAACCCTGCTGCCCCGTAGCTCCATGGTGTGCCAGCAGGGAAGGTGCAGCAGAGGGTGGACCACCAGGCGTGAAGGGGATTGGGGGGTGGTCTCCCTGCCAGCTTGTGGGACCTCTTTCAGAGGACAGCACTGCCTCTCAGGGTTGGATAATCCTTGCTCTTAAAAGCCTCCATTTTCAGCTGCTTGTAAAAATTAGTGAAATCTCAGCCAGGCAGGCACAAATCTTCTCTTCTCTTTGTATTCATAAAAATTGGGGTGGAGGGGGGGAAGTTTGAACCAAAATATTCAGCTGTTTGAAACCCACCCTCACCCGTTGGAGGGAAGGCACAGAAGCTATTTCTTTGGTGGAGGGGAGAGATGCTGAGGCTGGAGGTGCTGCTGGGGGGAGGCAGACGTGTGCTGAGGCTTCGGGGGACAAGGCAGGTCGGGGGCACGAGAAGGGTAAGCGGGCAGCTGGTGCAGGCAGGGTTGGCTTCTCTCCTGCCCGTGCCTTGGGAAACAGCTGGCAATGGGGTGATTGCGTACTCCTGGGGCGTGCGGGACAGGTCTGTGAAATCAGTATTTCACCATGGCTAATGCCATGCCAAGCCCCCGTTTTGTTGTTGCAGAAGCTGGAGAAGGAGCAGTGAATGAAATGGGAGCTGGTGGGAAGAGGAAGGCTTAAAAAGGCTTGTTTGGGTCAATGAAACAACCAATGAGACAAATACCCACCATCAGCTGCAGAACTGGAAACTTTCTGCCTCTATGGGAGCCGTGCGGATGCCAGGCTGCTGCCAAACCCCATCTTCCGACAGGGGCAAGAGCAGCTCTGTGTCTTCCCGACTGCGACACCATAAAGCCAGTGTTGTGTCTCTATGCCCTGTGTCCCAAAGGCAGCAGCCACATGACACAAAACTTTAACCCTAAAGAACCCCACTCCTCCAGCTCCAGCAGGGCTTAGCAGGTTTTAGGAGGTTTTACTGGCGTCTCGCTGTGTATCCTCGTTTACATTTTAGACTGCTGCTGTTTGCCTGCACAGAGCAGCTCTCTGCCCAGCCTCTCGTGGTCATTTTTCTTGGAAGGGAGAAGGAGGTATTTGATAAACGGGTTGTTTGGAGCCCACCTGGGCTGTGTGACTCCTTGCCATGCAAGCCTGCGGTTGGGGAGCCAGGAAGATCCCAGGTCCCCAGCCCTGGTGTTTCCACTCACAGTGATTACTGGCTCTTCCCATGTACTTCGAAGTGCATTAGTACTAATTAATTATCTGTAAACCTTATCACCAGCTCACCGGCTAGGAAACAATGCCTGCTTGAAGACAGCAATCCACAGGAATAGTGTTATGTCAGGTACTGGCTGCCTCCCAAGAAATATCTCTCCGATCTGTGGAATAAAAATGTGCTGAGGCCAGCAGGTGCAGCAGTGTTGATGTCTCCATGAACGGTGACATTTAGGCAGCCAGTTGGCCCCTTTCTTTTGTGAGAGCTGAATGGCAGAAGCTGTTGCTCACATCCCACGCTGCAGCAGGGGCAAGGCAGGCCCAGGGGCTGAGCTTACCTGGTTTGGAGGGCATCAAAGAGGGGCTTTGAACAAAAACATGTGGCATCGGGCACCTTGCGCTAGGGTGGTGGCTGAGCAGCCAGTGTCCCCAGGGGCACCCCGCTGCGGTGGGGACAGGGGATGGAGCAGCCAGGGTATGAACACTCTCTGGCAGGAGCAGACACTCGGGGTGGGAGGGAGCTTCACAGACAGCTTTGCCCCTGGAGCAGCAACTGGGATAACAACATCCCACAGCCTGGCACAAGGTGGAATTCAGAGTCTGTTGCAGGGGTTGGAGCCCTGGCTGGGACAGTGAGTCTTCATGAAGATGAAATGCTTGGAGGGAAAACAAAGCAGCAGGATTTCAAAGGCAAGAGCTTTCCCCAGGGCTTGCATATTCACACTTGGCACTTGGACTGCAGTGGCCTTGGTGGCAAACTACAGTTGTTATTATGACTGTGTATACATCTTCCTATGGAGCAAGTTAATGCATCTGCATTAATAAGGCAGAGCCTTGCTCTTCTACAAAAAGGCTTCTGACCCATTGGTGCTGCTGCCCACTGGTCCTTCCTTGTGGTCTGGTGGATCACTGAACCCCAGGACAACATCTTGGTCCCACCTTAGGGCTGTGTGTCCAGCACTTTCTTGCATGTAGGCAGGTGTCTCATCATCAGCTGAAATTTCAAGTCTCTCTCCTAGGAAAGGTTTGCTAAGGAGAAGCCTTGGCCCTTTAAGCTCATTTCCAATCATGAGGCCAAGGAAATGTCACAGGAATCTCCTAAATTACTCTATCATGTGGGATTTAGAAGGCTTTGTCATTTACAAACTCTGCTTTTAAGCGTTGTAAGCATGAAAAATCCACACAAGACCTTTTCATTAAATCTGTCATCAACTCTCTTCCCCCCAGACCATGTCCTCCTCCATTAAAATAGAATCTGTCGTGAAGGAGAAGAACAGGATGGGAGAGTGTCCAGTCTGGGAAGAAAGGGAGGGTGCACTCGTCTATGTAGACATTAACTCACAGAAAGTTTGCCGCTGGAACCCACTCACCAACGAGGTGCAGAGTGTATCCGTGGGTAAGAAAGAGCCTGTACTCACCATTTCATCCTGGGAGTCTTCTCTGCCCACCCCTGTCCATCCATCCTGGTATGAGTCCCATAGCATGGTGGTCTCCCATACTTTCCATAGGGCCACATGCCCTGCTTTCCAATGATGTGTTGGTGAGCATGGGGTAGCCTGAACCAGGTGAGTAAAAGGGTCCATGCTCAGGTGTGGAGTGCTGTGTACGTGTTGCCCTTGCTAAGCTCCAACGGGAAGGCATGTTTCCTTTGGGAACTGCAGAGAAAAAAGTACAGTCCTAATGGCTGTATCTGCCCAGAAAGTGGAAAGATTTGGAGGACACAGAGCTGGTGAGATGCGCTAATGATCCCAGGGGAGAAGGATCTTAGCATCAGCTCAGCTGCTCCTGGGTCAGGGATATCCAAAATAAGCCTAGATGCCTGCAGTGAGTTGGGGAGGGATAGGGCTGACTAATGATCCTGCAGCTCCCTGCCATCTTCTGCTCCCTCTCACCTGCAGATGCCCGTGTTGGCTCGGTAGCACTGCGGCAGTGCGGGGGCTATGTCATCGCCCTGGGGACCAGGTTTGCCTTTCTGGACTGGGACACTCAGGCAGTCACCACCATCCTTGAGGTTGAGCAGGATAAACCCAACAACAGGTTCAATGATGGGAAAGTGGATCCAAAGGGGAGGTTTTTTGCTGGTAAGTTCCTGGCAGAAATTTGCCCTGGTGCAATTACAATGTGTTTTATATAGTGCTTCTTATTGCATGTTCTCGATTCCTCTGTTGAGTTCCTTGCAAAAGCCTCTGTTACAAGCAGGAGCTCTTTTGTGAACACTCTGCTTGGGTAGTGCCCTATGGAGGACGACAAGTGATCCTGCATCCTCCGACCTAGATGAGGACAGAGGCTGTTGACGAGGGCTTCCTGGCAGAAAGGCTCCCCTTCTACTTGGCAGATGGTGTTTTCAAACATCTGCCTACACGGGAGGTGAAAAGCTGGTGAAGGGGTTACACAGGTGGGAAAGTTTCCAGAGATACAGAGGACGCAGCTCCTAGAGCAGAAGATGAGCTGTGGCTGGCAGCTTTCCATGTTTCCCCCAGTTAGCTCATGGGAAACAGGGATGTGAGGAGAGGTACCCAGCCTCCTAAAGGCAAGAGGGACTTTTACCACGGATTGCAATGCAGCCAGGGTCCTCCTGTGCTTTTTCTCGTCCCATAGAAATGATGAGCCAAGCACAGCAATCCACACTGGAAGTGGAGAGGGAGTGATGGCTGTAAAAATGTCTCTGTATTTGTTTTGCTCATCAGCTTTTTCTTCTTACCTCATATTTGCCAAAAATCAGGAAATTTGCTTGACTCGTGGTTATGTTTGAGGGCTGATGCATCACTTAAGGGCAAGAAGGAGGGTGAGGAGTCTAGAGAACAAGTTGTATGAGGAGAGGCTGAGGGAACTGGGTGTGTTTAGTTTGGAGAAGAGGAGGCTGAGGGGAGACCTCACTGCCCTCTACAGCTACCTGAAAGGAACTTGTAGAGAGGTGGGTGTTGGCCTCCTCTCCCAAGGGAATAATGACAGGACCAGAGGAAATGGTCTGAAGTTGCAGCAGGGGAGGTTTAGACTGCATATCAGAAAGAATTACTTCACTGAGAGGGTGGTCAGGCACTGGAACAGCCTGCCCAGGGAGGTGTTTGAGTCACCATCCCTGGAGGTATTTAAGAAACATGTAGATGTGGCACTTCAAGGCATTCTCTCATGGCCGAGATTGTAGGGAGTGGGTTGTGGTTTTGTGTATGGTTGGAATCAGTGATCTCAGAGGCCCTTTCCAACCATGACAATTCTGTGATTCGGTAATAAGAGAGGAAAACCTACTTTGCACACCCATTCTCAGCTCTGCACGGTGGATCAATGCTTTCAACAGGGGTTTTGGCCAAGTGTTGTGAAACAAGCTCACAAGGTCTTTCTAAAAGGGGACGCCAACAGATACAGCCTGTCACAGTTAAAAGAAGGCATAAATGTCTCCCTTGGGTGCTTCCCAACCTGTCGTGGCAGACCTGTCTCTTTTTCAGAGAGGACAGGATCAGAAACTAAATAATGGGCATAATACTGAGGCATAAATTCATTAAGGAAAAAAATCTCATTACTGCAGTGCTTTCTGCTCGCTTCTGAGACAACTGTGACTTACAGCACCTGTATTTTAAGTCACAGCCCATTTAAATGCTGAAAGCAGCCCACAAAGACCAAGCACAAAAAGAGCACACGATGCTTGCCTTGCTTTTGCTGTGAGTGAAACCCTGGTGTGTTGTGGTGCTCCTTTGGGTCCTTGGTATCTAAGAACCTCATGGAAATGCAGAAACTTGTCCTTTTGTTGGCCAGGATCACTTCTGGGGCAGGCAGCTGCTCCTTTTCCTCCTCATCAACCTGATGGGACCTGGTTAGTCCCTTCCTCCCTAGGACATCTTGGTAACACTTAGAGGACACTTTTGATCAAGCACGAGGAACAAGCTTCTACTTTCTAACCAGCTTTCCCATTTCCATTTCAGGCACGATGGCTGAAGAGACAGCACCGGGGGTCCGGGCGAGGCGGCAGGGTGCTCTCTATACTCTTTTTCCCGACCATTCAGTAATAAAACAATTAGGCCAGGTGGACATCTCCAATGGTCTGGATTGGTCTCTGGACCACAGGACCTTCTTTCACATCGACAGCCTGGCATACGCTGTGCATGCCTTCAGCTATGATGTGCACACTGGAAAGATCGGTACACGTGCTTTTCTAAACTCGGTGACAAGTAGTGCTATTACTCTTTCTGTAGCAAGACCTGGGCGTGCAACATGCGGTGATTTATCTGACAGATCTCGTATTTTCCAGTTACAGCTTGTCAGCAGGGTGATTGATTTTTCTCAAGTTTAGTTATAAACCAGGTGTATTTGGTGAGCAAACTTTTGACTATGGTCTTCTAGATAGATGGCTCATATTTAGACCTGGTCAAAGGGTTGCAGGGAAAAGGCCACTTATACTGCAGAGTGAGAATTAGTTTATAGGATGCTATTTATGCTTGAGTGCCATCTACTGGAATGCTTTGATTTTACTAGCTCCATAAATACAAATACAGAGTGTGCATGCAGCTATATCACAGAGATGTATTTAAAGAATCGAGTTATCATTGTGTCTGAAGTTTTCCAATTCTGAAATTAAATTTGCCTTCAGATGTTAACTTAAACTAATTTTCTAGACCAAGATTTGTTTATTATAATATCTGCAAGAAGGAATTTTAAGTGCAAGCAAAATGGATGTAGCCTCATTTCTAAACATGAAACATTTTTGTGCTGTATCAACCTGTTATATTCCATGGGAATATAAATGGCTGAACTGCCTTTGTACTTTAATCAGTGTGGATTTTATGTAATCATGGACAAAAATCATACAAATAATTGCCATTACTCAGATTTCATTTTGCTGAGAAAAACCTATTTCTACAGATTTTAGGAGCTGAGTTTTCTAAAGAAGATTCAATGCCATTTTTTTCTCCCCCAGATACACAAGTGGAATGAATCTGAGTTTCCTGGTCTTGGTTTTATGCTGGTGACTCTCTATTTTTGGGTGCCATAAAGTGCGGGGTCAGAGCAGGCAGACTGCTACCTATAGGCACCACTCCAAGGTCTGTGCACATCCCCACTGACCTGTCCACACTGCAGCCTAGGCCACTAGCAGTTGGTGTCCAGGCTTAATCAAAACTGGTAGCTTGACTGGCCATTAAAATAAGGGAAGTTCTTGATCTTTACCCATGAAAGATGGTTTATTACCAACATTTAAATTCAAGTCACTACTTATGTGATGTATTGCTCATAAAACAGATGTCCGAGCTGCCATGAGCAATCAAAGTCCAGGAAAAGTTACTGCACTACTGGCAGTCGTAGTATGGTGGTCAGCTCATGGGTTAACAAGAGAGACACAAGCATTTTGTTCTCTTCCTTGGTAGAAAAACAGGAGCCCTAATTCAGTACGATCTCAAACTGCAAAGGCTCTACTGGGGGCTTGTTTCTGCCAGGATAAGTTAGGCTTTTAAGACATCTGCTAAATGCATATGTGATATAAATTTTGCAGCACCTCTTTGTCACAGAAAATGAACTTATCTGTTTCCAAAAGCTTGGAAGATGTTAGACTGGGATCTGATACAAAACTGGTAGCAGCCCACATAACACCAGCTTCATAACTCTCCCTGCAGCCTGTCCCAAACTTCTCTACCATCTAGAAAAGGAGGAGAAAATGCCTGATGGGATGTGCATTGATGCAGAAGGGAAGCTCTGGGTGGCCTGTATTGATGCCGGGAGAGTCATTCGTATAGACCCAGAGACAGGTAAGGCCTCCGCCAGAATAGCAGTCAGGAAGAATGGTTTGAAGGTGAGATAAGAAGGTGTATATTGCCCATTCATGGGTTGCCATGAGTATCGATGGTCCGAATCTCAGGATTGAAATGTTTGGAATTCTGTTAGGAAGTGGCAGCCATCCCAGACCAGGTGTCTCTGCCCTTCCTCGCTTCAAATACTTTACTGTTTCATTTTGAGAAAAAGAAAAGAAGCCTTGCAGATATAGGGGAGAGGCAGAAAAATAGCTAGAGATGAGGCAGATGAAAGAATTTTATTTTCTTACAAACTGTCCTTTAGGATATGGCCTCTATTTGAAGGGGAGATGTCTTCTGAGTAAACACCATCTCTGTGCTATGTGCACTAATAGTGCATTCATATTTCCATGCCCCCTAGAGAATGGACATTAGGAAACAATTGCACATTTTTCCCAGGAAAGAGAATCCAAACTGTGAGGCTGCCTGCTTCAAGGATCACCTCGTGCTGCTTTGGTGGAAAAGACTACTCAGAAATGTATGTGACTTCTGCGTACGATGGACTGGATGAGGCCACCTTAGCCAAGGAACCTCAGGCAGGAGAGATATTCAAGGTGAGCAGATTTTCTTTCTTTCTGTACATCAGCCCTGCCAAGCCTCATGCTCTGAGACTGAGGTGCCCTGGGATGCCCTTACTCATCTCACTCGCCTGATGTGCCGCTCTAGATGTGTTGCTTGTCTCCTGGCTGGGCACAGCTGCTTTTGTGCAGCTGCTCATGCATTTGGAGGGCAGATTTGGAGCAATTGGTAGTGACAGTGTCTATATGTTGGTTAGCTGATGTCATTATCTGGTTGGGATCTGAAGGCTGCCAGTGGATCTAGATCTACCTTGTATGGTATATTCTGTAATACATTGTGAGGAACTGGGTCTTGGTCCTATCCCTTACTATATTTTCATCAATTTTAAAAATTTCACTCCATTCTCAGTTTTTAATTGTGTCAGGAAATCTAAATGTCTACAGCACAGATCGTTCCTTTATAAATTAAGTGCTTAATTTCACCAGGGCGAAATTTTGCATCTTTTGGGATGCAAACTTTTGTGGGTTTTTTTTTAGTCATGAAAAGTGGTTGCTACAATTTAAGAAACTAATAATCCACATTTTTTTTTTTCCAGGGATCTTGCTTCTGAAACTGGTTTCTCTATTTTTCAATCCATTAGCAAAAAGTACGTGAGGGGACTAAAATTCAGTTCTTAATCAGAAATAGTGGTTATTCCCGTAAAGCTGACCACAGCATGAAAGGAACGGCTTGTAAAAGAGGGGAAATGAACAAAACAAAACCAAAACCAAACTGTACTATCAGTTTTGCAATAGGATGAAGATGTGTTCCAGGAGAGATGGAGATCTAGTTTGGGATCTGGCACCTTCTAGTTGCAAGCGGTGCTTGGAGCAGATTTCTCATGGCTGAGAACTGATAGATTTCTCAAGAAGCACAGTTTAGGAGCCCACAGGAGAATTAAATGAGCCTTACCTTTTTTGTCTCCATTCCTCAGTTCTCTGGTTCTAGAAGGGAATTAGTATTTTCTAAACTCACATTTGTCTTGCATACGAGCAAAACCAGTTGAAAGTTACTCTGACTTGTTCGATTAGTATGGAGGTAAGGATCACGTGTAAAGGCCACAGATAATGTGCAAATTAGCAAAATTATTGAGTGATGCTTGATAATCTTACAGATCTGAATCTTAAAAAGCTCTAAAGAATTCCATGTAATGACTCTTTTTGGGTTCCTCTTGAAGAAGGGGACCCTCCATGTAGGGGTAGGTTGCTATGGTATTTGTTGTACAACATCTGAATGTTTTCATTGTACATAGTTGCAGATTTATCTGTTTCTTTTCTTTCCTTTCATTTTTTTTTTTAATTGTTTTAAACAGATAACAGGCCTGGGTGTGAAAGGGATCCCACAGAATTTCTATGCTGCTTGAATACTGACACTAAATAACAAAGAAGAAATGTTTGCATCTTGTAGTAACTCTGATAAGGAGAAGTCCAATGAGCAAGAGAATTTATCTGTGTGAGGATTTCTAAATCCATGCTTGATTGGAATGGAAGACCTTCCTTCTTCTGTGAGCCTGTGGCTTGATGCAACAGGTTAGAGAGGTAAAGTTAATCTGTGTCACACCTTGATAGATTTTGTGACTTTCCATAAACCTCTTCAAACAGGAGCTTAGTTTTGTTGAACTTTCTGATGACCAGCTCTGGATTTTCAAGTCTGTGTGGTTCCTGAAGCAGAATCTGACTCTTGGTTTGTCTTTTCATGTTGCAGTGATGTACCAGCAATGATATGGCAGATTTTAATAAACATTTTAAGGGTGATGACTTGAACCAGACTGCTGCTCTGCTCTGCTCTGGGACTCTCCCAAAGGTGCTTTCTTGGTGATTAGACATATCTATAGTATCCAGGCTTCATTTTTACATCCTTACTAGCCTATTTCCATTTGCCTTGTCATGAATTCTTCTATTTTATTTTTAGGACACTGTTTATGCTGCTGAAAATAAATTATGTAACCACATTTAAAATGCAATTACAGATTCTTTTTTTCTGTATTCAGATGTTACCATGAAAATGTTGAGTGACCACATACCATCAGGGCACAAGCAGGGTGTGAGCTACCAGGATGGCCTGTGATACCAAGACCAGATTGTCCTTAGAGGCGTCCTCTCAGGGGTCATATTTGCACTGATACACATGGATTTCCCATTGCTTTACATATCTTCTTATTGCATACATGGCTTCTTGGTTTTATTCTCCTCCTTACAACACTCTTCTATTTCAAGTATTTTCCTCCTTGTTCTGTTTTCCCTTTAGATTTTCTTTTTCTTCCCTTCTCTTCCCCCTAAGCTTATTTCTCCACTTACAGCAATGTCACTTTTTTGTCGGCTTTCTTCTGTCTCTCTGTGGTCCATATTGCTCAGTATTGAGTTGGAAGTCCTTGTCCTTGCCGTGAACGCTGTATATATTTGCCCAGGTTTGTTATTGCATTGCCCTCATCTCCTCTTTCGTCTCTGTGAGGACAAATCTGGCCTATTAAGATATCTCCCTTTGCCCAAACTGTGCAGGGTTTTCTCCCGCGCCACAGACTACACCAAACTGACTCTTGAATTTGGGGTTTCCTCAAAGGCCTCTGCATACCTGCAGTGAGCCAAATCCCATCCAAAAGCTGGCCAGACTGGGCAGGTAAGTAATGGAAGTGGAGAAGCTGCTCACCTCTTCCTGTTGCTTCTACTTCATGGTCTTGCAGACAGGGCAGACGTAGCATCTTGCGTATAAGTAAATGAAACGCACTTTGGAAAATGCTGGCAGACGAGCCTGTGTAAAAACAGAGAGTGCTGTGGAGAGGGTCTCTCAGTGTTTCCTGGCTTTGTGCAAACTTGAGCCCCGACAAGGCTATCCTTGTCTCCTACAACTCCATAACCTTCAATTCATCACACAGTAAGCAGGAGCTGATTATACCACAGTGCTGTGGAAAGCACAATGTCTAGGTGTATTTTGAGAGGCTATTTAAATAACAACCCAATGCTATGCTGGATTTACTGAACTATCGTGATCCTTTCATTACTTGAGGACACTTGAGACCTGTAGATATCCCATGAAATCTAGCTTTTGCATTGGATTTGCTATCTTTTTACTGCCTGGAAAGATACACAGTACATAATACATTTTCAGGTCCTTAGTGCTGACACTGTGTGATGTTGGAAAGTCAATAATACTCATCATTTACCAGACCAGATGTTTCAGTGTCTTCTCTGAGGTATTTGGCCTTTCTACCACTGCTATTCAGAGCCTTGAGTTAGCCTTCAGATGCTATGAACAGGGAGTAAGTATTCAAGGCCTCATGAGGATTATTTCCCGCAATAACCTATGCATGGAGGAACAGAGAAACTATGGTTAGCCAAGCAGAAATGTTAAATGCAGTTTCTGTGGGACTGTATGCAGATTGTCCCAAGAATTACCTGTTTTTTTCCAGAACCAGCATCCCTCTCCTGGCCAGGAGTCCCTCATAGCAATTTTGAAAGAGCAAAGTTGGGTTAATTTTTTTCCTTTTAAAATATCCATAATGCCCAACTCTGTTATGTGGTAGCCTTCTGGCCTGCTGGCAAGCAGAAGATCTGGTTCTGAGCTCTGATCAGGCAGAGGGCAGGTCAAACCACATGTCCCAGGACAGTGTCCTACCTGTTTCAAAGGGGAAGTGACACAGGGAAGGTCAGGGGATATATTCTGCCTCTCTAGTTGAAGTGGGCCACAGTTCTGACAGAAATTTGAGATTCAGGGGGCCGAGAAGGGAGCGTTATTCACGAAGCACTATTGAATATATTTGACCATTGAATGGGGTTTTCCATTCAATACAGTTACCTGAATTCCACTGTAAAACCCACATTAGGTACTTTTCAGACACTTAATCTTTAGGTCACTTGATTACTTTAGGTCATTAGCAAGCACTTTGATTCTGCACTACATGACTAGATAATTGGTAAAATGGGGAAAAGACTCTTGGCCCATAGCTCTGCTTTGCTGCTACCTTGCCCTAGAAGGCAGGTGAGTCCATAGAGCTGCACCAAGACAACTTGATTGAGAAATAAAACGTTCAGCTCATTCTAATGTTTGCTCAACAACTGAGCGGTTGTTTTTTCCCCCTAGTCATAATTTCAACAGTAATTAAGCTGTTGGGGGTTCTTAAGAGCAAAGGTGTTAAATGCCCTTTGACACCATGTCCATGCCAACCTGACAATTATGCAAGATTTCCTGTTTACCCAGTCTGGAAAGGAATGTGAAGGCAGGATGTTTGGAGGCAAGTCAAGAGTCCTAACCTTCAATTAAAAAAAAACTAGGAAGTGTGTGCAGACAATTTATTTAATAAAAAATACCCAATTACTTGCAAAATTGCCTTTCCACTAGGATATTTGCTCTGCCAGAAGAGGAAAGTGGGCAGTTTTGAAACAATTTGCTCTTGAGAAATCCTTAATATCCTGACAATTTTTTTTTTTTTCTGGAGCTTCCTTAGGCATGCAAGCCAGCCTTACTGGTTTGTAATTCTCCAGCCACTCCTTCCTCCATCTCTAAAGGGAGGCACTGTGTGTGCTGCTCTGACTCCAACGTGTGAGTGCTTTGTGATTTTATCATAGCATGGCTTCCTAACTTAAAGAAAGGTTTGAAGATTAATTTCTCTGTTATCCAAAGGCTCGCTGCTTCACTTCTCTTCAGATTTCAGAAGCTGCCGTTTTGTGATTTTGCTTCCTAAAAAAAAAAAAAAAAAAAAAAAAAAAAAATGTTGATTGAAAACCATGCTGGGAGTATTCTCCAGCCTGGTTAACAAAAGTGGGGCAAGAGCCCTTTGCCTTGAGCAGGACAAAGGCATGACGGAAGTGGGAATGGGACTAGGTTCATTCCCTTTGTGCGTGTAGGGAACAATGTGGTCTCTGCCATCTTTGGGTATACTCCAAGATGGTTACTGGGTGACTGAGTATGTGGTTGGTGTGGGTCAGCCCCACATGGTGAGAAGCATGGCAGGGAGGATGCTGCCTGCCCAGGGGTAATGGGCTGATGGAGTATCTCCCCAGCATGGATCACAGCCAGAACATAATATTGTTTGACAACATGATAGCAGTGAGTAATAGGAGCTGGCTTCCCTTGTAAAGGATTGGTCTGTATATCCTGCCTTTTAGAAGTTCTTGAAGTATTTACTATGTTTAATGTATATTTAACCTATACCAGGCTAGATAAATCTTATTGCTCTTGCATGCTTTTGTCTGTTTTAGCAAGGCCTTCAGCTGGGAATATTTTGGTTCTTGTGTTTTCTAGTCCTTGTGGGACAATCTGACTGCCTTTTCTTGTCTTCTTGAAAAGACACATCATTGAGTCTTGGAGACTGAGGGTCTCAGTGCAGCTAGGGCATGAATGAAGCTAGTTAGGCATCACAGCTGTGCTGGCATTGCTGCTGCACCCACATGCTGTCACAGGCCTGGAACTGGCAAATACAGGGATGTGGGGTTTGCTTCACTGGCTTTTACTGTTGTGCCCAGGATTCTGGGCAGAAAAGAAGATGTAAACATATTTCTTAATCCTGGATAAGGAGACATAATGATTTTGCTAGAAACCTCTGTTCATCTATTTCTTGTTCTGATTATCTACTTTATCTACTTCTACTTTAGAAACTGTAAAGATGGTGTCTTTGCTAATGAGAGAGAGGACAGCCACAGAGTAGCTGATTTTAAAAAAGTTCACGTGCTACCTACTGTGGGTAAACAGGTCCCTGGCAGAACAAAGAGGTAGCTGCCCTGCTGAAATCACGTGGCTTTGCATAGTTTGTTTATTTTACCTTGACCCTATCATGCTCTGCACTCACATCAGTGTCAGACTTACAAACGTGACTGTGAATTCAGATCTTTGCTACCTTCTTGCTGTTATCTCCCTGTGTCAATGTGGACTGAGATTTTAAAGGGTAATAATGCCCAGCTTACAAAGGAGAGACACAGAACTTTAAACACCTATTCACATGAAAATACTCTTGGAAAATGAGAAGCTACTTGCCCTATGAACTATTAACAGGATTACCAGATGAGCCACAGGGTGACTTTAGTCAGCAGATGGGCCTGACTAAGAAAAAGGCTACAGGAGCAAGAGGCATCGCCTCAGGAGACGTATGAGCAGGAACTAGGTGTCCTCAAGAGAAGAGCTCAAGGGCAGAGGTAGCTGTGGATTCATTTTTTTTGGTCAAAAATTTTAGATTGCTTGAGCCACTTAAAATACTGGTTTATTGAGTTTTTTGTGCTGTGTGTTGCAATACTGACAACCCAAAAATCAAAGAAACAGTTGGTGTTGATATCAGGTTCTCTCTCCTGCACCAAAATAGGATTAATGAGAGCTGTAAATGCAAGAAGTGATAACCTCTGAGGAGGTGCAAGGCCTTAATTCTCATCAGCTGCTGTCTTCTTAAAGAAGAAAGTGTTTAATTCTGTGTTTAGAAGTTACCTAAGTTATGTCATGGAAGAGAGGATGTGGGTGAATACCCTGTCAAGACTGTGGTATCTTCTGGAAAGAGCTGATATTACAGCTTTGATACTCTGGAAGGATTTTAAGATGAAGGGAAAGAGAAAGAGCTATCAGATGAGACTTCACAGAATGATACGGGTTTGGAAGGGAGCTCTGGAGATCATCTATGATGGTGTATCATCACATTTATCACCTGTGCAGGTTGCACAGGAACTTGTCTGGGCAGGTTTTGAATGTCTCCAGAGACAAGAGACTCTAGCACCTCTCTGGGCAGCCTGTTCCAGTGCTCTGCCACCCTCCAAGTGAAGAAATTCCTCCTCATGTTTAGATGGAACTTCTTATGTCCAAGTTTGTGCCCATTCCCTCTTGTCTTCTCACTGGGCACCACTGA
>VZRU01019380.1:329697-344062 GCA_013398155.1 Pedionomus torquatus | reverse complement strand
AACTTGCTGAGGGTACATTCCATCCCTTCATCCAGGTCATTGACGAAAATATTGAAGAGGACTGGACCCAGTACTGACCCTTGGGGGACACCACTTGTTATGGACCTCCAACTAGACTCTGTGTCACTGATCACAACCCTCTGAGCTCTGTCTTTCAGCCAGTTTCCAATCCACCTCACTGTCTGTTCATCTAATCCACATTTCCTAAACTTACCTATGAGGATGCTGGGGGAGACTGACTCAAAAGCCTTGCTGAAGTCAAGGTAGACAATGTCCACTGCCCTCCAACTTCACATGGAAGGTGATGATGAAGACAAGTGTGGAGGTCGCTTCTTTGGAGCAGCTTGGACTTGCTCATGTCATGGGAACTCAGGAAATCCAGTACAGCCAGTCACTGAAAATATAAAATTACCTTTTCAGTGCATGTAAGTCTCAAGCAGGTGTGTGCTTTCTCTTGGGAGCTACAAACCACAGATGGAAGCTTCAGATAAATTGGGATATTGCTGCGGAGAAAAGGAGTGAAAAACATGAAGATTAACTTGAGATGATGCTGTAGCATGAAAGGTTTTGGGGACAGTTCGATTTTTATTTTTTTTTTATTTTTTTTTTTTTAAGTATTCAGCAGAAATTGCTCCTTCTTTAAAAAAATTAAAAAAAAAAAAAGCAGGCTTTTACNGAAAAACAACAAAGAAAACAACCCAAGAAGCTATATTCACAAAGACTCTGTGTTTTGTATCATGCCACTGCTAGAACTGTGGCACTCAGAAGATAATGTAGGTGATGGCTAATAAACATAGGAATAACTGTTTTCCTTTAAAGCATCCCTTTCATTCTCACGTAGAGATCTTCTCACTCACTACGTAAAACCTTTTTTAAAAAAAATTAAAAAAAAAAAAAAAAGCAGACTGTTACGGACAAACTCGACTGTGCTGTCTTGAGTTGGGGAAGGTTGTACCTTTGCTGTCCTGGAAAAATTTTGGATCAGGAATCGTGCCTTCCAGTATGGGATCACTTAACACTCTACAAGCAGTGCTCCGGGGATGACCAGCTACAGCTGTGTGCTCTTGGTCTTCTCTACCAGACTCCTGCCTGTCCCAGGACTCTCTGCTTCTCCAGATGGTTCATTTGTGCTCTTTGATGCTTTGAAACTAACAAATTTTTCATTGTGTGGAGAAGAGAAACAGGCAGCTCTAGGGTGTATCTTAGCAGGCTGATTTTAGATATATTAGTCTATATTTAGATGTCTATTCGAGGCTAGTGAATTGCATCTTTTAATTATTTACTCCCTTGGCAAAAGGAGTCTTAGCCAGGTAATGGAGACATCAGTAGACATCTACACTGCAGGCATCTGCATCATCAGTTGGATGAGCTGAATCCTGTCTTAATGTTCCGGTGACCTGGTCTTCTCTCACAAATGTTGGTGGCATTAGCCAAAAGGTTAAAATGTAACCAGGAAGATCCCTGGTGCTGGTGTAGGCGTGTGCCTCACTTTATGCAGCGAGGCTGAGTAACGACAACAGTCACTAATACCTTTTTGGTGCTTGGAGGATTTCTCTAAGCTCTGCTCTTATGGGGAGATTTGTGTAGGCTGGCATAGGAGTCCTCTCTGTTAAGGGATGCTATAGCCTGGCACTGTTCTATTTGTTTCCCCTCATTTGATAAGAGCTTTCTTTGTTGTGATTAATAGCCCTCTCTGCAGCAGGTGATATTCATTACACTGCTAGTTTGAGAGTGAGCTGTGAAGGACACCAAGGACAGTTGATATCCTCCTAGAGAAAGCTTGTAACAGATACACAAAGACCATCAGCCTGGAAGAGCTGGAGAGACATCAGCACTGTCATCTCCATTCTTGGGTAACCAAGGCACAAACAGGATTGCTTAAGAAACCTTTAGCAGATTTGGAAAGCCCCAGCAGAACCCATCTGCTGCCACCTACTCCATTAACACCTGGTGGGTTTTGGTGACATGAGCACTGCAGTAGGGGTTGGTAATGGGAACTAGTGGGAGTAACTGTTGAGAGAAGGGACGACAAAAATTAATTCCCAGGAAAGCTGATAGCAAGCCCTGCAGACTCCATCTTTCCTCCTCTGGCAGCTGCTACTTCTTTTGCTGTTGCTTCATCCTCCTCCCAGTCACTGCTGATGCCAACGAGGTCTGTTTGCACCCACTTTCACAAGAGTGAGCAGGAGTAGCTTGAGTCAGCTCTGAGTGTGTCCTTACCACTTCTTCAGTGTAGGTCATCTCCACTCAGCATGCAGGCATTGAAGCTGCCAGGGGTGGTGTTGAGGTGGCTATCCTCGGAATTTGCTCTCGATTTTCCTCAAGAGGCAGGTCACTGAGAAAGAGCTGCTATTTTCTACAATCTGTCACTAGGGATTTCTCAATAGGGAGGAAAGTAAACTTTCTGTTTACTTTGACAAATGGCTTTACTCATTTCAACTGTACACTTCCATGTGTAATTCCTTGTTGATGAAAAGACTATATCCTAAGGTGAGTCATAGTTCATAAGGGATGTTTCTTGTCACTTTAGCGACCTTTCTAAAAATTAAAACCATGTAGGGTAGTTTTATAAACTTATCTTTTATTTTTAGTATTTGCTTTAAGTGTTTGTGTGTGGTTGAGGGGTAGAGGAGGAATTAATGTAAAAAAAAATGCTAGGTTCACTGAAGTTATTTCTTTTCCTTTAAAAAATATGGAGGTTTATTTTTTGTTCTCTTGTACCAGCAGGCTCTGTGATGGACCAGGTATTGCCTGTCTGCCTTTCTGTGGCCATCATAAAACCAAGCTGTAAAGGAAGAGCATGCACAACAGCTCGGTCAGATGCCCTGGCTAATGGTGAACTGCATGCCTGTGCCTGACTCCAGGTTGTTTTGAAGTGCCATATCACGTCATAGTATGTTGATCCAATAGGAACCACCAGTCATGCCTATTCATGCAGTGTCAGCCTGCTGTCAGCAAACTTCTTCTCTGCAACACCCTAAAGCAACTTTGGCCAATTAGCTCCAATTAGAGCTTCATCTCTCCCGGAGACAGCTTGTCAGGGGAGTTAGTTGTGAAAAGCATTAAAGAAGCCTGGTAAAAAGAAACGGGCATTTCTAGGCTGCAGTTTGTTTGATTTTAGTCTGGGATGGGATGACTTGCTCCCTAGAGGTTGCTCTTCTACAGCAGCCTCTGCCATGTTGCTCAAATCCTCCATCAGGAATGACTTCCAGGTGCATGCCAGGTTTGCCTCAGATGAAGTTCCAGGTGATGCCATGATCTGACGGGTGAAGCAATCAAAATGCTGCTAAAAAGCATAATACCCTCAGGAAAATGAAGACTCTGTATGTGTAGGGAGGGATGACAGTGGGAGATGGCTATGTGAACTTTGGCTGCCCTAGTATGAGGAACTTGCCTTTGCCGTATGCCCATACATGGACTAAATACTTGGGAAATTTCTGTACTTGGGAGATATCTATATCCTCTCCATTTCCCTGGGGGCACATGCATGCACAGCTTGGGGGGGATGTGTGTGTTTAAGAAACTCCCCAGAGATTTCCTTAGGCTTACTGCGTAACTGTGGGAAAATATATGAATCCATATTTCTTTGGTACTTCTGTCCTTCTGTATGTCCCTTATTCTATGAGAAGCTCTGCCAGCTGCCCATGGGAGAAGAAGATTTAAAGGTGCCCATTGGGAAAAAGATTTAAAGAAGGGTGGAGAAAGAAATAGGCTTTCCAGCCTGAATTTCTCATGGAGCGAGCACAATTGTTAGCTTTCATTTTATAAGGAAACCTGCCTAACCAAGGCAGTAATACACAGGGACATGTCTGCTCATGCGTGCACCGCTGGAAGTGGAGGCTGAGACTCAGCTGCTCTGTTAGAATATGTGAGTCACGTTTTTATTTGTGTTTTTCTGAGCCTGAATTGACAAGGCTTGTGTAAGAAATTTTATGACCCTTGACATCACTCTGCACTTATGCAAGACAATAGCCTGACATTTTTCTCTAGGTGTTGGATTAAATAATAACCGGAGATTGTGCAAATACTTCTGCTTATCTGTGGTTATCATGCCAAGGCCTTGCACAAGCTGGGGACTTCTGTGGTTGGGACGGTTCCACTAGCATATCATTAAGATAGCAACTCTGTCTGTCTGTTTACACCACTGTTGGTCTGCTCTTCTTTGAAAGCATGACTTTGAAAGCCCACACTGGTGGAACTGAGGGAATAAAACACATCCCGACCACCGATGCTTACCATCTGGGCGAATCTTGGTGGTATATGCAGTCCAAAACTAACACGTGAGTAAAGTTGAGCTGCAAGTTCTCAGTTCTCCCGTTGCACACAAGCATTTTGACAGAAACACATCACGGGTCTTGGTTCTCTAGGAAGTTGTGTTCTGGTAAGCAAGGCGATGAAAGGAAACATAGACTGCTATGTAAATGTGCCTGCTTGGCTGTATCTTACATTTCCTGTAGAATTACCTTCTCTCAAACTGTGTTTGTGAGAACAAAGGATGCTGAGACTGTAAGGGACTTTCATTTCTCAATCTTGTGCTAACAGCTATAAGCCTGAAATCATTTAGGGGATTTTACGCTCACTTTCCTTTTAAAAACAAGACCCAGCTCAAGACTGCTGGTGAAGAGTGAGCACGCCTCGTGTATTTTGATGCCTTATGTATATGTTCGCAGATTCCTTTTTATCCTTTTAGGACCATTGTTTTCTTCTTTGCCCAGCCCTACAATGATGTCATAGCTTTAACTAATGATCTCACAATCTGCTTTCTAGCTGCAGGAGTAGGAACATGGCATCAGCACTTGCCCTTCATAGTGGTCCACTTGGTGGGTAAAATGGGAATGTGGAGTCAGCAAAACCATGGTTTATTTTTAGCTCTCTGCTTGCTTCCCAACTGCCAGCTCTCATCTGTGCTCCATTCTGGCATGGTGGTACCTTGCTGACTTGTGCCTGACTTGATTACCTGCCTTACAGTGGCACTGTGAGCCATCACAGGTCACTGTTTTAAATTTATCATGCTTCCCGTCATGGGCAAAAAACTTTCAATGTCTTTGGCTGCCTGTGTCCTGAAGTATAGACTCTTCTCTCCTGATTGTCCAAATTAGGGGTCCTGCTAAAGCTCCTTGTACAGAATGAGAAGCACAGAGATTCATGTGCGTGGCTGGATCTCACGTGGGTCTGGGACACAACCCTATTGTGCTCCTCAACCCCAGAGCTGAGATACAGCTTTGTGTTCCAAGCTGTCGGCATAGTCCTTGCAGATCACAGGATCCAGTGGAGAAAGCAGGTTTAGAAAGGAGCAAATTTACATGTATGAGGCAGACCTTTTTCATCTCTTGGTCGATTGTACTAAGGAAAGTAGATATTTTGAAAGATGACCGAGTTTCTTGCTGATATGATCAGCAACGAAATGGAAAGGGACAAGCAGCAGGAAGAAAAGTGATGTTGGAGGCCATGGTCATTCCACTGAAGAAGTAAAGACACCTGTAGTGTGAATCTTTAATAAAACAGTGCCCTTAGGAAGGGCTTCCAGGGGGTAGAAACCAGCTGGAAAACTTTGGTAGCAGTGTGTCTCTATTTAAGCTGATCTGAAATAGGTTAGATGAACAGCATGCTAGATCGTAGAATGTGCACATAGATGTGCTCTTTTCTCTCTGTTGACTTCAGAGGGAAGTTAGTTTGTATTCTGAAACTGCTGGGAAGAAAGAGAAGATATAGTGGGAGGAGAGGCAGGCGTACAACAGTGTGGTTGCATATACCTCACCTGCTAAAAAGAAAGCCAATCTAAAACTCAAGTTAGTCTGGCAAAGCGTATGTCCTGTGAGGCTAGGACTGTTTGGCTTTAACTGTGTTAGCCTCCTTCTCATGCTTTGTTTGTCCAATCCCACCTCCTTGCCTGGGATGTGGCCGTGGGCTCACGGTGCAGTTCGGGCTGGAACGACCATCAGGGAAGTCTCCAGTCCAACCTTCTGCCAAAGCCATGCAGGGTGGAATGAGCTGCTCAGGGCTTGTTCCACTTGGTGTTGCAGCACTGCACAAGGAGATGACAGGTGACTGTAAAGGCCTATATGAATGTATGAATGTAGAGGCCTATACATTAGATGTTTAAAACTGGATCACTGTTATCTCTTTCTAGACAGGGTCTCAGCAGGAAGCACACTCTATGGTGTACAGCTGTCAGCAAGGTGACCAGCTCCCTCCAGCTACAGCAGAGGGAAGAAAGAGAAAATAAACTTTCTTAAACTTTCTACCCTCTTTGTTCTGCTGTATGACCTCCACAGGACACAAGCAATGTCCACCCCTCTGCATTTGGCTTGAAACCCAAGGGTTCATCAGGCTATCGAACATTAAAGAAAGGCTTTTCTCAAGAACCTCATGCTATGGCTGATACAGTTTTGGTTGAACTCAGCTTGTGGTTTAAAAAGCGGTGGGGGTAAGAAAAGAGGAAGAAAAAAAAGTACAGGATAAGGCAACAGTGTAAATCTGATTTCTATAAAAAATTCCCCCAAGCCAACATGAAACAAACCCCCTAGTTGCTAAATTCTATTTCCTATAAATCACCAATAATTTGGATTTTTGTTAACCTCATTTCCCCATTAGTTGAGCCCTGGGTTTTGTGTGAGCTTCCTTTCTATATGGAGCAGAGACTGGAAATAAGGGTCCAACCCTGTAGACTCATACAAAGTTTTGCCTACATTAGAGGGCCTGAGGACCATTTCAAGAACAGAAATGCTTCAAGTATATTTACAGTAATGTCTGAATCTGTGGCTGGTGGTTCTCTGAATGAAATTGTCTCAATAACACAGTTATTTATATAAAAAAATGTTAGTACACGCAACAGTGAGTAGTGGGCACATCATCATGTTCTTTGTATGTAACCAGGAAACAGGAAAAACTTGCAATTCAACTTTCCACATATGTTCTTGCTCCTTGCAGCTTCTAACATGTGTCCTGTAATAAATGTTCTCATAAGCTCCTGTAAGTGAGATTTATTACTGTGCTTTATTACTATGACTTGATTGATTGCCATTAATCAATGTTTTTACAGCAAATCCTAGCAGTTGGGAACATCCTAGTCCAAGGAAAAGCCAATTGTCAAAGCAAATAGTCTTCAGACTTCAGTCTTGTGTAGGATTTGATTTGTGTATAAGAAGCAGTGGATTTTTTTTCCCTGATAGGGCAGGGGGTGGTTAGAAAAGTCTTAGTGCATCATGAGTCCAACTGAGAGAACATTGCTGTGGAAAATTAACTCGTGATGAAACAAGTGACAGTCAGGTAGGGTTTGGTCACTGCTAGAGCAGCTCCTCTCTCTCTACTTGTGTTTCCTTCCTCAAACACAAACAGTGACATTCATTCAGACAACTGCTGAACTTCCAGGGAATTGAGGTGGCTTTTTACCATCGCTTTTAATAGAAGGTGGTTTGTTAACATTGTATTTTGAGGCTTGGCAAAGCTGCTTCTGTGGCCAAACAACATTGCAGTCTGTATATTGTGCACAGCAGTGTTAGCAACATCGCCTATCCAAAAATGCTGTATAACAACTTGAAAGGTACTTATTATATTATGAAGTTTGGGGAAGATGGGCCATAATGAGTGTATTTCTGGATATTGATGAATCAGCTCTGGCCAGATAAAACATAACGTAGACTTGGTCTGTAGGTGGGAAAAGTTATCTGGAATGTTTTTATCTACAGTTCGTGCAGAGCTGCTACCCTGAGCATGCAAGAGTGGGACTGCCCCAGTAGCTGCAGTCCTTGTGTATCTTGTGCAAGTTTTCAGCTCCACATCCCTGATACAAGTACCAGTGGAAAATAGTCCACCAATGGACAGTTGGTTTTAGTCCTTGTTGACAGAAAAAAAAAGGCCCAGTAATATATATAGTAGTTATATGTAGTAGTTTATGAATAACTATGCCATAAATCACCGCCCTGTGGTAGTGTGGGAAGTCAAAATGGTGCTTTGTTACTCTGTAATCAAATAAATAAATGTAATAAAAGATGAACCGCTCTCTTAGATTATCTGGCCCCTTTGGAAATGTATGTCATTTTTCTGTTGTAGATCCTAGCCTTTAATATTAGCAATGTTTGACCCAGACCAACATCCTGAGCTCAGGTGCTACCAGCTCTGCAACTAAATTCTCTGCTGTGGATGACTTGTACTTTTTGCAGCATGAAGTCCTGCTGGAAGATGAACTTTGACTGCAGGCCACTGCAGATCATGCCTCTGCTGCCCAAGACGTCCAGCCTTGCATACTCATGTGCCCCGATTCAGTGTCTGCACAAAGACACCAAATAGAAGCATCATGTCTGTGAAATTGCTGAAGTGTGGCCCTTAAAAAGGTCTTGCTTCACCATGGGCTATGGTTATAGTTGACAGTAAAATCAGTAATGCATGGGGGAAAAAGAACACACCAACTTCAGAATAATATTTACAGTTATTCGCTAATGATCCGTTATGAGCACAGAGCCATCAAGGCTTAACCTACATGAGAACCACAGGAGTAAAGGTCTCAAGATCCAGGCACTTTTAGCTTCAATCTTTTCCCAGTACCAAAGGTTCTATTCCCTGAGGGCACAGACACCTAGTTTTCACAACTGATCATAGGAATAGTGTTGTTTGTGGGTGCTGAAGGACACAAGACATATTCCCTCAACTTCACCAAGTGATGAATTTAAGCAAAGAAAGAGTCCTTCCTCCTCCCCATATTCTGCCACCAAGTTAGGAGCTGCACACAGGAAAGGCATGACCAGGGCATGGTGTCTTGGCAGTCTTGTTTTTTCCAGGGTAATGCTGCTCCACCACCCTCCTCCCAAGCTGCTGCCTTTCTGAGAACTGTCGTCTTGAATAAAAGGTGTTGTCTAGGTTGTCACTTCAGCTTCACCAGGGATCAGGATGGCAGAATAGAGGGTTTTGTTTCTGACTTGTCCCAGCTACCAAAAAAAAAAAAAGGAAAAAANAAAAAAAAAAAAAAAAGAAAAAAGAAAGACATATTCATGCAGCAGAATGGGGTGTGTGGTGAGAAAGCATCTCAGGAATTTACCTTGTCCACACAATTTTGAAGGACTAGATAGCAAATTAACAGAGCAAAGGGAGGAATGGGAGGAGGTTTCCCTTCTCCCCTTAACTGGAAATCCTTTCTAGTGTACAGAAATGCATTTATTTATCTCCCCAGTTTCCCTCTCTCTGTTGGAATGGGTTCTAGCAGTAAAGCCTGGTTCTCTTCTTGTTCATATCTTCTCAGATGCTGACTCTGAGGTGAGAGGTTTGCTTATCTTCCCCTCAAGCTTGTCTTTTTAGCAGGACATTATGAATGCCTCTCCTGTACTTCCATATGCCAGCTGTCCCTTTGTGATCCAATGATCCGCTGGCCCAGTTGACAAAGTTGATTATCTATTTGCAAGATGACAAGAAGAACCAGTACATCCTCACCGTTCCTACCTCTCCCTGACTGGCTTCAGCTGCAAACTTGCACAGACTTTGTTATCACAAAGTGACCAGCACGTAATCGGCCCTAAAGGCTAGCCCTGCAGACCTAATGTGGCTGCCATAATCTCTTTCCCCCTGACTCTCTAGGATTTATGTTCATTCGCTGAATTTCATGACTGTGAACAAGTAGTCTGCTACCGGAGTTTCTTGCCCTTTTTCCCTGAAGTGCAATTTATTTTTTTTTTCACTGCCAGAGATATATTACTGCTTCAAATCCCAGCCTCAAGGGCAGCAGCTTCTCTCCGCTGGTCTGCCTGTGGGGCAGTGCAGCATCAGCCCTCTCTTTCTGCTCATTTCTCTCTTCCTCCTCTCATGTGTTCCCTCAGCTCGCAAAACGCAGGTGGTACTTTGTCTCACCAGTGGGGCACCAGAAAGACCAATGAGTGTAAAGAATCCCAAGATCCTAAGAGGATGCGCCATAAGAAAACACCTTTTTTAACAAGGTGGCAAGAGTCTGTCCCATGGGCTGAGGAAACCTGTGCCATTTCTCTAGCCCTGCCCCTTCTTGCACTACCATACCTCCAGTGCTCAACCCATTTTGTATTTCACCTCTTGGAAGGGATTATTTTAAACACTTATTATTTTAAACACTGTTGCTGGCAGATGTGAAGCAAATGGGTTTTACAAAATCTTTTTTATGACATTTTAACCTCACTTCTCAACACTGTTGTAATTAAGTTGAAATTAAAATCTCAGTTGCTTCCGCTTGAGAGGAAAGTAGTTTTGTCTGGACCTTGCCCCAAGCCTACTGAAGCCTCAGCTGGCATTGTGGGAATGTTTCAAATTGGAGGAATCGGAGGAACTTCTTTGTCAAATTTTTTCTTTTTAAAAAATGTCAATTATAATTTAGCTAATAGAATTCAACTCTAAATTTTCTTTTCCTTTCTCTTATTTTAAAGTAAGTCAAAACCTTTCCCTCATCTTGCAGGACTGATGAGAAAAAAAACCATCTCGTGTAGCCCTAGCTCTTCAGAACCTGCTGTGAGGGGAGCAGTATTGTACCCCGTGTCCCACCAGCACAGTAGCATTTTTACCAGCCATTGAATCTTATCACTGAATTTGCCTGTTGCAAATAAACCAGGGCTGTTTCTTCATGATGATATTTGCATGCTGCAGTGTGTTTGGACAACCTAAATCCCACCCAAATCCTTCTGCCCAAGGTTTCCTGCTGGCCGGTGCCAGGTTGTCAGAGGCATTTCACGGAGCATGGGGATCAGGTACAAAGGAGAACTCCACTCCATACTGTGCACCCACATCCCCATCCTCATCGTGGTCCCACTCACAGCACTGCAAGTTTAGGTAACCCCAGAAGCAAACACAGGGAACCAGAAACCAGCTCCCAGCAGGTCTGGGCTGCCTTTTTCTTCCCAGGTGTTTTTATTGCCCAAAGTGACCTCCCTGGTGCTGCAGACTCCCTCCCCACCAATTCACCCCTCTTCTCAGGAGCCATCACTTGTTTGTTCCCAAAGACAGAAATTAGGTGAGGGTTGAGAGGACTTATCAGTAAGTCAGGGCGGGAGCAAACATGCACATTGCCAGGGTGTTGCAAACATCCCCAGAACAAACACCCCAAATCTGGGGAATTAAGCTAAGGTTGTTTAAATCCTTAGTAGTGTTTCTGTGTGTTACAGCCTAGAGAAAAGGTGTGCTGTGGTCTGAAAACATGAAAACGAGATGGAAGAAAAGGAGTCTCATGCATCAGCCCAAATATTGTAACCATTCATAAAATCTCATAAACCTCTAAGTTCTCTGAAAATCCACTGCTTTTCCTCAAAATAAGTGCAGTGTATTTTAGGAAGTCTAGGCTACTAAAATGTACAAAGTCCAGTTTAAGTCTCTATGACTGGTGTCACTGTGACTAACAAACCAGGAATCATAGGACAGTTTGGATTGGGAGAGAACTTTAAGATCATCAAGTCCAATCATTAACCTAGCCTGCCAGGTTACAGTGAATCATGTCCCTCAGCACCACATCTACATGTCTTTTAAATACCTCCAGGGATGGCAATTCCACCCTTTGCCTGAGCAGCCTGTTCCAATGCTTGACAACCCTTTCAGTGGAGAATCACAACCTGCTTTCAAGTAGTTGCAGAGAGTGATAAGGTCTCCCCTCAGCCTCCTCTTTTCTAGACTAAACAAGCCCTGGTTCGCTCAGCTGTTCCTCACAGGACTTGTTCTCTAGAGCCCTTTCCAGCTTGGTTGCCCTTCTCTGGATGAGCTCCAGCACCTCAATGTCTTTCTTGCAGTGAGGAGCCCAAAACTGAACACGGTGCTGAGTTCACTCTGATCCACATCTATAAATCAGACCTGCATTTCCATCAATGTCCATGCTGAAGCTTCTGTATCTGCCTGTTTTGACTCAGATGCTACAAGCTTCCATTCTTTTCCCTCCTGAACGCTTCAAAATCTGATAAGCTCCTTTGTAGAGAGTTCATCTTTGTCTGCTAATTTTGGATGCCACTATTGGTCTTTTTAATGCATTTATTTTGTGAGGGGGGGTTGAGACATCTTGGGCTCTTTCATCCCCCTGGTTCCTCATCCTGAAATTTATTATTTCTGCAAATATTGCTAAAAGCTATCCTTGCCTTGACCCCTCCTTGGGAGACATGCTTATTCAGGGCTTAATTTCTTGCTGATTAATTTCCTGTCATGCCTCATTTTATAGGCTTCCTAAATTCCTATAGAGAGTTTGTGATCTCAGAACTAAACCAGGAGCAACTCTTTTGACACCTCTAGTAATTCCAGTGCAAATGGAGAAGAATGAAGAACCCAGATTCAGACTTGAAAGGTTGAGAATTAGGAGGGTTTGGAGAGAGCTTGAGATTTTCTAATAGAGTATTTTCATTGAGGTAAGACCTGCAAGTTTATTTCCACATCAGTCAGCAGATACTTCACATTAATACGGTGCAAAGTCTTCTTGTAATGCCTTCAGAATAAAACCTTTTGGGCTTTCTGTTTCATGATTCTTTTTGAGTTTTCTGTTATTCATTTCAAATCAACACAAAAATAGCTTTTAAATTTTCCTTGCTACATCCCTGCTAGTTCTAACAACTTCATGCAGACTTTAGAAGACCAGAACCATGTCTGGCTGTACTGTATCTGGTAGCATCCAGTGGCCACCTGGCTGCTATTTTGTCACGCTTCCATAGACTTAACGTTTTAAGCAAATGAAGAATTAAAGTTGACTTTGTCTGATTTTTCCTGGTTAAAATACTTTCTCAGTTATTCCATTCTAAGAAGAGCACAGTAATATTCCTCCTGTAACTGTTCTCAGCCACTTTCTGTCATTGCAGTGAAAAACCATGCAGCCTTTTAGTAGCATCTTTTCTTTATTACATTCTCCTTTGCTCTTCTTCATCCCTTTCAATATTTTGTCCTTTTTGTTCCTTGCTTCACAACCTGCCGCATGTCTACTCTGCATCTACCTCCAGCAAGTTTTATTATGCTCTGTAAGAGTTGATATATAAGCAGCAGTCTCTACTGTGGCATAACTGAAGCCCAGGCAGCCCTGCTGTCCTGGGACTCACCAACGGGAAGAACTCAGTTAGTTGAATGTTAACCTGGTCCAGCTGCTGTTGATGGGGTGGCAAGTTGGGCTCTGCATGAGAACACTGCTCTTCCTTTCGCTCTGCTTCATGCAAAAATGAGACAGTGAAAAAGGAGTCTCTGGAAAATGCATCCTTGCATTAAGAAGCACAACACTGCAGCAGCCCAAATTTTCACTAGTCCTGGCAACTATAGGATGCCGGAGCAGTCACATCTCAGTTCCACTGTAGGTGGCCCTCTAGGAACACTGCACTGTGGAGGAGAAAGGTTAACCTCTTTCCATCAGAATTTCAGCTCACCATTCTTTACCCTGGGAAATAAGTTCCAAGGTATATTGGGGACAGGGAGATGAAGTAGGGAATTTGCCTCTACCTGGGAAGGCTGAGAAGGCACCCTGCTTCCAAAACTGCAATGAGAATTTGCATGGTTGCCCCTAAGTGCCGTTCACTCACTTAGTTACCTCCCAACTCCTTACACAGAAAAACCTTTTGAGGAGGTTGCCTAGATTTCTGCAAGGTACTGTAGTAAATATAAGGGAATTTTAAAACAGATGATGGGCTGTACTAATGAAGAGGGAATTAGTGAATCATACAATGGTTTAAGTTGGAAGAGACCTGAAAGATCATCAGGGTCCAACCCCCTTGCCATGGCAGAGACACCTACCACTACATCAAGTTGTTCAAAGCCAGATCCAGCCTGGCTTTGAACACTTCCAGGGATGGGACGTCTACAGCTTTCCCTGGACAGCCTGTTCCAGTGCCTCACCACCCTCACAGGAAAGAAGTTCTTCCTAAAATCTAATCTACATCTCCCCTCTTTCAGTTTAAAACCGTTACCCCTTGTCCTATTGCTACACTCCCTGATTAAGAGTCCCTCCCCATCTTTCCTGTAGACCTCCTTTAGGTACTGGAAGGCTTCTATAAGGTCCCCCCGGAGCCTTCTCTTCTCCAGGCTGAACAACGCCAGCTCCCTCAGCCTGTCCTCATAGGAGAGGTGCTCCAGCCCTCTGGAATCGTCTATTCGCTCTCCAAACCGCAGGAATGGAAGCTGTATGATACAAAGCGAGCAATTAAGGTACTAATACATACGTGTATATATACACGTTAGTGTTACTTGGTATTGCCCCGGCATTCCTCTGCCTGTCCCCTGCCCCGCAGGTCCCTGCGGCAGCAATACACCTGCGCTCCGCTACGCGTCCCGCCTGAGCGCCTCTTCACCAGAACCTACACTTCCCCCTCCTCCTCCTCCTCCTCTTCCTCCTCATCTCTCTCGCCCCTCCTTCACCTTCCTCAAACCTGCGGTCACTTGACCCGGCCGGGGCGGGGCAGGGGCAGGGGTT
>VZRU01019380.1:316779-329674 GCA_013398155.1 Pedionomus torquatus | reverse complement strand
GAGCCCATCCCCGTGGTATCGCCCCTGCGCCCGGTGTGTGGGGGTGTGTGTGCGGGGGGGCGGCTGGCTCCTCGCTGGGCTGGTGGTTCTTGTCCAAAGGTTTCCTGTGATTCCTTAGCTCCTGGGTCGGCCGCAGCAAGTGTTTTATTTCTGTCATCATCCTTGTTAAGCGTTCGTTAATTATATCTCCTCCCGGGACTGCCTGGTGTCCGGCCGTCGCCCGGAGGTGCGGGCTGGCAGGGCTGCCTGTGTGAGAGGCACGCTTTGGGCACAACCCGGGTGAGATCCCACCCGGTGCTCCCAAAGTTAGAGGACCGTCATCTCTAAGTGGCTTTGCACACTTAGGTGTTTTATTGCTGCTTTTTTTTTTTTTTTTTTTTTTTTTTTTTTTTTTTTTGTGTGGTTTTTTTTTTTTTGNTTTTTTTTTTTTTTTTTTTGGTGTGTGTGTTTACTGTTTGTGCCCTGGTAGAGTCCTCAAAAATGAAATTGCTTGCCTGCACTCAGACTGCCCAAGATTGGGTCAGAAAGCTGGTGTGGATGAGGGGAGTTAATGACAGCGAGGTGTGGAGGGTGGACTTGCCCATCTGGAAGGGGAGAAATAAAGATACAGTTCTCCTTTGCGAAGTTTAGGATTTAGTCATAAGAGGTGGTAGCTAGCGGGTCTAACTGCAGTCCTCCAGGCAAGCCTTGCTTTCTCCCAGAAAGGTACCCCACATCTCAAACACGAGCAGCTGAGTTTGGAGGGGGTGGTGTGAGCATCCTGGGGTTACGTTGTGCACAGGATCAGGCCAAAAATCTGGTCCAGTCCCTTCCACGTGGGATTTGAGGAGCAGACAGCTGTGGTGGTGCTGCTCCTGCTATGCACCACCAGTGGCTGCTATGCCCAGCCTCAGGGTGCTGTGGGAAGAAGAGGAAAATGAGATATAAGTGTGTTTGTAGGACAGCAGCATGACTTGGCCTGGTTCTTCCTGCTCTCTGCTGGTTTTTTTTGGGCCCAGCAGGACACTCCTTGTGAAGTGTTGTGGTTCTGCAGAGACTGGGGCATTGGTGGCAGCTTGTGCCAGGCTGAGAATGATCTGCCTGTGGATTTTGATGAGGCGATGCTGAGGGTCTGTAGTACAGCCTGGCAAAACCTATGGCAGTGCTTGCTGCCTCCACAGGGACTTCCTCAGTGTGGGCCAGCACTGGGCTGTCCTGACTTGGTGGTGAGCTGGCACAAGGGGCTAGCATGGCAGAAACCCAGCTTTTTTCTCTTAGCTGTGGGACTGTGCCCATGTTAGCCCAAGTGAGGTGGTGAGAGCATATGGTGGCAGGAAAGGGTGGCAGCAGGTAAACCCCCACCCTTGGACGCATCCTGGGAGTGTTGTTGGTACAAAGGAGCTCATGCCAGGCTGAGATGCGGCTGGTCAGTGGTGCTTCTAGGTCTCTGCTGCTCAGTGGAGGGCTGCGTGCCTGCTCTGGCGGGGCACAGGTGGCTTTGAGGAACAGAGGAATTAAGGAAATGAAGAAAAGCAGTACTTACAGTTAGGTTTCTAGTCTGCCTTACAGGCCCCACGTAAGTGCTGCCATGTGCTGGAGCATCGCATCCTCACAGCTCCTGACAGCTTCAGAACTGAGGAAGGAGGAAGACTACCCAATCTTTTGCAGCTACTAAATAGTGTTAAGCATCTGCAGCCCATGTCCACACTGATGCTACATGATATATAGACTAGAGTAGAGCAGACCTGGGTGAGCAGTGCTCTGAGGAAGCACAAAACACAGCAAAAGGAGACAAGATTAGCTGCAGACATCTACTGTCTGAGCAAGGGGACTGCAGGAGACAGAAGTTTGGCATGTTAAATTGCTGAGCCAGAGGATGGATGAGTTAATCTGCCTGAGATGTGAACTTTTTTCCAAGAGTAAGAATTCCAGATGTGGCATATAGAGATTGTTTGCTTATGCAGGTCAAAAAGACCTGCACCTATTTTTTTCCTAAATAAATCCACGGGAGTTTTTCCACTTGATTTTGCACTAGGTTCATCAAATATTTGTTTTTTTGTTTTTGTTTTTTTTTTTAAAGAAAGAGACAAAGGAAGCAAGACAGGGCTTAAGCCACTTCTTTCCTGCTTATGCACTGGCCTTGTGTGTGTGGACAACCTCAGAGGTAGCTACTCTTCACCAGGGGGAAAGCCCCAGATTACACACCAGACACGTGCACCCTGGTGACTGTACCAGGGGTGGGTTGGCATTTCCCCCAGTCAACGTGGTCCCATTCTTAGCTAACTGGGGTGGCTGTACTCAGTGAGGCCACACCAAAGGCACAGCAAAAGCAGGCTGGACAGGTGATACTACTTGTGTTGGCAGACATCAAAGCAGATACTATCAGTTATGTGCGGTGTGGATATCAGACTTAAGAATGCCCATCACGTCCTAGGCTGCATCAAAAGATATATTTCCAGCAGATCCAGAGAGGTGATTCTGCTGCTTTACTCTGCTCTGGTGAGACCCCAACTGGAGTACTGTGTGCAGGTCTGGAGCCCTCGATATAGGAAGGATATGGACCTGATGGAGTGGGTCCAGAGGAGGGCCACAAAAATGATCAGGGGGCTGGAGCACCTCTGCTATGATGATAGTGACGCACGGAACAGCCTTGTATCAGATAGGCTGAGGGAGCTGGGGTTGTTCAGCCTGGAGAAGAGGAGGCTCCGAGGAGACCTAATCACAGCCTTCCGGTACCTGAAGGGGGCTACAGGAAGACTGGGGACAGTCTGTTTACAAAGGCCTGCTGTGAAAGGACTAGGGGCAATGGCTTCAAGTTGGAGAAGAGCAGATTTAGATTGGATATTACAAACAAATTCTTCACTGTGAGAGTAGTGGAACACTGGACCAGGTTGCCCAGGGAGGTGGTTGAGGCCACTTCCCTGGAGATATTCAAGGCAAGGCTCTATGAGGGCCTGGACAAACCTGGTCTAGTTGGGGGTGTCCCTGTGACTGCAGGGAGGTTGGACTAGATGTCCTTTGGAGGTCCCTTCCAGCCTGGATGATTCTATGATAATGCAATTCCTAAAGTTGCCTTTCAGATGTAGCTACCAAAAAAATTTAAAATCTATTGCACCATAACAAAGGAAACCACATTTTCTTCAAATGAACAGCACGGATTACTTGTAAATCCAGAAAAACCAGCCACCTTCCAAAAGCAACCCAAAGAAGACTTTGTGAAGAAGCAATGTCAGGAATGAATTTGCCAAGTTGCTGTAAAAGGGACCAGGGAACCAAGCCTGCATGAGTACATATCTGACTGATGTTGCTGTAGCAGATAAGAAGGAATCATTCACAGTGACAGCTTTTTTTAAAAAGGCTTAAAAAATGTGTAATATTAATATATGTAAACACTATGCCATGATCAAGAAGAAGAGGTCCCAATACTGTGGAAAAATAGCTAAAGCCTTGAAAACAGTGAAAAGGAAGGATGGCTTTCATTGTCAAATCACTACGTGAACTACAGGGATATCATAGGGGAAAAAACAGAGAGCTCGTCTTCATGTTCTGCATCATCCAGGAGAACATAAAGTGAAAAATGAACAGGATAATTCTGGTAGGCTCTGGTGATGACCATGATTTCTCAGCTAGGTTTTACCTACTGTCACTCCTGCATGACCATTGCAAATTTTGCACAATATCCCCAAGAGGCTTATATCAAGAAGGAACAGTTCCAGAGTGGTTTTCAGGAAGGTCTGACCAAACTGAAGTATTTGCGATCATTAACTTAGTAGGGGTGATAAGAACAGACATGAAGAGATCTTCCCAAAACAGGGAATAAGAAAATGGAAGGTTGCCTCTGACCCCAGAAACAAGTATGATCCAAAAATCCAATGCCTTGACACATCTGCCAAGGCTTTTCTTAGAGGTATTGTTGTGACAGCTGAACTGATGCTTCAAGGTAAGTGTTTTCCAGAGGCCTGAGGGTCCCAGACCCAGCCCTTGTCATGGTGCTGCCATCAGGCCCACTACCACGCTCCCAAAGGGAGCTACCTGCAAAGGGTCAGTGAACAGACATTGTTTTGTGCTCGAGGTAATACTCGTGATGTTGCAACTGCCAATGTAGATGATAATTTCTCCATACCAACCAAGCTGCACATATTTGTCTTGGCTCTCTTTTTCCTTTCAGTTGGTCAGTTTACAAGCCTGAAGCTGGAACCCTCCTTTGGTGTTGTGCTGGGAGACAATGTTATCAAAAGCAGTGTATGTTGTGGCCAAGGAGCTCTTGACATTTTTCTGCAACTACTTGAGAGAGGGGTTGACATTTTATAGCCTGTATAAATCTGTTTTGCACAGGTGCAAGGGCATTAATTCAACCACAGTATTTGTGGTGGCTTATTCTTTTCTTTTTCCCTCCCAGAACACCCTATGAAGTCCCAGAGCAGGCACTGATGGAAGGCCCTTCACAAACCTCCATTCATGAGTGCCGTGAAAATGGTCAATGGATGTCACAATTACCGGAGAAGCTCTGGGATGTCCCCCTCTATAACTTAGCCCTCCCAGGTAAAGATTAACTCTTGTTCTCTGCTGTTTCGTTAGTGTGTCATTTAAGCACTGGAACATCCTGTTTGTCCTATTTCAGGATGGTTACGTTTATTATTTGGGTCAGTGTGTGGAAAGTGTGTGGGAGAAGGGCTTGGGGGAGGGTTTGTGTGACCTGTGCATATGAATACTTCCAGTCTGTAATATTTGGGGATTATTGAAGGGGGGAGGGGGGATTTCTTTTTTTTGTTTTGTTTGAGGGAAGGAAAGAAAGAGGGATTCCTTTCCAGTCACTGTGCATCATCTTGATGGATCATTGTTAATAATCTGGGCATTTGCAGTGGTGAGATTTTCCTAATTCTTTCTTGCCAATTCCTGCACAATAAAATGCTTCCAAAAGGAGAAAAATAACATTCTACCTTTTTTTTTTTCCTTTATACTATTTAAAAGAGGTTGTGAAGAGATAAAAAAAGGAGGATGAAGACTTTTAGTTAACATACGTTTTTATTAATGTAGACTGTGACTTTTCTGCATTACCTGGCTTACAAAAACTGGATTTATCCTATTATGGGTAAATACAGCTGTGCTATAGGTGGTGTTCTTATGGGTACTACGTTCAGATCTGTGTATCATTAGCCTTTCTTTGGTCATATTATTGGTTCTCTCTGCTGCTTTGAATAGATGATTTAATTTTTTTTTTTAATTCTTTCCTCATTCTGTCCAAATAAGTTATGGGAGAAACTGTTTTCACTGGCAAATGGGGAGGTACTGGTACTAAAGAAAAGTCTAGCCCATGTTTTAGCTCATACCTGTAGATGCAACAGGTAGTCTGGGTGGAAAGCAGCACAGCATGCAGATGAATGTTTTGTGTAGGCTACAGGATCATAGATTAACTTCAGCAAAGATGTATATTTAGAAAAATCAAATCTTGTCTTCAGTGGGTGGAGCCCTGGTAGGACCAAAAAACCGTGGTGGATATTTTTATTTTCTGCCCTTCATGAAATAATGGAGTATGGAGTTTTGATTAAAATTGAAACTTCTTGGATGTGCAATTTAAATTAATGTTAACTTCAAAACAAGCCCACATCTGTTTTGAATAAAGCCTATGTAAGAGAATCCCAGCACAGATAATAATAATAAAAAATAATCTATATTTCTTATTAAAACATCAAGAGAAGAAAATAAATATTTGTCTTATGACAGAAGAAAGAAGATGATATTTTCCTATTCCCCCTCTCACCCTGACTTTTTTTTTTTTTTTTAATCTTTTTTGTTCCTCTTGCAAAAATCCTTGAAAAAGTCAGTGGCATTCTCAGTGGTGGTTTTTGGTGGAAAAGAAACCATATTTTTTCTAAAAAGCTTTCACGGTGGTGTTTCTTGGATATTGTAGAAACCTGAGAACCTGCTGACCTTCTGGCTTCTCCAATAGTGGTAACCTTGTTACTCTTGTCAATGTTTGTTGTTCTTGTGACTGCCTGCATGGAGAACAGGCAGGAAGAACAGAGCCTTTGAAGACAAGCCCATTTCAGCAAACACTGGAGGACTTTTACAGAGCATTGCAGGCTATTAGCTTGGAAGATTTTGTACGTCCAGCTGACCTACAAAACTGGTCTAGCCCAGGTCAGAGCAAAAACAGATCAAGACCAAACAGGTCAAGACATCTCTGGCAGGTTTTCAGAGGGAGCAATGACTTGGGGAAGCCCAGTTTGGAAGTGGAAGCTTATCTCAAATAGAGAAGACAGCAAGACATGCAGGAAACGTGAGAGAGTGCATTCTGAAGGCGTGATGAGGAGACAGAGGCAAGTGTTAATAATTAGTGTTGTGTTTGCACCAGGCTGAGCACTGTGCTGCTGGGAGATGTTGCTTCAAGCTCTGAAGCTACATGGTTTTGTGATAGCTCACTATCTTAGCATCATATTTGTTGTGTCATGGATATTCCCATCTTCCTTTCATTACTACAACTCACTGACATCACAAGAAGACTCCTAAATAAAAGGTTGCTATCTATTTGCTGATTGACATCAGTAGATGCAACACCCATCGGTGGAATCCTGTTCACTTCTCTCAGGCTTGGATTTGGTCCAGGGGTATTTAATGGTTTGACTCTTACATCTTGTAAGACAAACTTCTCTGATTGCGTGCCCTCATTATAGATCTTCCGGTGAGCTCGGTTTGGGTGTTTAAAGCAGGAAAATAGACAAAACTCAGATTTTAAAAGGTGATAAAATGGAGTGCAAGATTAAACTATTATTGATAGTTTCAGAGAATTTCCTTTATTTCAAATGCAATCTTTCCTTTTCCTTTGCTACAAGAAATACTGCCATTGGCAACAGTAAGTCTGACTGACCATTCAAGAAAGCAGTTCCTAGCACCCAATAGCAATTTGTTTGGCAGAAAATGTGAAAACCAAAATAATCTGCAAATTCCTTGCAGGTACTTTGTAAAGATCCCAACAAGTCAATTTGATGAGCTGCTAGCTTTTCTTACTGAAGTTTTATAAAATTAGAATAAATAATGGAACAGAAAAAGCTAGCAAAATAAATGATTGCCTGTCCTGAAGAAATTGTGAGTTGCAACGAAGGTTTCATCTAAATGTGATGTATCAAATTTTTAAACACTTCAAAGAAGTAAAATATTTGAGCAGCCTGTACTTGGTTCTGATGCTTTGCCTGCCCCTATGTAATTCCCTGTGCTGGAAAGAATCAGGTAGTTTTTGAAGTCCTTAAAAGGTGGATCTTGTCCATCTATCACATGTAAGCTTAGTCTTGGATTTGCCTCTGAAACCTTCAAGTGCCCCTCTTTTTTAATGTTTTGTAGGGAATGTGGATGTTTACTTCAGGAGGGCATTTTTACCAGATATTTAAGATAAAAGTGCTTAAAGTGCCAGCTTACAAGTTGGTCCATCCAAAGGTGTAGGAAGATGAACTTCTGCTTTCAGTCATATTTTCCTGTGCAGAGGTGACAGGGTTGTGGAATATGAAATCCCACATTTGGACAACTTTGAAAACAGGACAAATTCTAGATAAATTCAGCCTTCAGCTATCTATTCCCTGAAAAAAGTGAGGTTTCTCATCAAGATAATTACTTCAGTGCCACATGTCAGTTGCAACAGGCCATTTTATTTTGGTTTGAGGCAGACAACAGTGATGTATAGTTTAGATGGGGATTGCTTTATTGAAAAGTCTTGATGTCTTCCTTTCATGAGAATTTCACACTAGGCTTATTAATGTCACACAAGCAGCCTCTGTAGAAGATCCCACCTTTTTGCCATAAACACGCAGGCTGTCAGGCAGTATAGGTGTGTGATTTGGAAATGGGGTGGCATGTCAAGTGCCATGTAACCGTGTATTGTGGTGCTTGAGTAGTTAAAAACCGGCATTTTTCTGTACATTTATTTTTGTATTCTACAGGGAGTCACGACACTATGACCTACTGCTTGGATAAAACCTCTACTGTTAGTAGCAATGAATCCAAGCTGGTGAAGTTCTTGAACAAATGCATGCCCTGCATTGTGCACCCCATTATCATGAAGTGGTCTACGACACAGGTAACTGTTGTTTAGTGTTCCCATCATGCCTGAACAAAGTTGACGCTTGTACTGCAGTGCTGAAAGTGGTTATGCTCTCTGCTGCGCAATGAAAGGATAGCCTACTGCCCAGAAATCTGTGCTCTCATGAGATACTGTGCTTGGACATTGTGGTTTAACCCCAACCAGCAGCTAAGCGCTATGGAGCTGCTCGCTCGCTCGCTCCCCTGCAGTGGGATGGGGGAGAGAATTGGAAAGTTAAAAACGAGAAATCTCATGGGTTGAGATAAAGACAGTTTAATAAGTAAAGCACAAACTGTGCATGCAAGCAAAGCAAAATAAAGGATTAACTGCATGCTTCCTGTTGACAGTCATCTCCAGGAAAGCAGGGCTCCATCACACGTAACCGTTACTTGGGAAGATGAACACCATCACTCTGAATGTTCCCCCCCCGCCTTCCTTCTTCTTCCCCCAGCTTTTTATTGCTGGCCATGATGTCACATGATATGGAATATCCTTTTGGTCAGTTGGGGTCAGCTGTCTCAGCCGTGTCCCCTCGTGAGTTCATGTGTACCCTCAGCCTGCTCACTGGTGGGGTGGTGTGAGGAGCAGAAAAGGCCTTGATTCCGTGTAAGCCCTGCTCAGCAATAGATTAAACATCTGTGTACTATCAACACTGTTTCCAGCACAATCCAAAATATTGCCCCATACTAGCTACTATGAAGAGAAATAACTATCCTATGCAAAACCAGCACGTTGGGGTATGAGATAGAGGCCATACATACCAAATCTTCTTTTTTGGGGAAAAAGCAGGTAGGTGAGGCAGGGTTGATAACAAAGACAAGGATGTTGCTTAAAGCTGACCACTTGGTACCAGAAACTCATCTTCTTTTTCACATGTTTATTGTTATAAATAACATTTACTATTAGAGTAATCAAAAGAGGTATTTTCTCTTGCACTTTGTTCAGAAAATAATTCTTGTCATTTTTACCATCACTGCTGTGCAAGATGTCAGGTTTTTTCCCCATATATATTATTTAAGCATTTCACCCAGCAGCAGAGACAAAAATCTTGTTGAAGGGAATTTATTTTCCATAAATGTTAAGAGAATGAAGGTGAGGTCCCTCACATAAGGTCTAATTCTTTAAAACGTCTAAATATCAAGCTAGTAGTTATCTCTTTGTTCCTCACAAATGTATGTTAAAGATAAATATGGGGATCATGATTTAAACTAGACCTTTTGAAGATTTTTTTTTTTTCTGAAGAACAGACTTTGCTGGCATCAAAGAGGTACCAAAAGTCGTTTCACTTTTGTTCTTTTCGAAGGAGTACTTCATTATTAGGGAATTAAAACTGAATAATTGATAAATAGCGAGAATTATGCCAACGCTTCTTTTGTTGTGCTTGAACAGCCTTGGCAAACTGGAGGCTTAGACTCTACCAAATATGCAATATGTAACGGGAGCGGTGCGTTGAGACGGAATGACACTTGCTTAGCACAGGGCCTTTTGTTGACCTGCTTTTTTTTTTTTTTTGCTTTGAGACTTCAGCCAGTGTTTGATACCTCCTAACTAGTGGGTTGCTGGCCAGTGAAGTGGCCCTCTTGGTGACAAACACGCTTCTTGCATCATTATGGTAATTTTCGTGTCCAAGCCCAGCTTGCTGAGCGGGAAGTGGCCTAGCACTGAGGGGAAAGAGCCATGGCTGCAACCCTGCCCCTCCTTAGCTCTGCGGGGCTCAAATTGTCTTTGCCAGGAGGTGACTCCACTCCTTGGAATCCAGAATAAAGATCAAGGAGCCCTAGCAGTGGTAGGACCCGCAGGTTCCTGGATGGCCCAGTGCCTGGGAGGTGGTGCCTGGCTGTTAGGGGTGTCAGTCTAGGGAACCAAATCTTTCCTGCGCAGTGGCTGATGTCAGGTGTGTGGCTTCTGCTCATGCCCTGGATGTCTGGTGTGAGATTGCAGCGCTGAACAGCATCGCCCCCAAGGCTTCCTCTTAAATTTTGCCCTTGGGGGCAATGTTTATGCTGTCAAATTAAGTATCCAAATCCAGTTGACTAATTAGGGAGCCTGATTTGTCTACTTTTCCCTGCAGTCAATGGAAAGAGATAAATTCATCCAAAGGGCAGTCTGGAGCAACTGTTTCATCTGGTGTTCTTTCTGTGGCTATAAGTCATATATAACCTTAATTGTCATACATTCCCATCTCCAGTGGCCTCCAGGTGAAGGTGGGACTTGGGCACAGACCAGTCCTTCAGCTGGTGGTGACCACGGAGGTGCAGAGGGAGCTGCTGGCCTGAGCCATCGCACCACCTGCACCCAGGGGCTGGGCGGCTCCCCAGCCCTGCAGCTCAGGCTCAGCCTGGGGAGAGTAAATTCCTGTCCTAAGAACAGAAATTTAGATGGTTGAAGCCAGGCAGGGTGAGCATCCTGCCATGTGTTACATCTCCATCTCAGTGCTGAAGTTAGGAGTGTGGTTATTCAGGCACAACACCTTGGGTTGATTTCGCTTTTGTGTAATCCTTTCTGACTTAAATCAGTACAGTATATTCTTCCTGTGCACTAAAAATTGCAGGTTGAACTGAGACAAACTAGTATTCAAATGTATTTAATGAAATTGATTTTATTTCCTTATGCAAGAGAGCTTTGAGGCAGGGAAAGGAGATATCATTCAGGACTTTTTGGCACAGAAACTTAGCTTTATCACCTGTTCCATTTAGCCCTTAAATCTAGTAGTACAGGTCCAAGGGAAGTGGAAACAAAGGAGGACCTTTGTTTTGTAGGACTTCTACAGGTTAATTCAAACTTTTAAAGAGACTTTATTGTGAAAAAGAACAATAGCCAGTTCTTTTTTCTATTTTTGTTTTTCCTTCTGTTGGGGATGAGTGAGCTCCGCAGAGACAAGCATGATACGGTCTTTGATCTAATAAAGTAAATACAGCACTTCTAAGGTGCTGATCCTGCAGTTTTTGTTCATGTGAATAGCCTTGTGAAGAGCAATCGTGTATTTACTCACAGTGGTGGAGCTCTAACTTTCAGAACGCAACAAGGACAGAGGTCTGAAACTAATCTAATCCGTACCTGTAGTATAGGCTGCAGGGAGGTTGTGATCCCTCTTGTCAGAGAGTAAAATACTTCCCAGTTGTGACTCGCTGCCATATAGTGCCGTTTTAAAGATGAAAGCCCTGTGAAAGTGCCATAGAGCTAACTTTGTACACCCTTTTCAGCTCTCTAAACTAAAGAAACAAATCTCTTCCAAGCTCTCAGGACCTTTGTCTTCTGTTCCACCTTTCAGGTACTGACTGTGACGGAACAACTTGAGGCTGGAGTTCGATACCTGGATTTCAGGATTGCCCACAAGGCTAATGATCCATCTATGAATTTGTACTTTGTGCATATGGTTTACACAACTGTTACTGTACAGGTACTGGTCCTTACCTTTGTGAGAGCGGTAAAAACAGTGGTGTTTCTTTTATTTAAAAGCCATCATAATCTGAAAACGCTGGCCTAATATTTTCTGGGTAGCTTATTTGTTTTCCTAATGTGACAACTTCAAGCTAGAGAAAATCACCAGGACTGGAAGTTAGTTTCGGCAGCTATTAAGTGATACTGGATCATCAGTCAATCCCTCATCTGTGGGGGGGGGAAGTCTACCCTGCCATCAATGCTCTGTTGGATCTTTGTTCTTTTCTCTGCATAGCATAGATGACTTTCTAAGTTGCTGGGATTTTCTCTTGTAGGATATTCTGTGGGAAGTGTTAAGGTGGTTGGAAACTCATCCTCAGGAAGTTGTTATCTTAGCCTGCAGGAATTTTGATGGATTAACCAGGAGACTTCATTGTCATCTTATTTCCTGTATAAAAGAGATTTTCCAGTGTAAATTGTGTCCCAGAAATGTAAGTATGAGTTCCTTTTGTCCTTAAGAATGGTATGTTACAGAAAGATCTTTGATTCCAAACTTTTAGATAAGTTTTATTTTCACTATATTTTTAGTGTAGGAAAAGTAACGTTTGCTGCATCAGAGGTAGATCTTTACTTAAGAAAAGTGAAGGAGATACAGCAAACCTACAGTGTGGAGGAGGAAGTTAAATTTGTCTGCCATGTCTGTTGAATTGTGGGACAATAGTAGGGATACAACTGCCATCCAGTCACCTGTCCGAGAAAAAGAAGGAAAAAAGGTATGTGTGTTATAAATATAGTCCATACTATATCTACAGAATGTAAAGAATCCATTTTCTGCCTTTCACACTAGTAATTATACAAGAGTTTTTATGGTATTTATAATAGTTTAGGCTGGAAGTAATCTCTGGAAGTCATCTGGTCCAATGCCATCATGGACATGAAGCAGGTCCAGCTTCAAAGTTATGTTGGGCTGTGTCACATCCATCCTTGAATATATTCAAGGATGGAGATTCCACCACCTTTCTAGGCAGCTTGGTCCAGCATTTGACTACTCTCACAGCTTGGTGTCCACTAGGACCTTCAGGTTCTTTTCTGCAAAGTGCCTTTCTACCCACTCACCCCAAGTCTGTCCTGGTGCATAGGGATAGTCCATCCAAGTGCAGGGCTCTGCCTTTGTTGAATGTCTTGAAGTTTCTGTCAGCCCATGTCTCCATCCTGTCGAGGTCCTTCTTAATACCATCTCTGCTCTCAGTGCATTTCTGGTGGTACTGACTTTCTTTCCTGGATGTGAGCTGGAGCTGACCTTCCAGCCAGCCTAATATGCTTTCAGTCACCCAGAACTCTGGGTGGAAAAAGCCATAATTTAAATAAGAAATTATCTGATTGCTAAATTTTAGATGTTGATATTTTTAGCTTTTTTTTTTTTTTTTTTTTTTTTTTTCGGGGAGGGGTTGGGGTCTTTAGCTG
>VZRU01019380.1:300408-313289 GCA_013398155.1 Pedionomus torquatus | reverse complement strand
TTTTTTTTTTTTTTTTTTTGTGGTGCTTTTTCAGAAAAATTCTTTGTAGCGGGGATTAACCTTACTGAAAATTTAAGGTATATTCTCGTACACCCATTTGGATCATTGAAGAAAATGACACTCCAGAGTCTTCCATGCTTGAAAATCTGGATAAAGCAGCAGTATCCAGGACCAAAGAAAGAATGTATTAACATCATTGCTGGAGACTTCATAGGAAATGAAGATTTCGTCAAAGATGTGATAGAACTTAACACAAAAATAAATACTCCATTACACTGTCAAAGTAAAGGGGCTGAAACAAATACCATTTCATCCTCAGCTTCTTAATCTGTGAAAAGCTGAAAAGGCTTTGTCTTGCATTTAATGTGTCCTGGTTCAAATATGCTGGATCCCAGAAAGGTCTAGTTAACTTAAACCAGGGGTGTTTTAAAGACTCAGTAAGAAAAGTGCTCTTGACATCATCAGGGTTTCAAGGCCTTTTCATAGAAAAGAGTGCAGGCAGACCTGGCTGAAGTCTCTAGAGATCTATGCCATAGGTATAATTTTCTTGGAGGTGCTTAGATTCTGTAGCAGCAGTTGGCAATACTGAAAGCCCCAAGAACTTAATCCTATTTTATTTTACGTATGAGCAAGAAAGAGAAATAAGTTGGTAGCTGGATTATTTTGTTATAAGATTTTATCTTTCTTATAATTGCAAATATATTCCACACTGCTTGCAATCCCAGTTCTCAAGATTTTATATCAGACCGAAACTGACTTGTCTGTTTTCACAGTTTGTGTTAAATATACAGAAGGAACAGTTTAAAAATATTTGGACATATTAAAGATAATGTATTGGTAATCCTATTTGACATGATTTTTATATATATATACTAATACATCACTAACCTTGGAGATCTGGAAGTGGCCCTCTGTTGTTATGTGCCAAATATGAGTTTGTGAGCCTGTTTATCAACAGATTAGTCACAAGATTCTCTATGATCTGTAAAAGGTATGTGTATTTGAACACTTACTCATCTTATTGCTCATGCCAGTTCTGCAGTGCTTAAGATACCAAAACCAGGCCCCTGGAGAGTTTTGTCTGTGGTAATGAAATCTGTTATATTAGGTGTTGGCAAAATACACCTTACACTGAAAATAAATACATATGAAACAAATTCCATATCAAAACTCAGACTGCTCCAAAAATACAGATTCTTTGCTTCTGTCATACTCATTTGGGGCTTCACAACTAGTCTTTTATTTACCTATTTTAGTTACTCTAGTTATTTTTCATCTCAGTAAGTACTTTTTGTGTTTGTAAAAACTAAGGATTTATATTGTTTGCCACTGCATATTAATCCTATTTTTATTAAAATGAACTGTGCAATAACAGATGATCATGAAGGTAAAAGAAATGGCAAGCATTGGGACTACAACAAAACCAGGCCTTGTATGAAGTTCACTATGCAGCTGTGTCAATATACCTCACTTTTTAGATGCACTTTATATGCAAAAGCTGAGTTCAAATGTCTGACAAGATGTTAATGTTTCTAGGAGTTCAAAATCAATTGCTACTTGATAGCAGGTCAAACTCAGCCTAGACTTCACAGCATGAAAGGCTAAGATGCTACCTCCTCATGCAGTCTCATATGTAGGAGTGAACACCCAAACATTCCATTTAAAAATACTTTCTACATGTTTTGTTTTGTTTTTTAATTTTTTCACAGTGCTTTTAATCCTTGTTCTTACCTCTATGTACTTCATACTGAGCAGTCAATTCGAATTTTTAATTTTTTTTTTTCCCCTAGAGTTACTACTTGCGTGAAGTGTTACATTATACATACTTGGAATGTTTTTCGGCCTACCTTTTGTACCCTCAACCTTTGGCTTGTTGTTCTCATCTAATAAAACTTGATCTCCTTGTGCAATACAGACTGAAATAGTTTTGCTTCTCTTTTCTGTGTTTCTGATTGATTTACTGGTTCCCAGTAGTACGTTGTAACTCAGGAAATGGATCAGGTTTTGGTGTTTGTTTTTTTTTTTTCATGAAATAATTTCAAACAAAATTCATAGTTTGCTATAACTTAAATGTTTTAAGAACCAATGCATAGCATATTGTGGATAAATTATGGTAGGCAAGAAAACTGTATGAGTAAAAGATGTTCCCAGCTAACTTTACTGCTTAAATATACAATCTGTATTTTTTTGCTTCAATGCAGTAAGACACGGCAGTTATTTTATTTAAATAGGTTCATGCATTCTATCTGAATACATATCTGTATTATTTATATACATCCAACAACATTCTATCCACTAACTTTTGTTTTCCAAGGACCATCTGAGACACCTTAATTATAATAAATATTATTTTATTATGTAAAAATGGGGTAAAAAGCTTTATTTATATGATATAAGGAACTTAGCACTTTTCTGAAGGTTAATTCAGATGCCACCCAATGATTTTCATATGTTTGAGATCTACAGCTTACAGCCAACAACTGTTTTAATATTAAAAATTTAGTACTATCCTTGCACTTGCTGAGAGAATGAAACTCAAAGGTCTTATTGTTTCTAAACAGCAGTTCTCTGAAGCAGTGTCCATTTCTAAAAATCCATCAATATCATCAACTGGGGAAGAAATACTCTAACACCCAGACTAACAGATCATTAACTTTGTTTCACATCCTCCTAATGAGATAATTTTCTTTTCCTAGAAAAGGATGCGGTTTCATGGTGTAAAAGTCTTACTGTTAGGAAAGAGGTTCCTGTATTTTCCAAAAGCAGAATTGCTGATTATCACCTTCACCCTGGCCGTACCATCTTCAGGAATGACATCTACTTCCTGAACTGTTGCTTCTTTATAGAGCCAACTGTAAAAGTAAAAGCATTTTAGCACGTTAAAAGTATGACATGCAGCACAAGATGTAATCTTTGTTTTAGCTTAACGTGTTCCAATCTAGATATTTTAACACTTATATACGAAGTTGCTTAACTTTTCTTTTGCAACTTGCTGTTTGGAAATAGGGTATAGTGTTTTCATAAGTCTTTTAAAAGAGAAATCTGGCTCCAGGATCAGTGGCATGGTCTTTCAGGAAGTATGTTTTATTGTACTAACACACAGAATTCTGTGAAGGACACTTTCAGAAGCAGACTCTTAGGGTATCTATATATGGATATTTTTTCTCAATAGGTCTGAAAGACTTTGACAATTATCCCTCTAATTCTTAACGCAGATCAAAATTAGTATGATATGAGTTGGAAATTTTGGGACTTGCGAAACAGTTTCATATTTCTCCAAGTCCTTCTGACAATTCAAAATTATTTACCTTAGCTGAGGTCCCTCTAAATTGACATGAAGTTTCAGAATCTTCTTCCCTGTTGCTGTCAAAATTTTTTTCTCTATTTCTTCTTTCAGCTCTTCTAAACCATGCCCATGTAGCGCAGAAATGGCTAATGCATTTTCTTCAGTGGGTTTATACCTGGAAGGTAACAATCGCAGGAACATTTGCTCATGAAGATTGTTGTGGAAATATTCCAAGCACAGGCAATTTAACTGTTACTTTATAAAGGCACCTTCTTATACAGGCCACTTCTTCTATCACTCAAGTGATTTCTTTTGTAACTGCAAGATGTAACCATGGTCTTAAAAAGAATTACTTATATGTAAAAGATTGAGAAACACCATTAAATGTATTCAGTACTGTGAGAGCTCTTTTCTGGACTAAGGATCAAAAAGCTTCTGGAACATAAGAAATGTTTAAGTACACTTAACATCTCATGCTTACCTTTCTATCAAATCCACTTTGTTATGAACTTCTACCATTGAGTCCAATAAATGATTGGGAAGATTAAGATTCTTCAGAACTGACAGAACAGTTGCTTTCTGGAGGACGGTTTCTGGATGAGTAATATCCCTCACATGAACTATCAGATCCTAGCAAAAATCAATATACAAGAGTGCTACTTAATGACACACACCAGTTACAGGTTGCAGAGATTTTATACTATTTTTGCATTGATGATTAATATAAAAAACTTTCCTACCCATTAGATGATACACTGGCAGGGTAACACTGTAAAATGAACTACTAGAACAGTATTAAACCAATACTGGGTTTATATATCATCATGGAAGAAAATCTGTAGCAGCTTAGTCTTTCACTCTGCAGGGGCAGGAATTGCCTCCAACAACCCTGAAAAAAACTCTATTGATCAAGCTAGTTACAGAATTCAAAGTTCAAATAATATCTGATCTAATTTTTCAAAGCCAAGGCTGTGTAACAATAAGGCTTAAAAAAATACTGGAGAAGAGGGAACTCCAAAGAGGTTTTAGAACAGTCATGGCTCAAAAACTGTTTCAAAGATAGAAGAAAAAAAAGCCCCGTTTAACTTGTAATTCTACTTTTACATTCAAAATGCAGAAGATTCTCCTTATTCTTAGCTCTTGACATACTATTACTGTGCTTCAATTAGAAAGCTTTATACAGAAGTTATCAGTTTCAAGTACGTGTGTGATCACATTTACTATGATAAAAACCAGGCAACCAAAATCAATATTTACATTCAAAATATTTCGTCATCTTTGCTCAAGATACTGCTTCAAACTTCTGAAAATTACAGAGAAGTAAATTTCTTGTCTTTCATTTAACACTTCAGAATAAGAGAAATAGGATAGTTGCCATCAGCTTTTGAAAGTCTATTACTACATTTTGAAGAGTCTAATCCTCAGCAGCATTCCAGTGTCCAGCTACCACAGAATTCCATTACGATACAGGCTTTGGTGATACAAGCTTTTTGTTTAAATGTCTGCATATATGCAGGTTTACACTTTGCTATACCATAGGAAACTGATGAGAAAATGACTGGGAAAGTTCATTCATTACATGCTACCTGCATTACTTCACAACTACCCACTTTTAGTGCTATAGGAAACCTTCAAGTATCATTCCAGAGGCTTTATTTCATTTTTAACTCTCAAGAAAACCAGCCTCAACTTATTCTGATGCACTGTTCCGGTTTTCACGTTTAGTAAGCAAAATCTGGTTTACCTGGTTTACATATGATGGAGAACAATGCATATACTCCAAATATACCCTTTCAGAAATCTCTTCATATCTATATATTCTGCATAATTTCAGGTGTCAGAAAACTGGCTGATGGTAAGATATTTACCTCATTATCTTAGAGGACTACTCTAGTCAGCCAGATACTTCACTAAGAACAGCATGCCAATTAACTTTGCCTTTTTCTGAAGGGGTGAGGATTATCTAAAAGAATATTCATTTGAGTTCTCCATTTTATCGTGAACTACTTACTGAGTAAACCACTTCTTCTAATGTAGCTGAAAAGGACTCAACGAGATTATGTGGAAGATCAGTCAGAAACCCAATAGTGTCAACATAAATGACTGCCATATGTGAGGGCAGATAGCCAGCATGGGCTGTAATATCAAGAGTGGCAAACAGCTGATCTCTGGGTTGAAGTCCTGCTTCGCCAGTCAAGGCTTTGATCAAGGTAGTTTTTCCTAATTAAGGAAAAAAGGACAAGATTTTAATGGCTTGTATCAAGTAAAAATTTAATTCGCAAGGCTCAGGTGAGTTTTACTGATGTAACATATCTTTTCCTATCTATTCACTAATTTAAATCTAGCCTATTAGCAATCTATATCATATTAGAAAATCCAAAGGCAGTCTTAACTTTTATAACTTGGAATTGAATTTAAGACCATGTCTGGAAGGTATGCTACAAAATCACAAGATGATCAAAGACTGTACTGACCTGCAAAGTGAACTACCCACATCTCTCACCTCTAAGACTATCTGAAGAGCGCTGCCAGGACAGCACTAGGAAGCATGCATTTATGCACTCCTCAGTGCTTCTATTGTCAAATAAAACAATTTAATAGTTACTTTTTAAATTCAACAAGAGAAACATTAATAATACGTAGGTTATTATGTTTATGCTTTTATTTGGCATTTCCTCATGAACATAACACAAGAGACATTTATTTAAACTCAGTGAATATTTCACAGAATTTAGTCATTACACTGAAGTGCTCAGTTTATACCCTAGTTAAAGTATACCAATTATGTGTACAAAAGTGTAATATATATATTTTGTTGAATTTTCAGAGTATGGAAGAATCACATTTAAGAAAAACATTCAGTGTAATCCAAATCTCTGAGTATATAACTGATAACAAAATTAGCGCAATCTGAGTTTGTTTGTATAAAGCTGTTGAATAAGAAAACGGTCTTAAGACAATGTAACCTGAAAAATGTGCATAGTCCAAAATGTATTTATGCCTTGTATATGAATTCACTTCTGTAAGCTATTAAAAAAAAACAAAACCCAAACACTAGCTTTATTTAGAATCTCTTATGAACACATCTCAGAATACTACACATCAATCAATGAAAAGCTTTTAAAGTACATTTCTCAGATCAACTGTTGCCAATTCTCCTGAATTTTCTGCTCATACTTCAAGCCTTCCCAGTGATCTAAAACCCCATGTACTTTTCTCTACCCATTCTGATCAAGTGAGGAAGATTCATATAGAGGGACAAAAGACTACAGTCTTCTGCATTACATATAAATTTTTTTTGGCATAATAGGTACTATGCATGTCTCCAAAACATATCTTCAAGACTGAAAAAATAATAATAATAAAAAAGACAAAAATCTACAACAGGCATCATTTGCTTCCTAACTATATCCTAATTGACATATATTCATTACACAATTAAAAAACTAATTAAAAGACAAAGCCTATTCAGAATGAAATGAGATTCTGGCTAGAGTTTCTAATTAAAGGTTAGGCAACATAAGCTCCGTTGTGTTACAATTTCATGAGTTTTTGCTTACCACAGTTAGTATAGCCCATTACTGAGATAATTGGAAACTCGCGTTTTCTGCGCTGAGTTCTTAGTAAAGACCTTTTTCTTCTTAGTTTCTCCAGGGCATTCCTAATTTTAAGTTCTTTTTCTTTCAAGACACGATTCTGTGTCTCCATGAATGTTTCACCTGAGAAATAGAAATGAATAATTGCCAGAATAGTCTACAAGAGAAACAATAAACCAAGTGATTCTGTGCATTTGGAAATCAAGCAAGTTAACACTAGGGCATGTGAAGTTATAAATAAGCAACTAAACCTATGTATTCTTGCCTAAGATAGAGTCAAAATGATAAGTAATTATTAAAACCTACGCTAAGCACTCTCGAATAATCATGTACACTTACGAGAAACCCGTGGCAGTAAGTACTCTGTCCATGGCCACTCACTGAACCAGTACAGACCAAAACTTTATTATTTAAGTTACTTTCCAACAAAGTTTTGTACGTTCATTTAGATGCAGAGTACAGCTTTTCCTCACAGCTTTCTCCAAATAAAAGGAAATGCAATTAAATTTGTTTAAAGGCTATGGAGAAAAAAATATCCTCTAATTCATGAGACTATTCAGCCTTTACCTGAGCCCATGATGTATCTTGATCCACCTCTCTGCTGATCTAGCTGAGACACGTCATTTTTCAGATTTGATCTGTCAGTGGAATAATAGTTAATTAGAAGCAATTTTCTTTAATCAAGATATCCTAAAATGCCAAACAGATTCAAAGCAATAGCGAAATTCTACTACTACAAATAAAACCACTAAAATAAGCGTGGCAAAAAAAAAAAAATCCATATTTTTCTGGCTCCTCAACTGTTTTGAAAAGTCATGAAACTCTCTTAGCAAATTATAAAGGCTATTCTGAAATTTCAGAGAGCCAAAAATGCCTCCAATACATCCATGCAACTCACACGAACTTCCACATACAAATATTTCTAACCCACATAATGTAAAAATGTAGAAAATTCAGATACAAATCAATGCCTCCAATGTCCTTTGTTTATAGCTTGCTTTATTAATCAATATCGTATATGGGATACACATATTCAATTCCTACACATTCTTGCAATCCATCCTCTGCTTTAGAGAGACCATGACTTTTTAATGAGAAATATATTTGGTAAGACTATGGATTGAGCACTGTCCAGTTTTGCCTGTCAGCAAATCAATCATTGAGCATACTATGCAAGCATTGAAACACTATAATTTTTATGTACAGTATTATCATTTTTGTTATTGTAAAGAAATGGTCACTAAAACATGTAAATTATTGTTTTTGTTATCGTAAAGAAATAGTCACTAAAATATGTAAATATCAGCATGTGATTTGCACAGCTTGAGGTACCTGAGAAGTGGAATTTCAGCCAAAGCTATCTGAAGTTTTGCTTCCTTGGTCCGGGCATTACAACGAAAAATATGAAGGACAACCGTGTATCTGTCAAAGACTTTCACACCCCAGGCATCTTCTAGTTCTTTCTTCAGCCATGCAAGACAAAATAACTTCTATGTTTTCTATCCCCCACATTATCAGTAGATCAATTCCTACACACCACTATAGTAACAGTTAGTGTCATGGACACTTGAACTCAGGATATAAGGGTCCCATTTCAATGTATAGGTAATGATTATGAGCATGCAAAGGTAAAATATGGTTGATTGTGAAGAAGAAAAAGATAGTGTAGAATGTAGAACTTTATGTATAGGCCCATCAAATTTAGCGAGAATTCTTACACTGACGTTAATGAATTCTGAGAATCTCAGTGGTTAAGCCCTTGCAAAAAATAATTACGAAATGCTGGTACAGGACAGGATAAGGAAAACATAGGAAAACAAAAGAGATTATTGAAATTGAGAAAAAAAAATTACGAAGAACGGAAAGTGGGAAAAGTATTTTATAACCAGCTTTTCATGGAATACCTAAAAACCACAACCAACCAACCAACCACATCCCCCCATCTTGTTCTAATTCAGCAAAAGACACTTAAAGTTTGCAGTAATTTCCCCTCTGCCATCTCTAAAATCCAGAATGCTTGTGTTTCATACACGTTCTCAAACACTTCCTTGAACAACCTTGTTAAATAGCTCTTCAGATCTAGCTTTGCAAAAAGAAACTTCTTTTAGCATATCTAGCATTGAAAGTACGCTATAAATTAGGGAGTAAAACCTATGTAATTGAAATGAAACATTTTCAACTTCTATTTCATCAATAATCTGAAGTGCTTGAGAAAACTGTTAGAGACATATACCATCTCAGTTCATTTTATAATCAGGGAAAGCATTCAGAACCACTAGCAAAGCATTATTGTCTGCTTGCAGAGTTTGCATACGCCTTGCACCCTGCATGATGCTGTACGTGTAAAAAAAAACCAAAAAAAGTATTTATTTCTGTTTGCCTAAGCTTTACAAAGAGCATCTACAGTTCATGCATTAGTTGTTTCACTCACAGTATTTAAAAAAAAAAAAAGAAAAAAAAAGTGAAAGGTGAAGCATGCTCCTCCCCCTCAACACAATCCATGCATTTAAAATAAGTTTTCTTTTTAAGGGTTATGAATCAAAATTTAAAGATTTGAAACATTCAAATATAAGCTTGCTCTGAACTTACATCTCAGAGTTAAGATACAATATATCATCCACAGAATGATAGGAAAACAAATACACTATCCATATAGGTATAGAAACTTCTGCATGTAGCTAATCCAAAATATTTACATTCTACCTAAGAACTGCTGTCTCATCAACCCCGTTTTGTGAAAAAGACCTTGAGTAACTTCTCCAACATTTTAAGCAAAGCTGCTGGCAAATGCAGGATCGGAGTCTGTAATAAATGGCTATTACGTTGCTGGAAAAGTTTATGCATGAGAGCTGGAAACACGTTTATCAACTGGACATATGTAATAGGAATTAAGTTTTCTTTCAATTAAACTCAGTTGAGGTTGCTTCATATATTACAATCTGCAAATTCAGAGTCATAATAGACCCTACTTAATATAAGTAGCTTATGAACAACAGTGATGTAAAAATTATGATTTGATATTAATTACCTTTGTTAGTGAAGATATTCTTTCAACATTCAAGAAGACAGCTGTCACCTGGGTCAATTTTTTAATCTTTTCTAAAAGACGGATAATCGTTACAAAATACAGTGTTAAATGGGAATTCTCTTTTTAAAAATATACTGAATATAAAACCATTTTGCATTGACCAGAGAGCTTGTAAAATACCAAACAGCATCATATTCCTTGTTCACAGAACAGTTGTATTTGCACTAATTTGGTACTATGTCAAAAGAGCTGCCAGCTTCACTTGCATCAATCACATAAACGAAAGGATTGCCTTGCACATTCAGCGAGCATGGGTTATTTCTATTCTGTGTTGCTTTTGTAACCTTAAAAATGATGGATAAACAAAGTTCTCTCTCTCTTTTCAGCTTTCCTATCTGTCCTTAAACAGTTCAGCTGCAGAAGTCTTCCATCTAGAATGATGCAGTACTGAAAAATTAAAGTCCTTACCTGTCAAAGCCTGAAAGTTTCCTTTGCCGAAAACAAGCTTCTTGTCAGGATTTTTTGTAGGGATAATTATTTTATCCAAAACTGTCCAGTTTGGAAGGGTATCTACAAGAGCAACGGCCTCAGCAATCTGTAATTCAGCTTTATGGAAAAAAAAAAATAAATTATAATATACCAACATAACTTTGCTCAGATTTCCAATAATTACATAACTATAGTACATACATGAACACAGGAAGAAGACTAAGCTACACCAAAATTCTACTAGGGTATTTATTTTAACCCGTAGTGCACAGAGCAAAGTGTCTTTCTGCTAATCAAAAAAACCCCAACCTTCTAGTTTGATGCTATTTTAGCACACAAAGCATCTTTCTGCCAGTACAAATTATTTCTGTAGTTGGTGATTTTTAATTGTATTGTCAGCAAAAAAAATTACCAAGTTTTTTGCCTCAATTAGTGGAATGAAAAGCTATTTGGAAAATAGACTGTTTTTTCAGATGCACAAAACCACGTGATTAATTCCTCAGTATTTTGCGGCAATATTGAAGGCATTAGTAATATGACGTATCCCGCTGCCAACTTCATTGGTAGTTAGTCATAAAGGACCTGCACTGATTTACGATTTCTAAAACCAGCAGATTCCAGTCCTGTATCCTGGTTCACCAGTCACTTTTTTTTTTTTTTATAGAAACACCTACATGGCAAATACTGATTTCTGAGGATTTCGTGAAATCATAAAGATCGCATGGGTATATCAGATCAGTAGATCCAGCTTTGATTTGCCAAATGAGAGAAAGATCCTCTTTTCATAACAGATACGTCAAGTTTCTCTAGGTAGCAAAATATAATTGATAAATTAAATAGGTTACCTTGATCCAAAAAGGTAATGCAGTTAAAGATAATCACGATCCTCTTTCTCCTCATATTGTTAGCATTCCTTGTAAAATCCACAGATTTCGTGTTGTGCCTGTGGTGTTTCAACAATCATTTCAAAACATTTGTTCAGACTTCAGGCTCTTCGTCTGGAGGGCCTAAATAAATGGAAAGGGATCACTGCTATTCTTCTGTAGGTCTAGACAGAAAGGTGCCTTTCTATTTTTTTTTTCAGATGTAAAATGGGGATGCTTATGTAAATTCTAAAAAGATTACAAATTCTATTCTGCAAAGTGACAATTTGTTATAATTAGCAGGTTCACTGCATAATAAACTTGAATAAAAGAAGGAGTATCATAAACAAATTGACATTTGAGCAACCTGGTCTACTGAGAGGTGTCCCTGCCCATGGCAGGGAAGTTGGAACTTGATGATCTTCAAGGTCTCTTCCAACTCGAACCATTCTATGACATATATATATAAAACTAACTTCCAAATTGCTTAATCCTTTCTATAACAACTGTGTAATTAGCTAAGTGGTTGGGGAAACATCATAAAGCCAAGTTTGTCATATATCTTAAGCATGCATGATTAATATATATATATATTGGCTAGCTACAAGGATTTCTGAAGGAAATCTAAGAACAGTAATGCTAATGAAGCTCCTTATAAAGGAATTATTGGTAACTGCATCCCTAAGTAGAATCATAGAATCATCTAGGTTGGAAAGAACCTTTCAGATCGAGTCCAACCGTTAACCTAACACTGCCAAAATCACCATGTATACTTCTCTTTAAATAACTTCAGGGATGATGCCCCTTTCCTGGCAGCCTGTTCCAATGCTCGATAACTCTTTTGGTGAAGAGTTTTTTCCTAACATCCAATCTAAACCTTCTCTGGTGCAACCAGATGCCATTTCCTCTTGTCCCATCGCTTGTAACTTGGAAGATACCATACAACCTCACCAGTCCTCAGTACGGGGGGACGATAACTTCCCTAGTCTGGCTGGCCACATTATTTTTGATACAAGCCAGGATGTTGTCCTTCCTGGCCATGCTGCTGGCTCATATCCAGCTGGCTGTCAACCAATACCCCCCAGATCCTTTTTCATAGGGCAGCTTTCTAGCTGCCCAGCAGAGAAGTACTCCTCTAAGTCCAAGACAGAACTTCATTACACAAGACCTCATCTTAACCTCACTCCTATGGACAGGAGAGTACCCCTGCCCTTCATCCAACTTCTGGGTAAGTCAAAGGTTGAAGGACTCCCACCTGCCTGGCCAGGCAGCACAATTGAGTGCTGAAGGCTAATAACATTCATAGAACAGTTACAGTTGGAAAGGACCTTAAAGATCATCGAGTTCCAACCCCCCTGCCATGGGCAGGGACACCTCCCACTAGGCCAGGTTGCTCAAAGGCCCATCCAGCCTGGCCTTAAACACTCCCAGGGATGGGGCAGCCACAACTTCTCTGGGCAACCTGTTCCAGTTACTCACCACCCTCACAGGAAAAAAAAATTCTTTTTAGCATCTAATCTAAATCTCCCCTCTTCCGATTTAAAATTGTTATTACTTGTTCTATCACTATGCTTCCTGACAAGGAGTCCCTCTCCAGCTCTCCTGTAGGCTCCCTTCAG
>VZRU01019380.1:270291-291710 GCA_013398155.1 Pedionomus torquatus | reverse complement strand
GAAAATGTTACCTCGGTGCTGGCAAGAAATCATGAGGATGACGTTTTGTTTTTTTTTTGTATATTAAATTTATTAAAGTTGTGGATATGTTCCCTGTTAACAGTGAATGAAGAGTCTCTGAATGGCAGCATTGCCTAGAGCTGATGAGCAGTTCAAGACTTTCTTTTGCCACAGAAGGACATTTTTTGTGTGTATTATTAGAAATGGAGAAAAATGGTGTGGAATTTATTCTCACTTTTATAATTTAATGGAGATGGAACAGTGTTAGTTTGTGCCTTTATTCTGGATGTCCTCAGTGGAGTGCAGCATGCTGTGTTCAGCTCCTGACTAATGAGTTTCTTTAATGTGTTCTAGTCTGTAGTAGATGACTGGGTTGAAGCTTATAAGCAAGACAGGAATGTGGCACTCTTAGATCTGATCAACTTCTTCATTCAGTGCTCAGGCTGTCAAGGTAATTTACCCTCTTACTAGCTGTTTCCATTGTCTGTGGGTGACAGTAATCTGAAGTGTGTTTTCTAAAATAGATTTTTTTTTCTCTCCAGTAAATCATGTAGTTACAGTCTGTACTGGTTGTTAAGACAAACTCCAGATGGGCAGGACTAACAACAAAGAATGTTGCTGGTTAAATTCTTCAACTCTGTGTTTACAACGTACCAGCTCTCAGAGTTGTATTTGAATATGGTTTGCAAGGTCACGTTTGTGAAGGGGCACATGATGACCATTCTAATTAAAATCCAGTGTTTCAGTTTTTAATTTCCTAGTATCTTTTGTTTTGCTAGTATCTTTGTTTGAAAATAAACAACCAGCAAACTATACTCCCTCCTTTGGCAACTAGAAAAGCAATTTCTTGCCTCATTGCAGTTACTTCTGCCAGAGGGTTATGAACCTGTCTGTTTCATAACAAACATTGAGACGTAGTGACATCTTGGAACAGTTTGTTAGTGAAGTACTTCAGGATGTTAAGTAAGAGTTATAAGAAGACTATTCTGTTAGCTTGAAACTTCTGATTGTATTTAAGCCACTAGAATGTACCTTTTTACACTCATTTTTTTCCCCCAGGTCTTTGAGTAATGTGCTTTCTCTTATGGAAAATCTTTTGGGGTCTTACTACATTTTAGTAAATCCTTGAAGTAAATGAATAGACAGAGAAATAGCCATGCCAGAGAGCACAGGGCAGACTTCTCTAGTATGAATTTCAGTTTTGGTTCACCAGCATTTTCTACCATAAATGATTTTATGTGTCTCCCTATATATATGTTGCCCGTACCACTGTAAACAGAGATAAAACAGAGTTGCCTTTTCTTGTTGTTTCTAAATTTAAATAAAGTCCTTACTGTGGTCTGGACTTGATTAATGTAATACAGATTTTGGTAATTCTTCTTTTTAAAACATTACTTTTCTAGGCATGGTAACAGCAGAGATGTTTCAAAGTTTGCAGAAGAAAGATGTAATGCAAAAAATGACAGAGACCTTTGATGAGGTAGGCACAGCTTTGATTTTGCATGTCTTTTTCCTACAAACAATAGGCTTTACCTTAATAGCAACCTGGGCAGAGTTTCTGCTGCTTATCTGCAGCTGTGTACCAGTTCCTTAATTTAGGAAAATAATCTTGTTTTTCACAACAGAAATTTGGTGTTGTAATGAGTCATTTTAGCAGCAGCACAATATTATTTTCTTTTGTAAGTCGCTTTTATTTTCAGAGTTTTATTAGGGCTATCTAACTGCAGTCTTCTGAACCTGTCTTTCTGCTGGGAGTTCTTTTGATAGTGACTTTATAGAGATAAATATAACCTGGCATTGCAGCAGGTAAGCAGTTCCTTTGGTATTTGGTTGAAAGGTCCTTTTAAAAATGCTGTTTTGGATTACTGATGAGCTGATTCAAAGATTGATTTTTTTTTTTGCTGATATTTTTATTTGAATATTTACCCTCTTTTACTGACAATGTGAGTTTATTTTATAACCATATTATGTCATGTGAAAGAAGAAAACATTTCTGATTTTTAGATAATTGTCAAAATGATAGTGAATATCTCATTTCTTAAGGATTCCTAAGAAAAACGCATGGCTTTACAATACTGTTTCTCTGTTTTACTGCTCCTTGGCTAATTATATCAACATCAAATTTTCTGCAGTGCTTTCACAGTTGCTTCTAAGCCTTTTTTCTGTATTTGCCACCTCTGAATTGATTTGTCAAGCAGCAGCCATCAGCCTTGCTTTAATTGTGCATCTCTCAAAGACCAGCTGCCATAGAAATTCCCACAGAGGATGAATTTGCCAACATGCTTTTCTTCGGTTTAGAAGTGTAGTAGCACTTGGGTTAATTTTTGACAGAAATGATCCGATATGTGTCTGGCCATATGAATTAGTAATCTGGCATTTTTTCCCAACTAAATTAGCCCTGAATAGTGCTCATGATAGGGTAGGCACTCTGGAAGGTATGAAGATGTGATTGTTGTTGTCATCAGCCTGGATGTGTTACAACTCTGTAACCTTTTCACTTGTCCTGGTGAGCAAAAAGGGTGTTTCTACAGTTGCCTTAGAAGCTGTATACTTAAAAGTATTCCATTTGCTATAAAAAACAAACTTTGTTTTTGAGGCATTATTTTGACATGCTACTTTAGTGAAGGAAGTTATAATCCTTGTGTTACATACTTTGTCTCTAATTATTTTTTTTTTCGGTAATTCTAAGTCTAGTGATTTCTGGCATTCTTGGTCTGTTTTTAGATAAACTGGAAGAGATTCAAGAGTTTAGAAAAACTAAACTACTTTAATGAAAATAATAATAATAATATAATACAAAGGAAATTTAGGAAAAGGAAAAAGGGAGTATACAGTATATACAAAACCGTATCAAGCTCCCAGCATGACGACCACGTCACCAGCAGGCTTCAGGAAAAGTCCCAGACTGGACTCGGTGGTGGACAGGAGCTGGATTCCAGATCTGGAGTCAGGAACGCTCGGATCAGGATCAAAGGCAGANNNNAAACTGTAAAACAGAAAATTGGTTCGTTTTACCTCAAACCAGGACAATGACCTTTCATGTGAGGAGAGACTGGGAGAACTGAGCCTGTTCAGTCTGGAAAAAAGGCAGCTCAAATCTCATCCATGTGCTAAAACACCCCTAACATAACAACACAAAACCCCCCGAATCCCAGCAAAACTCCCCCACCCTACTCTTTTTCTCTCTTCTGCTTCTCTTCTTGTATGTGGCATTTTATGTCTTGCTGCAGTTCTTTTTTCATTTTGTAGCTTTCTTTCCCTCTCCCATTTTGAAAGGTTTAACAATGGAAGGGATAAGTTTGCGAAACTGTACAGGCAGGTGGGGATAGGAATACTTGTTGTGCTTCACTGAGCCTAATAGAGCTGTAGATTTCATGCCTTTTGCCTTGGAATAATTGCAGAGTTGAGAAAACATCTATGAATCAAGTCACACTAGTGCTGAAATAATTTCTCTATAATTTAAAAAGCTCAGAGTGATTTTTCTAGAGCTTAGATGTTTTATGGTACATAGTTACTAAACTTTCGAAAGGGATATATACTTAACTTGTTGGGGAGGCCTCCCTTAGAATTAATGAGGATTATACCTTGTATATGTTTTTTTTTAATAAATTTTAAAACCAGGTTGTCTCTTGCTTGTAGAAGCAAACTCAAGTTTTATATAAAAACTTGTTTTTCTTCTATAGTTGCTTATAAATATAATTAATGAGAAAGGGGTTAGAATTTTTTAATGCATTGGATTTTATGATCTACACGTAATATAAACGTCTTAAGTTTTAATAGGCTTTTAAATATGATGTGTGGTTTGTGATGTTTTTGTCTTTATGCATTAACTGTGCCATTTCATCAAAAACCTCTTAAAATTTTGTCTCATGCGCTACAGGAAACCGGGTTGCAGTACAAGAAATTCGTGGCCTATCCTTGGATCCTGACGGTTACTTGGCCGGTGGATATGGTAAGATTATTTTGTAGTTTGCAGTGGTAGCATAGCATTTTCTGTGGCTGTATTTCCAGTGTAGGCAAATACATCAGAACGAGTCATCTTAAACTGCATGTTAGTGAATGGAGGTAATCAAGCACTCCTGAGGTCTGCCTCGTCAGGTCTGTTTTAGGCCTCTAGTATGGATGAACGCACTCAGGCTTTCAAAGTGCCTGTTTCTTGCAGTTGATTTTAAAGGGAGGTGAAGGTGACTTGCTGAATTGGGTGTGATGAATTGCTCCTATAGCATTTTGAACAGACTGCTGGTTGTCAAGTTGCAGTGGTATTCAAGAGTGTTCCCCATCCCTTCCAGCAAGCTCTACACACGTGAATGCATGCACTCGGGCACATACATGTATGCATGCAGAGGCCTGGCAGACAGATTTGTTCAAAGGCTTGTTACGTCAAAACCTTATCTTGCGAACATACATGTTTGATTGGAAGAATATTTTGAGAATGGGAAGCAGCTTTTCTGTAATGCCTCTTCCCATAAAAGACTTGCATCATTGTGGGGAATTATATATTAGCTCCTTACTGGCACTTTTCTTTGACTCTCCTCTCTTTCCATAGAAAGAAACATTTCCAGGATGAATCAAAGAGCGAGCCTCAGTTGAGTGATTTGAAAGTTTCTCTGGAAGAACTTGTACTAAGTGCCTAATCTGATTTGATTTCTGGAAGTAGAGTTGCATCTTCCTACTGTGTATGGAGGAAATTTAAGCAAATCCCAAGTTGGGTGCCTAAATTTAGGTGGTGTGCCCATTGTGCTGTGTGTATATTTGCAATATTACCATTAAACACTATTCTGGTATGATATACATGGACAGTAGAAATGCTTTTAAAAGTTGAGATGTCTTTCTGTATTTGTGCTGCTTTTCAAGGAGGAGTAGCTTACTCTAATCAAGTAGGTACTTCCTGAAGGTTGTAGGTTGACTTTCTACTGTTTTGATCGTGAACAAGAAGCATTTAATGGGGCCTGCTGTGGACTTTGTGTCTTGGCACTTGCTACTGCTGTTAGACTCAGAACTGACTCTTGCAGCCTGGTCAGGAACATATTCCAGATGCCAAATTTCTAATGTGCTTTGGGTTGCAGACATTCCAGAGGTCAGTCTGTGTTTGTGTAGTCTTAAGTTTTCAAGAAAGCAGTAGGTCCTGTACTTCGGAAACAAAGTTACAAGAGAAGGGCATAAAATGCAGTCTGGCCTGCCTACAGGGTGATGTTTCCCATAGTGAGTGAAGGTTGGGAATTCCCTGGCTCCATTCACTTCACTCCATAACTATCAGCATGCAAATTAATATTCAGAGCTGTTCCTGGGATCTGGGGGTACAAATGAAATAAATATTCACATTACCTATGGTTGGCATCTACAAAGTCTTCCTAGTGTGCTTCTCACACGAGACACACCACTTTGTGTGAGAAGTTGTTTGAACTGCAATCTGTCCACTTTCTTCCTGGCAGTACCAACACTGTGAACACTTTTGCGGCTTTATTGTAACTTGCTTTTTGAAAATGCCAAATGTGCTTTCTGCTTACAGTTTCTGTGGAGGTCTTTGAAGACTTAGGTGCTGGTGGTGTAGGCGACTGACTCAGTATTTGCCGTTAAGCTGTAGCCTGATAAACTCCTTAAGCTGGCAGTGCTGCTAAGGAAAACAGTTCCATCCTGCCCCACGCCACAGTTGTTTATTTTCCCTTCCTTAGTGTTAGATCCTTTGTTTAAGACACGTTTGTATAATTACATGCTGAACCATCTCAAGAAACTGATGCCACTGCAAAACAATTTGGCAAAGTAGCTGTTCTCTTTCAGTCTCTTCAGTGTCCTTCTGGATTTGACCATGCACTTACAGGAACAGGAGGGATGGTGAAGTGCGGAAGCATTGCTACCTGGGAAGAGGCCAGGAGTGCTCATGGCTTATGCCAGTGACAGTTATTTATGCTGCTGTGGCTTCACATGCAGTCTCCTGTGACTGTTCTCAGCTACCTCACATGCACTGTTTTCAGGTGTGAGCTATCGTGATGGTGTAGCTCTAATGAGGGTAGTCTGTCCTTACATTTAACCCAGTTGTGTATCCCTACTTTGGAGTAATGACCATGAACAAAGTTATTGGGGAGCTGAGGTGAAGCTGATTGTCAGCAAAACTCACTGATGTTCAGTGGGAAAGATGTAAATGGTGTGAACAAATGCAACTAATTAGTGTGTTTTCTCTTGGCTCTTCTTTCTTGTGCAGGACAATGAAGACTACCCACTGATCAGAACAGGGCCGTATTGGAAGAAGTTCAAGGCCAATTTCTGTGAATTTATTGCAGTGCTTGTCCAACAGTGCCAGTGCAGCATCTTGTACGATAGCTACTTGATGGACACTATCATCTCGCTGCTTACAGGCTTAGCTGACTCCATGGTCAGAGCATTTAGACATACAAGCACTTTGGCAGGTAAAATAACTCACAGAGTTGCTGTAGATTGTGAGTTTTGTTGACTTGCGTATTAACAAAACTGCTCAGAATTTAAAAGCTCTCTTTACTGGACCAGTTGTTCTCATGCAGTGACAGTACCTTCCTCCTAATCTGCATTATTGAATTATAAATAATTTGTTCCCGTGTGTATCTGAATGGAATTAGGATGCTTTATTGGTCTGAAACATTTTTCCTTTCTCAGGAAAACTTCTTTTAATGTCTGGCATGACTAATTTTAGAATCAGGTTGTGTTCTGTGTGTTTTTGTGTTTTGTTTTTTTTTTTTTCCCCAGTAACTGATTTTTCAGTCAGTTTTCAGTTTTGCTATTTTTCTTCCCTCTGCTAATTAACGTGATGAGTTTACATTAAATGCTTTACCTATGAAAGCTTCATTTGGAGAGGTGTTCTTGTGGTACCTGTGATAAAAAGAACATTGCTTTTGGTTTTGTGTTTTTTTTTCTTTTTTTTTTTTTTTTCCCCATGCAGTGTGATGATACTAAAGCTAGTAGTTACATAAAATAAGAAGAGTAGTCCAGTAAACTACGTTTCTGATTAGACCTCTGGACAAAAGTTGTAAATCACCAGTAATACCTCCAAATTCTTCTTTTTTTGATCACTGTCTTTAAAAGAAACACTATATTTTAAAATAAATTACTGTAATCTAGTCATGTTCATATTTTGGATAATAAACCAGATTTGGCTAACCATATCCTTTTTGTGGTAAAGTGGTAAATGTATTTCTGTGCTGGATTAAATATGTTGGATTTGTTTCCTTTTTAGCAATGAAACTTCTGACAGCTGTTGTAAGCGTACATCTGAACCTTGATGTCAACAAGCACAACGCTCAAAGATTATATGAGGTGGAGAAGAAAAGGATAAGTGGCAAGAGGACCAATTATAGACTTGACCAACTAGAGAGAAAAAGGAAAGAGGTTAGGCAGGTGTCCTTTATGGGAGATGTGTGCATAAGTAAAAAGAGGGATGGCTGACAGCTTGCTTTTGGGTTACTGCAGTTCTTTGAATTTATACATTTGTCTAATGAATGGTGCAAAGTGGGCATGACTGGCTAGATTAACAGGTAGAAAAATGATTAAAGGAACAACTGACCTATGTACTGTTAACTTGTGATGTCTGTCCTATTAATTACTTCTTTAAATTGGCATCATTAGCCCTTGATCTGTACAGAAATATGAATTTACACACACATACAGTTACATTAGGAGATCTGGTGTTGTAGGAGTGCAGTTTTGCATATGCTTATACATGTTATAAGCCAAAATGTTACTTCTTGAACTGGATTTCAATGAATGAAAAAGGACACAGGATAGCTGTCATCTGTGTGTAATGCATTGTAAAAATGGTCATAACTTCAAGTATGACCTGTATGTTTCTTGCTCCTTAGTTTCTGTCATTTCGTCCCTGCTCAGCCAGACAGCTCCATATTGACTCCCAGAAATAGGCCTGTAACTGTAAGGAATAATTCTGGCTTGAGGGCACAGGTGACTTGAAGTATGAACATCAAGCATATTTCCTTCTCTGCCGACCTTAGAATCAATTACTTCTGAGCTCTGGGTGCCCATGGACTTCTCTGTTACAGAAACAACCCCTTTTTTTGTGGGAAGAAGTGTTTGGGTGAGATGGGTTTTCAAGGATCATCTTAAGTCTGATCTTATAGGACAAACAGAGGAAATGTCTGTGTTGGGGATAGAGGGGGAAACAAACTTGTCACCCTTCCTGGTGCTGTTGATGAGAGAATGTTTTTACTGAGTTAGAAGTTTCCAGAAGTTCCAACTTAGATTTTCAGAGCTTGGTTAAAATGCATGCTCATTGTGGAATAGGTGCATTTTTAAAATTTCCTTGTCTGCCTTTCTTCCATCTCTGTTTAAGTGCATAAAAAGAGAATTTGGACCTATATGTGAAGATTACTTGATAGTTACGCTGTATCTTTCTGTGTATTGATAGATTAAGACTCAATATATCAAACATACTATGTGCTGTACCCAGTTATCCAGGCTAGTAGTTGGGATCTGATAAATCTTTCATCAGGATGTAGCTACACAAAGGGCAGTTGCTAGTGTAGATATAGACTACTTGTTTTGTGTTGGTACCATGGGTAAATGTTAGTGATTTGCACGACAGTTGTACTTTAAGTGCACTGGTGCAAACTTTTCATGTATAGTTAACTGTGGGACCAATATTAATACTCATTTCTCTTTGATTTTCAGTATGAGCATAAGCTTCTAGAGATACAGAACATGATGAATGCTATATTCAAAGGGACGTTTCTAAACCGTTACCGGTAAGAATAAAAATAAAGCTGTGATGTGTATCTGCATTCCCAAGAAACGCTTGCTCAGGTTGTCCAGAATCAAGGTAAACATCCTAGAGGCTCTGATGGTGTCAAGGAAAGGGTTGCAGTTAAATTGCTTTCAAGAATTTGGGCTTAGGTAAGGGTCTTTCATAAGTAGGTTTGTTTAAGTTCTTCCTGCAGGTTACGGAGCAGTGCATTTGTGATCAAGGAGATATCCAGAATTACAAAAATTATAGCATGAAACATTTGTACCTAGAAGTGGCCTAATCGTTGATTTGAAGACTGAGAATATTAATACGAAGATTCTTGTAATATTTTGGACTATACATGCTTCTGCAATTCCAGAAAATAAAAATACTGCAAATTAATATAATCAGTATATATTAGGCATTTTAAATGTATTAATATTACAATCTTATAATTTCACAGTGATGTGATCCCTGAGATCCGAGCAACGTGCGTTGAAGAAATTGGCAGCTGGATTAAAACATACCCAGATGCTTTTTTAAATGATAGCTACTTAAAATACATTGGGTGGATGCTCTATGATAAGGTAAAGTTTTTAGTCTTTCTTACTAGGATAAAAGAAAAAAAAATAAAGAATCCTAATAGCTCAGTTCTTAAGATTAGATATTTAAGATTGCAGTGGTACAAAAAAGAATTTACTGTCTTCCCCATTTCAGGTTTTGTTTTTGAAACCACTGTGGCACTAAATAACAGAGAATATTTCTTCCAGTGCTGTAGCAGTGTGTCCCAGTGTGTGCAGTTATTTTTATATGTTACTGAATTGGGAGCTATTATTAAATTACAATAAAAAGACCTGTATCCTTTGAACCCGTGCAATTTAAATGTCAATTAAAATTTCTCTTTTAGGTTTGATGGCTACATTTAAAATTTTGGTTTTTTTCGTAAAAGTGAACACATGAATATTGCCTATAGTAAAACAGTCTTCAGTGTTGCATTTCTCATTTGCAAGTACCTGGACATAGAAAATATTTCCAGAAAGACCAGTCATTTCCCAAAGGGCTTTCTCCTTTTCCTTATAGTAAATTTATTTTTTATTTTAGTAAAAAACAAACAAACAAAATTCCACCAAAACAGCAAAAAAAAAACCCAACCGAAAGAAAACAATAACTCAAAAATACACTTTTTCTCATGCTTCTAAAGTGCATGGGATATTTTAGGGGCATAGGAATATTTATCATGAATGGTTAATTACTGAAATTGGCACACTGTACTTCTGCAGGCCATCTTTTAAAATGTACATAGCTTCTGTATAAATTCTGAAAATGTCCTCCGTTTTCTGTCAGTTCAAGGTAATGTTTGTGTCCTGTGAATAAAATTGTAGTTTACCACAAATCCAGGAGGGGGAGCACAAAGCCCCTTACTTCCCCCTGTTGTGCCAATACGGTAAAGGTAGATTTTCAGACCAACACCTCTATCAAGAGCTGCCGTCTTTTCCTGCATAAATTTTATTTAGTCAGAATATCTTTTTAGTATATATTCAGCTGGGAGAATTCTTAAAAGAAAGAGTAATTTTTGAAGATGATGTGTCTTCATTCCCAGTGTTGTACAGTGAAAATTAACAGCTGGTGTCTCTGATTAATGCACATGGTTCATCCAGTGACATTTACTGGGAACTGGAAATGGTTGTTTTTCTAAAGCTTATTATCTGAAATGCAGATGCAAGTGGAGTGAGACAAAGTGGGAAGTCTTCCGTATTCCACATTTGGCCAAGACCACTACCACCACTACTGGCAGTTGTAGTCCCTGCTGTGTGTTGTGCAACCACTGTTAAATTGTTTGGTTCCAAAATGATATTAGGGCATTTTTGGCAGCAACAAGGGCAGCAGTGTTTTTATATACATCTGAATGTTATTTCCCACTCCTCTTCCTTAATAAGCATTTCCATTCCCTCTTGTTGAGGGTAGGCGGCAAGAAACTGATGCTTCCCAGAGCCAATTTTCTTTTAGAATATAAGATAGAGAAGTTTGCCAAATAATTTATGCCCCAGAGTGGAATAACCACAGAATTATTCTAACGGTGGGGGGAAAACCTGGCCAGGATCATCTATAGTGCTGTAAACAGAGATTAAGTTCAGTCATTTGGGAAGCTTTTAAGTGGAGAGCGGAGGGGGAAGTAAATATAAAATTAACATTTTGTTTTCAAAGTCTTTTATTTGAATATAGTCAATGTTTCTTCCCCATGAGGTAATCATTTTGCCAATATGCCCTGATATGAAATGTTATATTTTTATGTGAAAGGTTATTTCCTAGGTGCAAGATGCTCCACATTCAGTGGTAAAATGTTCAAAATTGTGTATGAGGATCTCCCTTTGGCCCAGTAAGAGTTGCGAAACAGTGCTATAAAGACCTCTTTGAGTGGTTTATGCTAGAAATAATTTAACCTTTTATTTTTGAAGACCAAGTAACAGTTGGTACTAAATCTGACAGCTATGTGCAGTTGATGTTATATATAATGTTATATATAAGCCCAGTCACCCATCAGTGTGTTTGTGAAACCCAGGCACCTAACACAATGCTCAAAGGTATGAAGAACTGATGTTCTTCCAAGGGAATATATAGCTGCTAAATTAGCATCCAGATCCAATCAAACCAGTGCTGACCTGAGCAGCAAGTGTTGAAGGGAAGTGCTGTGTAAGAAATTCAGAGTAAATGACCTGGAAAATCAAAACAAGGAAGAATAAGGATGGGGAAAGTGGAAGGCAAAACTAGCAAACAGGAAGGCAAAGACTATGGAGGTGCACACATGGGACCTCCTACCGTGTTAAACTAGCTTTGTGTGGAACTTCAGGGCACGTTGTTGAGGTTTTCTCTTAGACTGTGAAAGCTTGTGAAAGCTGTCCAAAGACATCCTATGGAAACAGTAACTTGCTGCTGAAATGAACTTCTGTGTCCCAACCAGGTGATCCTCCTGGCAAATTTCAGGAAATCAAAAGGGTTTTTAGTTTTTATAGCCCTGTTGAATGGGAAGCAAAAACTGATCCCACGGTTGTGGCTACTTCTGAAATGCTTCCTTCTTCAAATGTTCATATGAACACAGTGGTTTTCTGCTCTGTGCGCGTGTACTGATTTTTAAAATTTATTTATTTTGAAGGGGAGGGTGGTTTTAAAAATTATTTTACCTTGACAGGACAGGTAAGCTGGATTGTCTTTACTAGTAATCCGAAAGTAGACCTAGCTTCCCCAATTAATTATTTGGGGAATATTGAGGAGTAAAAACATGGCCCAATGACCCTGTCGAATCACCCAGGTCCCAGCCTTTATTTGTAAGGCTTAGTGAATGGCTCCATCTCTGTGATAGAGGTGAAACTGAAATCTTGTAACTGAATGTGCTGAAGCAGTGCTGGAGCCCATGCAGAGCTCTCTGAGGTCACTAGAGCTGTCCACTGTCTTACTGATGTTTTCTGGCAGTCTGTTTGCAGGTCAGGATCGAAATATACTATGATAGAGCTGAGGGATAGCGTGTGTTCAGAGCATCCTGAAAATGCACTTCCGTAATTCCCCTTTGTTCTGTCACAGCTTTGAAAGACCAAACAGGCAGGTGTTTCCTCAAGATGAGAATGGTAGCTGTGGTGAGGGGAATAGATGGCTGAGTGTTTGTACTTGTCTATGTTACTGGTGAAAGGAGCTGAATGTAAGCAGTGAGATAGTTTTAGAAGGATGTGAAGTAGTTCTGAATGATCAAGAAGCTATGAGGAGTGATGAATCTAGAAAAGGAGAGGCAGTTGAGAAGGAGAAAATGTAGCCGGAAACACAGGAAAACAGCAGAACTAGACATAATAGAAGTAGTTATTTGTTCAGAGTTATTAGGGTTAATTTTGTCAACATTTAAAAGAAGCATACAGGTAAGGCTATGACTTTTGGGTGGGAACAGGATACCTTAGAAGGCAGGTGATGTAGTTTAATGTATTAAAATTTTAATCTGCAGACCTATACTTGAATGCCACCTGACTGACAAATGCAAATGATGTTACTAGCTGTGTGCCAAGGGCTATATGACCATTTAACAAACGATCACAAACTTTTTTTTCCTTTTTTAAACTTTTCCCCAAACACAAATGCAATCCCTGTTCACAAGCAGAGGCTTGTGATGAAATGCTGAGGGCAGCTGAAGCCAGGCTTGCCATATGTTGGCTGAGTTGGGTTTGTGCCAGTGTGCAGGGACGGGTACCAAGCTGGGGTTGTTTGTGGGTTCTGTGCTGTGGAGCCCTTGTGACTGTAGGAAGCAGCAGGTGGGGGCGTCTCTTTTTCAGATGAGGCCTTTGATTTTAAAGTACTATATAGAATAAGTACTGCTGGTGTGTCATGGACAGATTGTAGAGAAATACTTGTTACCTACAGATCTTTTGTTTTGTCTTATGCAAAACTGTTGGCACCAGCCTGCTACTAGGAATCATCCTTTCCTTTCCATTTAAGCAGCTGAACAGGAACTGGTAGTAATGGATAGCCTAAGTGTAGGTGGTCTCCTTTCTTGGGTTTCCTTGATTATTCTTACTGCTATTGTTAGCAAGAGGAATTAAGGAAGAAATATGAAGATTGATTCAGAGCCTGCAGTTCACTTAAGTGACTGCTGATAGTCTTAGCATTATAAGTTTAAAGAAAACTAATGATTTTTCTATGTTAGATCCTCAAAATGACTTTTGTAGTGACATTTAGAGCTTTGTAATTTGTAATGTTTAGCTATATGCAGAAAATAATTTAAAAGCTGGATAAGGAGAAGTCCTCTTTTTGAGGCACCTGTGAAGCTTCAGTACTGATAGTATGAATTAAAGCCTTGCATGGATAAATAAATGTTGCCTAAGTTAACTAATAAGGGCAAATTCAAAGTAAGCCTTCTCTTGGAGTGCTTAAAATACAGTGCTCTAATGTAAAGCAGAAGCGGGCAGAGGACATAACATTTGGCTGTGTGAGAATCCACAATGATAACCTAGCGCATTTGTGAGATGTACCTCTTCCTCTGGGAATTTTCACTGGATCAGAATTTCTTGGAGTCCTTGTTAGTGTTTAACGATTGCCTGAGTCAAATGTTGAAGCGAACAGGTTCATATATGGAAGAGTGCTGATTGTAGTCAGTAGGTCATCCATAGTCTTGTCTTTGTATCCCTTTAATAGGTAAATAGTGCAATTCCTGCATCATTTGCATTCTGTTGCTTTTATTAACTGTAAGGTCTGTGAGAGTTTCTTTGTCTCACAGAGCCTAACACAAACTTTGATATCACCTTTGACTTGACTTCAGGCTTTCTGTGTGTGTGTGAAAGAGATGTGCGTGTGTACACACAAACAAAATAGTACCGATAGCATTAATAAAGATAATTCAGAATGTGGGTAGGCTGCTGTAGACACCCACAAAGAACTCTTTGTTTATGTCATATATACATGTCAATACATCAATATACATGTCAATAATGAATAACATCAAAGACAAATGTTTTTTACTGTCGGTTGATTTCTTTTTCTTGTAGCAAGCTGAAGTGCGGTTGAAGTGTCTTCTGGGACTGCAGGGAATTTATAGCAGAAAAGAACTTGTTTCCAAGATGGATCTCTTTACTAGCAGATTCAAGGTAAATGGATAACTGTTTGCTACTTGGGAAGTCTGGGTTGGGTGTATACAGGGGATCTGATGTTTTGATCAGAACTGATCTCCCCACTCTCTTGACTGACCTGAGCTTAGAGTATTGTGAAAACAGCCCTCTTGACTGAGTGGATGAAGGAGTTTTGCAGAGATATTTCCCTCTGTTCTTATGGAATTTTCTGTTTCACTTTAGTTCATGCACAAAACGATGTTAGCATGCAGTGCAGTCAGTTACTTCTACTAGTTATCCAGAATGGCCCAGGTTTCTTTACAGGATCTTTAGCATGACAAAGAACTTTGTTGTCTAGAGGTCCCTTATTTCTTGCTCCTCCTGAAAAAGGGTTAACCTTGTAGATACTGGATTGGCTGATCTTGTATCGCACTGATATGGGAATAGCTCCTTATCAGTATGACTCTTGAAGAAGGTTCTCTTATTTCCTTTCTGAACAAGTCAAATCGTACACTGTAATTTATCGTATTCCGACATCCCGAGTCAATTAAGAATTAAGCCCTTTACTTTCATAATCCTGCCCTCGGTAATGATTTCACCAGCTGCTCTTATCCCATTGGGGCTGGGCCTTTTTGATATTTGAGTAAGAAAACTCAAAGTGCTGTGATTGATATCTCAAGTCTCTGTGAATCAGTACATAATCAATGCCTGCACGTGGTGGTAATCCATATTCTTTTTGCAACAGGTGCATGGCTTACCTGTATGTCAAAGCAGTTGCTAATGGTAAAAAGTATATATAGCGCATCCTCAAAGAACAAGCAATAAATTAATATTGGTATCTTAAGAATAAATAACACAGATTCAAACTTGGTTATCTAGGATTAACCTGTTTTAACCAGCTTTGTGGTAGTCCTTTATCTTTCTGATTAAAGGAAGGTCGCTGTAAGCTGCATAAGCAACAGCAGGATTGGCGTTCACAGGCTGATGAAATAGCTTCACTCTGTCTGTACGCTGTGTGGAGGGCGCTATATAAATGGACTATTGCAAACTCCATCCCTCAGTCAAAAACACCCACTTAAATGTAACAACTCCTTCCCCTCTAAAAAGAAGAAACCCAAGCAGCTACAAAATAAATACAGACTGACCAGGAGTCTTTCAAAGTTTAACTCATGCTTTCTCAATGATGGGAAATGTAATCACATAAACCATCAATCCATTTCCCTCAAGCTGGAGTTTCGCACACTCCCGCTGTTACCCTTGAGTGTTCTTCAAACTCAGGATTCATGGACTTCCACACTTTGCAGCTGGGTTGTGAGAAGAAGGAAGGTGTAACATAAAATGAAACTAGAGATTTAGAAATGTTGAATGAGAAAGCTGTTAGTCCTCAAACAAGCAAGTCCAAAGGCTTAATATGCCTTAAAGATGTAGACTACACTGGGGAGTGAGTTCTTGGGTACATGGGACAGGAAGATTCCCACTGTTTTCTGAGGTGTTTGCATGCATACCAAGTTGCAATAGTGTTAATTCTGGAGGTTGGGAGTACTACTGCTATTCCATGAAGTACCCTTATGACTCAAGTCCAAATTGTCTTTCCAGCAAGGCACTGGCTTCTGGAATGTGTAGGTGCACGCATTTTATTGTTGATGGGAGAAACTGATTACATAATGCTTGTAATTTGAGGCTTACCTTCATTTAACATACTGAAGTGCCAGCAATAACATCTTAGAAACAAGATGTCAGTCACTTTTAATTTGTAGACTGTAGTTGATTTCTTGTGAACGCATACATTACGTCTATAAAAATATCATATTACTGCATGATTAATTCAGTTAAAAAAATTAACATGCTGTTAATTTTCAGGGGCTGGGGAACTACTTGGTAGTAATCAAGTTGCCTTATGTCTCTTAGGAAATAGCTACTGAAATAAAAATAAATCTCTGCTCCACTAGTGTAGATGATCTAGCTGTAGCAAAAATATGTGTTTATTGAGAACAAACCATGTTACATCTTTTTATTGTCATTTTACATCCATTAGGATCGAATTGTGTCCATGCCTCTGGACAAGGACCATGAAGTAGCAGTTCAAGCCATGAAACTCTTGATGCTTATGTCACAGTAAATAATTTCTTTTTTAATTTACCGTATTGTTTTAATGGCAACAGGATCCAGATACAATCCTTATGAGTCTTCTTTTAATCAGTTTCATTCTGGGAAATACTTGTTCCTAGCAGGGTGTGAGTTACAGTTAAAGCTGCTCAAGACATGGTATTTTCTTTCTGTGGGAAAAGCCAACGTTAAGTAAACCCTTGTGCTGAGATTCAGTATGAAAATGACATTTTTTTTATCGTTATACTTACCTCTGAAAGGAAATTCCATGGTGTTTTCATTTTGGCTTTTCTCATGTAAAGCATTTGCCTGTCTCGGCAGAAGTCCCCACTTGAGGAATCTTCTGTCCCAGGGTTGCCAGGTTTTGACCAAAAGCTCAGGGAACTCTGCCATCCTCCTTGTCTCCCCACCTGATGCAGGAAGCCTTGAGCTTTGAGGTTGTTGCTGGAATTTGGACTTCCAGATTCTTGGCTCTGTGGCAGAGAACCCAGGAGCTATTGATCCCACAGCAGACTGACTGAGAGGAAATGAACAAGTGTATGGTATTTTGTTTTTGCTGAAGTGGAAAACTAATAGGAGAGTTGTTTTGTTGGGAAATTACCCACCAGCCATAGATTTGGTAGGAGAACGGAAAGCTGGAAGTGTGGGGAATAAACTAGACTAATGTTACACAAGTATATGAAGCCTATTCTGATACATCCTTGAGTGCCATGTTTTTTTTAGAAATAGCTTAGTTTGCAAAATATGTGAGGAATAAATTCTCTGTCCCCCCTTTTCAATGCAAAATAAGAATAAAAAACTCACTGCATTTCATTGTTAATACAGTTGAGATGTTAGGACTCATTAAGTGTCACTGGTGTCTCAGAATTCAGTTGAATTCTGCTAATGCAGATACTTCCCTCCATGTACAGCGTGGTGCATTGTCCCATAGCCTTATGGGATTTGCTTTTCTCTTTAAGCCAGAAGCATTGATCACTGAGGATCACATGAGGATGTGGACCTTAATGGACTAAATAATATGGTGGTATAGGTATTTACATTAAATTTCAATTATATTTGTATGTTGAAGTGCTGCTTATAGTGTAGACTCACGCCTGTCTCATGTCCATTGATTTGAGTGGCATTTCTCGAAGCCTACTTCAACGTACGCATCAGAACAGCATATGATGCTGTAAAGCACAGCATGCTTTTCTGAAAGGAGTACCATTGTTTGGGCCTCAATACTAGTAGCTAGGGTTATATTGTTTTTATGTTTACAACATCCATTTCTACATCCCTTGGGTTCTCTCTCTTGGTGTGCAGCTATTGGAAGAAAGCACAAAGCTGTGCCTTTGTCCCTGTATAACGTGTCCCTGTGCTAGGAGGAGCAGCGCGCCATTGTTGAAGTACAAAGATGCTGTACACTAGTTATGGCTGCCCTTGTTCTGTATCTGAGCTAACAAGTGCTATACTGGCACTGCAGCTGTTTATCATCTCAGGCTTTATTATAAGGGATCGTGTTCTCATTAGTGCAAGCCGCAGCTATAAAAGTTTGATCAATGTTTCTTTTTCCCCTGAAGCAATTGTTTCCTAATTTTTCTTAAATACGATTTCCAGTGTGAGTATATGCCTTCAAAAGTTTTTCCAAATGACATTTTTCCATCATAAAATGTAGTTTTCTTAAGTAAAATGGATACGTTTTGAAATTGGTTTTAATTAGGCTGTGTGGAGGCCTAGCAAATACATGCTTCTCTTTCTTTTTGTTCATCTGTTGCGTACCTATCCTCTTTTCTGCCCCTTTCCCCCCTCAACCCTGAGTTGCTTTGAGCCCTGCTGATTTGGCTTTGTTATTGGAGCGATGAAAGTGGGAACTGAGGACTCGATAAGCAAATTCAATGACAGCACTTCTCTTTAGTAAGTCTAGTAACGACCAGTCTGTAAAACCTGTGTGAAGAGAATGCAGACAACATAGAAAGTCTCATGTACAGACTTCTTAATAGGAGCCTGCATCAAGATGCCTTTCTAGCAAGGGAAAAGCTTATGCCTCAGTACCTAAAGCACTGCAGAAGCAAGGAAGTTTCAGGGCCAGTCAGTCTCAAAGCTCAAACCCAGTATCCACATATTAAGGAGTAATGCTACTTGGTAGATACATGCAGTAAAGCATAAAATGGGGGTGGGGGCAGCAACTACCCCACCTTTGAAGAATAATAAATGGCAGCTTGTATAAACGACTCTTCTATTTGTATACATTAATGTAATAACATCTTTTTGCTGCTAGTGGGATGCCATATTTGCTTCTCTGTGGATGGCTCATTTTTGTCATCTGCAAGCTTGGCAATTGAATTCTAGTTGTTCAACTTGTGTTTCTAGTGAGATGGGAAAGACCTTTCAGGTGAATTTTCCATTTTTAATGAAGCTCTGTCTCATGAACTCCATAGGCTTGGTTTGGAATCATGGATTATTTTTAACAGATAATATACAGATAATATAATCTAAACTGGTCAATATTGACCTCTAGAACATCTCTAATCTTGAAATAAATCTCTTGTTTCATGATGTGTTGGCCTGGAGTAACTTTTTTCCTCCAGCTAGCCCATTGGGAACTCTGTGACTCTCTTGGGGAAAATTTACTGTATCAGTAACTCTTTTTTACTGGCTTCCATAATTGTCTTTTTGGTGAGTGGAGCAGCAAAACCTCATTAAGCCAGTTAATTATTTGTGTCATGTTTTACGATTGCAGTGGAGCTGTGCTCCATGTATGGTAGTAACAGCTTTAACTGTCACTTAAACATCAATGGATTCCAGTCCTACGGACATTGACTACTCTGTGTGCTACTGGCCCATGAAACTGCTCTGTTGGCCTTCACATTCTCTCTTTTGCTAGCTAGAGAGGCAGTGAAAATCTTTTCAGTTCACTTAGATGTTTTGCATTCTTAAAAAAAAATCCCAGTGCTGACTCAAAACCCTCTTGCTCTGAATCTACCTGTTTTTTTCATATCTGTATTTGTATTTTTATCTTGTCTGTCTCTGCGATTAGAGATTTTTTCCTTCTTGTTTGTTGCATGTTGTCTCAATTGAATGCCAAGGTCTTTGGGCTAGTGGATTTCTATTTTTACACAGCACGAGGCAATCCTCAAACTGAAATGAGCCTATGAGGTTTAGCATAATAGAAATTATTAATGCTACTGAATTATGCATAATTGTTAGCATTAATGTTGCAAAGGATCTGAGAGGGAGTAGAACTAGGAAGGAAATAGAAAACACGAGTGACGGTGAGAGACTAAAAACATTGCTCTTTAGGAGCCAAATTAGTTTAGTATGCCTACTGCCAGACAATTCTGTTCATTTTTGTGTGCTTAACTACCTCAAAGAGTAGAGGGATTTTGGAAAAAAGCAGCAAAAGTAATTAGGTAACTGTAGTAGATGAATGAAGAAAGGTTACAAGTGGTGCAGGCACAGGCACAAATCTACAAATAGCTTAAATATGTCAATAGCAGTGTGAAAAACTACTTTGTATTACCTTAATCTTAAATGTAACTAGAAATTAAACTGAATTTTAAACAGAACTTTCAAGTTTGAAATCTGGAAGAGCTGCCTTAGTGAGAACTGTGAGTGTATTGTGCTCGTTAAGGAATTCACATAAATAGTTTGAAAACTGTTTAATGGAGCTGATAAATACAGTAATTCTCCAAAGCACCAAATGACAATGGTCAGTAGAGTTAATCCGACTTAAAAGTTAAGAAACTGAGGCTTGTATGTTCCCAGTGTCCTGCTTAGCATAAGAGACACAAGCCTAGTAGAGGTATGTGGCTGTTGTGCTTAAAAACCTTAAGTCTTCCTTTCCATTCTCCTCTAGGCTGGGAGGAGTGTTTTCATTTGGAGAGGGAGGGGCTGCACTGTAGGAGAAAATGGGAAACTGGATATGGCAAAGGATGCCATATGAAATAGTAGAATGTGTGTTATTGTTTCTAGTGGTAGATGTAGATGTCCCATGACAATTAATTCAGTGTCAACAGAGAGCTGAACTCTGTCATTCTGTAGTGTTATTTCATAGCCAAGCCATGGAGTTTGGAGGAGAAATGGACATTTGTTAGGCAAATGCACTGTATCTAGCAAGGTTATTCAGTCAAGCCATTGTGCAGAAAAACAGTTCAGTTTATTGAAGCCTTAAATGCTATTATAAAAAAGTGATTTCATGTGATTGTAAAAAAAAAAAAAAAAAGCTAAAGAGAGACATGCTTTGCATACAGATAAGGAAATTATCCACCTTTGTTTCTTGTTTAGTGGCTTTTAGGAAAAATAAAGAAATATCATCGTTCTCTTGGTAGAAGTAGCATATGAAGCAGTGAAGAAATTATACTGCACAGTACTTATTTTTCACATCAGGAACTTGGTTGTACCAGATTAGGTACTATCAAAAGGGAAGGGCGTGGAGGTCTTCACAGCTGCTCTGTGATTCCTTCAGGTCCACCACACGCCTGTTCAAGTGGAGTTATGGTAGTGCTTTGTCAAGCCTATTCCAAACAAAGCAAACGTGAAAGACCAAAATGGAACAAAGCCATGTGTTTTCTGCCATCTCTTCTTTTCCATCCTCTCAGGTTTATGCTTTTTTGGGAGTTACCTGCAGTAATCTTCTGACATCATGAACCTTTATTCAATAACCTTGAGATATATTCTGAAATCTTATCTTCCCTATCTGAAGAGTTGATAAGAAAAAAATAATTGCATGTCTCCTAAGGTTTTGTTTCTTAACCAAAACAGCATATCATACAGGATGCCTAATGTGCATCTTGCGTTCTGTCTTAGTGTAATCATAGAATCAGTGTATTGCAACATACTAATCCTATTTTAAAGTGGGTGGGAAAGGACTCTTGTTATATTGTAATGGCAACCAAGTTAGCATCTCTCTTCCTGATCACCAGTCACGTGTCATCTGGAAATACCTGCAGTGACAGCAGGGTAGAAAGGGGAAGATAAAAACAGGTTAGCTGATTTTTCTACTTAAAATTTTTATCTCAGCCATTAGAATACTTTCAGGTTTTTGTTTTTTTTTT
>VZRU01019380.1:214363-270277 GCA_013398155.1 Pedionomus torquatus | reverse complement strand
TTTTTTTTTTTTTTTTTTTTTTTTGGTTGATAGTGCTCAGTGCCCAATTTTGTGTGTTCAACAAATTAATTTTAAATGCAAAATTAACAGTTGGTTTTTTTTTCATTGAGATGCTATACCTTGGATTACCAGTGTCTCCATGATGTTGTGCAAGGTCTTTCCCTGCACAGTATTAAACCCAAAAAGAATAAGGTGGCAATACTTTGAAAAATGTATCAGGTGTATTTTTATTTCACTGTTGTGCTTTTGATGATTATTGTTGGTATAAACAATGGTACAGACCAAGAGAGGTGATTCCAGCAGTCATGTCTCTTTGTGCAAACCCCTCCCAGACCAATTAGACTGGGACCTAACACTCTTGAGTACAGTAAAATAGAACAGAAAAACAAGGTATGAAATATTTTAACTGGTGCTATATGCAGAGAAAAATGGGTCTGTTATGTCCCCCTAGAATATCCCAACTTCTTCTTCATTACATGTTCGCACTGAAGTGCAGAGAAAATGGTATGTCATGACATTGGTATGTGGAAGGCTGTGCCTGTTTATTTTTAGGCACCTAACACTGGCAGGCACTTCAGGCTTAACCTTTATCTGTTGCTTGGCATTCCGAGAGCTGAAAATTTGCAGCAGTATTATTGCTGTATTTGAAGTATTCTTTGAATGTTTGATGGTTGGCTTATATATGTGAAAAAGAAAGGTATTCCTTTGCTGTGGTGGAATTAGGGGTAGCAGGTGTAGTCCAGTGCTGTTCCTTCCAGGGGCAAGTAGAACCCCTAAGGACTCATTTGACTGAGAATGATGAGTATAAACCTCATTGTATCATGGGCAGTAGTGGTTGAGCAGTATGTGAAAAGAAGTAGTAGTACATACAGGTAATCCCTCCCATTCAAGAAATTAAAAAAAATTTTGGGAAAAAAAAAAAAGGCAGGTCTTCAGGTGTGTCTGTGACAGACTCCTGAGTGTCTGTCAGCGTGTCGTGCAAAGAAAATGGGTTGTTTTCCCTCCTTTATTCCTGTGATATTAGGGAATGCTTCATTTGTGGGCAGAGCTATTGCATCTGACCTGCTCTTGTTTTGAGGAGAGAGGAAGTAACACTGGTGTCGATTAATGTAACAGGCAAATTCCTAGCCTCTTTGAAGACAAAGTTAAAAACAAGGAGGTTAGGATTTCAGAATGACAGAATGGCTGAGCTTAGAAGGGACCTCTGCAGATCATCTGATCCATTTCCCCTGCTCATGCACCTATAGCTGGTTGCCCAGGACTAGATCCAGATGGGTTTTGAATATCTCCAGTGATGGAGACTTCACAATCTCTCTTGGCACCCTGTGACAATGCTCTGTCACTCTCACAGTAAAAAATCTGTTTTGTAATGTTCAGAGGAAACATCCTGTGTTTCAGTCTGTGCCCGTTGCCTCTAGTCCTGTCACTGAGCAGAGCCTGGCTCCATCTTCTTTAAACCCTCCCTTCAGGTACTTGTGCACTTTGATAAGTTCCCCCCAAGCCTCTTTTTCTCCCGGCTGACAGTCCCAGCTCTCTCAGCCTTCACTCATAGGAGAGATGCTCCAGTCCTTTAATCATCTTTGTGGCCCTTCATTGGACTCTCTCCAGTATATCTGTTTCTTATACTGGGGACCCCAGGTCTGGACCCAGCACTCCAGGTGCAGCCTCAGCAGTGTTGAGTAGAGGGGAAAGATCACCTCCCTCAGCCTGCTGGCAACAGTCCTCCTAATGCACCCCAGGACACCATTAGCTTTCTTTGCTTTTAGGACACATTGGTGGCTCATGTTCAACCTGGTGTCCACCAGCACCCCTATGCCCTTTTCTAAGGAGAGGAAATCTCTAAGGAAAGGCAGTTTCAGTTGTACTGGAAAGGCAGAGTCCTTAACTTCTACCCAAAGAGATGTCAGGCATGTTGCTGAGCTCTTTGAGCTATCTGAACAATTTAGGCAAGGAATTATTTTAAAATAGAGACAGGAGTAGTGTGTCTGTATTCACTATTTCCATAAATATACTAGGAAGAGGAAGCCTGAAATATAAAGAATAAAAAAATGTGTACATTTGGCTAGTGTGTATATACAGGAAATTTTGTTTAAACATAAGAAAAAGTTTTTTAATGTGGACATAGTTCAATACTGGAACAGATTGCCAGAAAAATTGTGGAATCTCTGAGTTTGTAGCTATCCAAGAACCTGATTGGACGCAACCCTCAGCAATCTGCTCTAGCTGATCCTGCTCTGAGCAGGGGTTTGGATTAGATGGTCTCCAGAGTCCATCCTCAGCTGTTCTGTGATTCTGTGTTGGCCCACTCTAGGTCACAGTATGATTGTATAGAAATTTCCTCTTTTTCAAGCTGTCCACAATTTTTTAAAGGTGTATATATAGAGAAAATGACAAGGGCAGCTTCACAGAAACAAGTGCTTTAAAAGAGCTAAATAATAGATTGACAATAAAAGGAATGAAAGAAACCTTGTCAGTTTGCTAGTTTATTTCAGGAAATTCCCCATAGCCTTTTAACATAAAGACTTGTTATGTCATGTATTTCTGCTCCTGTAAGTGCAATTAGTTGTCAGTCTTTGTTTTACTTGTAGAAGTTTAATAAATTTGGTACTTCATTCATGGTTTCACAGGACACACCAACACTGATTCGTACGCTTTAATGCACTATGCTACCTCTTTTAATTTCTTACTGTTTGACCTCAATAAATACATTTTTACTCTACTTACTTAGTTCTGTAGATGGCTGAATAAAAGTCACATAAATATTTTCCTTTATGCTGATTTCATAATATATATACGCTTAGAGAACTTTATTACTGCAAGTATACGCTCAAGGGAATTGCATGTTAAAAGAGACCAAAACCTGCCCAAATGCCGCCTTTGAGGGGGAGTGTTCTCTTGTGAGGCTGACCCATTACATTTGAAAACACACCATCAGCGCTCCATTTTGAGACCTTTGTAAGCAACCACGGAAAAATGTGAAAAATTCAAGTGATACATGAACAGATCAATTGTAAAGCTAAAATTCTTGGGGTATCAACCTCTATAAATGAGAGGCTATTGCCTTTGAGAAATGCATGCTGTCTTCCCCACCATCCCAATTTTAAATCCCAGATGGTGCCAAACAATATTTGCAATGGATGCTCTAGTGATACTCTCGCTGAATGTGAGCTCACTTTTTTCAGTCAGGTTGGGGGATGTGTGAGCTTTGTGATTTGTGAGGATGCAAAGGGTTTGGAGACAAATGGGCAAGTTCGGGAAGGGCTGCTAATTTTTATAAGGCATTGCTCCCAGCAAATGAAGAGCATGAGTCCTCAGTTTATAGAAGGTATTGGACCACAGCCGTAGATGGTTTTAAAATGAGGATTGAGTGCAGTAATAAATAAAAAACCTTTCCCGTCACCTGGCTGCTGTAAGTGTAAGGATCCTATATGTTGCTCTTTCGTTCTGTGAAGTAGCTTAGTCCAGTGACTTGCAATCCTTGCTTTGGGCTTCACTCCTCTGGTATCTCTTCAGTGGGGTATTCAACCTTGATTGTTCCTTTTTCTTTTTGTTGAAGGTTGATATTAATACTATTCCTACCTCTCAAGAGAGTGTTCTAGATTTATTAGTTGGTGGTGGGGTATTCTCAAGATGTGTAGCTGAATGAAAAATTGTGACTTTGAGTATGCTTGTGCAGAGAGTCGAAAACGTGCTATCAAGAGTGTGTTTTGATTTTTTTTTTTACATGCCACTGTGTAAGCCCAATGTAAGAGAACATAGGTTTTAAAATACTATAATAAATAATTTAAAAATAACTTTAACTGCAAAATGAAGGTGACTTCTTGTTTATTAACTTCTATGCTGAACATCTAAGCACAAAGTAGAGGCATGATTTTCCTGTTTTATTACTATTACTCTTTTTTTAACATGACTACTAATCAGCCTGAATTGTACTTTAATGTTCATGTCCATGCAGTGGGCCTGATTCATCATGGCTTGCACAGACCTCTGTTTCTCTACACAGTGTGTAAAAGAATGCTGCTAATTTTGTTTGATAGCATTTTTAGATATGCCCTACGAAAATATAGCTGTGTAAACAAGTTGCGTGGCTATGAGGAATCAGGTCTAGTAAAAGTAGACCTATAGCTTTCATAATATTCTTTGCAGATAAACCTGAACTATAACTTCCGTTGTTATTTTTGCCTAGGAACTGTGAGGATGTGTTATCGGCTGAAGACTGTGAAACATTATACCAGTTCGTTTATACCACACACCGACCACTTGCAGTAGCAGCTGGGGAATTCCTTTATAAAAGGTATCTCTGCCTGCCTGCCTACTTCTTGCGTGTTCTCGTTTGTTTCAGAAAGAAGGTGGATTTATTTAAAATGGACTTTAAGCATTCATTTTTCTGCTGGAAGTGTGTACCATGAGGATAGAAGATGTGCTTTCTTCTGCTGAATCAAGAAGAGGAATGCTGTCTGGGGGTAATCATTTGTTCCCCCGCACAGCCCTGGCACAATAGGCATGAAAAAAGCTGCAAGGCTAACAGAGAGAATATGAAACAATTCACTGATCCACAGATGCCATTCTATGTTGAGAGCATACCTCCTTTCTTTCTACTTTATTTTCCTGTTACTTTGCTTCTTACAAGCTAATTCATCACCTGCATCTGCTGGATTTCCATAGCTTTGGTGATTAATCACAAAAATGGCCGCCTCTTCTCCCTTTGGAAGTTGCCTTATACATTGTAAAGGCTTTGCATAATGAGAGATGCAGCAGATTAAAAAGCCCTCCCAATTTTCTGTCAGGTTAATGAAGTACAGGGTTTATCTTCCCCAGGAGTAACTCTTATAAATGGGCTTCTTATAACAATGGTTGCATGAAGTGAATAGCGTTGGTGTGCTAAAAAGAGAAGAAATAAATATTCTGTCTCTATGGCTGAGAGAAATAATTTTGCCTTACAAAAAGGAACAAAAATAAAAATATTTTGGCAAGACACTTGTGGGGAAAAAAAACAGAAAGGCTACCTGAACTGCTGACATGCTGGTGTTTGTAGAGCCAAATCCAACAGAAAGATAAATTAAGATAAATTTCTGTTTCGATGAGTCTTTTGTCACATCTGCTAGACTTACTTAGTCTTGTGTATTGGTCCTAATATTCTAATGTTGGATGATGGTTGGGACTGTCTTAACGGTCCCTCCCAAAAATTCTAGATTCTAGACAATTATGTGATTCTATCATAAATTGGGTGATTTTTCTCTCAGAACACTGCTGCTTTTGGCCATTGAATTGATTGCCCCAATTACTTTTTTCACTCAGCTTCCCAGTGCAGTGTGGACATTTTGACCCTGTAAACCTGATTCTTGTTCTCGTTTGCCCAGTTCCTCTCTGGCAATTCTGCATGTATAGAAATATTTGCTCTAGTGCAATAGAAATGCTAGTGACACCCTCCTTTCCCTGTTCTTACTGATAAAAGTATAAATACTTGTGCTTCTACTCCCCTCCCCCCCCCTTTTTTTTATAGTTTGCATTAAATCGCCTCAATTTTTGCATTTTTAACTTAGGTTACTTACTTAGGTGGCAGAAATTATGCCACCAGATACACTTTTCCAAAGCATAAGATAAGCTTTTGCTGACCCTGAGTAGTGTGGGCCTGCTCTTAAATCCAAGCAGTTTGGGCCGTCCATTAATCTGTGGAGGTGGTCTTCCTGTATTTATCTAGGGATTAGTGGTTTTGGTGAGCAGTACAGTCACAGTCATTTTGGATAAAGAGGAAAATGAAAATTGAAGTATCATATTGTGCTTCATACTTTAGGCAGAAGAGGAAGAACGGTTTTTCCACTGTATTTGTAGAGTTGAGTAAATTGCCTCTTATAAATCCAAGCTACTATGCTTTCTTTAAGAAGCTTCAGTTCTAAAATGTGCCATCATGTAAATAATGGTTGGGTTGTAATATCTCTGCTCTGTTGTTGCGGTTTAAATTCAGTCTAGAGCAAGCCCCTTTTCAAGCGTGAACAAATGCCTACCTTCTTACATGTTCAGTGCTGTGGAATCTGCATCTGTTGTCCAGAAAGCTGGCAGGGTACCTGTGAAACTGACAGAAATAGTCTCTGCATCCACAGGGACAGCAGATCTCACATGACGAAAAACAATCTAATGCCTTTTCCTTTCATCTAATAAAAAAAAGTATAAAGAGGTTTAGAGTAAATAAGTAGACATTTAGAAGAAATACAATCCTTGAGACCTTGACGGAGTTAGTTTTACATTGGCAAATGAGTATAAAGAGAACGTGGCAGAATTGGACTGACTTCCTCTTCTGTTGACAGGCTGCTTAGTCATGAGGGAGATGAAGAGATACAGCCCAAAGGAGGAGGGAAGTTTGGGGCGAGTACCAACCAGTTGAAAAGATTAATACGTTTTTTCCTGGAGAGTGAGGTGAGGAGAATTGCCCCTGCAGTAAGCCTTTTAAACCTGCATGTTAAATCAAGTATTGACTTCCTTTTGAAAGTCATTTCTGGTGATGAGCTCCAAAATGTTTGGTGTTTGGGATATTTTCGCTCTCTAGTGTGAGTTTTTAATGAAGACATTGCTGTTTTGTTGTGTTAAAACTAATTTACAACTATGCTAATGGAGAGAATCAGAGCTGAAGCAGCTTCTGAAAACAACCTGAAAGACTAATGCTACTCAATGAGAGTTTTTTGGTATGAGTCTGTGTCTTTCTGCAGGAGGATACAAGTTGCTGTCTTATGGCTTTATGCTGACTAAGAACTGCCTAATTTTGCTGACAGTTTTATCAGCTTAAGTGCTGTACTTCACTGTTTGGTTTTTTTGGTGGTGCAGACCTATGTCTGGTCAAAGTGTCTCAATTTTGAATCCTTCTGCAAAGAATTTTGCTTAAAATGTTTCTAGTCCTAAGGTTGGATTTTCAGTTGTTATGGTCAGCAATATAAAAGCAATACAGAAATTAATTTTAAAGATATTGCTTAAATTAAAAAGAAAGATATCCTAAAAAGAAAAAAGAAAGGCTTTTTTTCCTTGCTTTTCCTGCTTTTTTTTTTTGCTTCTTCTTGCCCCTTTCCTGATTTGTATCAGATTGAAGACGTGGTGTTGAAATGTTGAATGTCAAACTAAATATGTCAGAATACTGTGTATGAATATATTTGTGAATGACAAAGCTTTGTAATTGGAAAAAAAGGAGAGGAATGTATTAAGCTGTATTTCTTTTAATAATGTGTTTGCTTCTATAACCTTGTGGTTTTGACCCCTAGCTACACAAACATGTTGCGTACCTCGTAGACAGCTTGTGGGACTGGGCAGGCAAATTCCTGAAGGACTGGGAGTGCATGACTACTCTTCTATTAAAAAGTGCTGAAGAAGATGGAGAAGGTGGGTAAGCAAAGAGCTTGGTTTTGTGTGAATGAATCTCTTGATGCCGTTTTTTGAACTTTGCCTTCAGCTGGTTTAGGATCATTCCATACTACAGTACCCTTTGGTGCCAAACTGTGGTCCCCAAGGCCACAAAGCAGATGCAACTCAATGTGCTACCAGTGTAGCATTTATATCAACGTTACTTGTTTTATTCAGTATTCTGTATTTATGTAATGTCAGTTTAGACACTTTGCAAGAATACTTGCATAATTAAGCCATAATATTTATGTAGCATTCACATTTTTTGTTTGTTTATCCAAAATTTAAGAATCTAAAGCACTAATCGATTGAAGTGCAGTATTCTCAGACTGTTGTTCATGCCTGAAAAGAAAATGAGTAATGTGTCAAGTTCATCAACACTCTAGAGGATTAGTTTTTTGTGGAATTACTTTAAAGTGAACTTACATAAATCTTTAAGGTCCTGTATGAATAGCTGTTGTAGTAGAACTGGAGGTAGATGTGTGACTGAAATCAAAGTTTGTAGACCCAGGGAGTTAGAGCGTTTTGGTAGTCAAAGATACAGGTTTGTCCTTCAAGAGATAGTAGTCAGTAGGAGTAGGCCTGATTAAAACTGCCTCAAAAGTTTAGCCATGAAGGGGATAATTGTTTTTGTGTTCAGTAAATGCAGAAAAATAGTTTTCTCCAAGTTAAATCAAATACTCTCTAGGTGTTTATATAGCAATACTGCACCTTTTTTTCCTGTAGCATCCTTCCACAGTTGCTCAGATAAATGAATAGGCTTTTCATTAGCTGTTGCTCTATCTTCATTTTTCTTTTGTGTGATGCTGAAAGGAGACTGATTTACTTACAGAACTGAGTGATGCCTATGAAAGTGCTCTCATTGAAATTATTCTCGCAACGGTTAGAGAAGCAGCTGAAGGTCATCCACCAGTGGGCAGAGGTGCAGCCAAAAAAGTCAGTGCATCTTAGTCTTTTTTTATTGTCTTGTAATCACATTCTCTTTGTCTATGTTCTTTGCCAGACAGCATGTTTCTAGCAGAAGTTGTATCTTCAGAAATAAAATGGCTTATTTTTATGAAATGACACAGTGTCTTTTGACCTCTAGATCTTATTAGTAATGGATGTTGAAGAATGTTACTGACAAATGGTGAACATTTTATCCATGAGATGTAGCTGTTCAGTGATTTGCATCTAATTTAAGGTTAACAAAAAAATAAAAGAAGCATCTGGTTGTCTCCATGGAAAAGTATCTTTATCTTAGCTTGATACGCTTTAGACAAAGGCATGTGAGTTAACCTCGGGTTACGTGTAAAATTCCATTCAAATCTATGAGAATTTGTAATTGAAACAAAATGCTTTATCTGCAGATTCTGTCAGTAAAAGAGAAGAAAATACAATTGGAAGATTGTACCAAAATTACTGAACACTTTATTATGGTGCTTCCTCAGCTCTTGGCAAAGGTAACTAACAGCTGCTCTGTGAATGCATGTTAAATATTTCATTAAAATTCCTGCAGTGTACTCATATCCTGTTTTTTCTCTGCAGTATTCAACAGATGCACAAAAAGTGGCAAATCTTCTGCAGATTCCTCAGTATTATGATTTAGATGTTTACAGCACGGGACATCTAGAGAAGGTGAACAGGAATTGGGGTAGTCAGTTCATGTGGAATGTACTGAATTTATGTGACAATGTACAGAGTTTAGTGGGACCTGGAGCAAGTAAGAGACTGTTGAAACATAAAGAAATGGTCTCATATCTTGAAGAAAGTGTACTTATTTATGCTTTTTGATTTGGGGCTGCCAAAGAAAAGCTTTGGTGCTTGTCAGTTCTGATATGCTGTGACTGGCCCTGGAGGGTAATGATTTGTGGTTTCACGTGGTAGGTTTGACCCTGGGTTTTCCATTGTTGGGTGGAGAGAGGGTGGATTATGCCATGTGTCTGAGCTGGTGTCTCCCAGAAGTTCACTACAGAATAGGTTTCATTTTCCTTGAAGACTGACTCCCAGCTGCTGGGAAATGATAGGAAATGAAAGATAAGAATGGAGATAGTGTATCTGCTGATGGGAGAGGGGTGGGCAGAAATGGATAGATGAAATCCTTGAAATAGCTTAATGTATTCTTAAGCGGGAATGTTTACAGGGAGGTAATGTTAGGCGAACACTCCTAGGTTAATTTCAGTAAAAAACATTAACTGGAAAAGAGAAAGTCAGCAGAATGGCACAAGTTACCTCTTCTCACTAAGAGTGAAGACCCCAGTTGCTGACATGATGTGACACATTTTCCATCCGCTGCTGCTGAGGGAAACAACTTCTGTTGTTTGAAGACACACCTGTCCTTTGGAAGGAATTTTTCTATTCCTTACCTTTGTCTTTATTCTTATGTAATGCCAAATGTGTATTGCTAAAGTAGAACTTGAAGTAGTTACTTCATTCTTTTAGAGGATTCAGAGACAATAATAATGAAAAAGAGCTATAAACCCAGAAGAAAGAAAACAAAAATGTATCCTCCAATCCTGTTCCTCTGCTCCTTAGAGTGGCATTTACTTCATGTTGGTTGTATAGAGATATGTGGACCTAGTGGTATGTATCTAAAGCATAAGTGGATTTTTGTACAATTTATCTATAATATCCCTTTTATCACTTGCAGCATTTGGATGCTTTGCTGAGAGAGGTAAAAGATATTGTGATGAAACACTCGGACATATCTGTCCTTGAGGCTTCCTCCAGAACTTACTATGTCCTCTGCAATGAAGAAATCGCTATCTACAACCAGGTGAATTGTGCCCGAACTCAACTGGTGGATGAGCTGATGGGACAGCTTAACCAGCTACTAGATGGCTTCTGGCAAAATGTGAGTGTGGCTCAGCGTGGAGATAAACAGATTGTTTCCTCATGAAAAAAGAAGACAAAAATATTAAGGGGGATATGCAACTATTCTTTGCCTGCAGTTTCTCTGCTTTAGGGGAGCAGAGCTTTCAATGAGAGATTTGCTCCTCTGAGAAGATTGTTTACATTTTAATGAAGCAGATGTATTTTAGCAAGAATAGAGTGGGGAAAATAATAAACACTGTAGTCCACACTAGCACCACCAGGGCGTTTTATGTTTTCTGAATATTCTGGACCTAAGCTTCATAGTTTCTCTGCTACTCTGCCAAAGATACTATGTCCAAGAAGCGCTGTGGATTTATAAGTGATAAGAATGTTCCCAAAGAGGTATAGTTCTGCACTTCAGCGTATTTGACTGTACAAAAGATGCCTGTTTGTGCTGCCACTTTGGCTCTAGGAAAAAAAACCAAACCAGCAGTCTGTAATGCAAATTGTAGACCTTTGCAGTCGTTGAAATGATGACTTTCCACTTGAAGGAGAACTGCAGAGTCTCCCTCAAAGTTTTTCATTAGTTCTAAAAAGCAGAAACAGCTGGTGGTGATATGAATAGCTTGCTGGCTGAGCTGAACAACAGAAGCCCGCAGCTGATCTGATCAACTGTGCTGTCATGAACAGGTGCCATGCCATGGTATGAGAGTTAACACTGGCAGGTTTTTATTGGACACTGGGATATTGTAAAATGTGTCAAGCCAAAAAATCCCCTAACCTCAGATTGGATTTATTTTGTTGGTCTTAAATAGATATCTATGTCAATGTGGGAGATTGTGTACTTACAAGAAACAAGATAAGTGGTAGACCAGGGATTCTTCAGCTCCTTCATGGTGTGATCTGTATCTAAATAAAGAGATTTTCTCCTGGAACCCCTCCCTTCTAATTCCTGGTTGTGTATAGTGTCTCCCATAATCACGTAGTATACTTGTGGAAACTACAGCAGTTGCATCTATGGGAAAGTATTTAATATATTTTTAGCTATCTTTGAATGTGATCTGGCAGCTGGAAGCAAGGAGAGTCAGCACCATGTGAACAGTTAGCTTTCCAGAGATCCCTGACAACTGTGTGAGGGACCATGAATGTGAGTCCGAGGGTATGCACTTCTGTGTTAGCCTAATTGCTAGTTTTTACTCTGTTAGCAGTGCTGTATTCTAGGGAGGCTGCCATGGTTTTTTTTTATTAATGACAGGGACATTGCTTTATGCAAAATTTCTGTGCAACCAACGTATTGTTTCCTTTTTACTGTACAGGAAGACATGAATAGTATGGTTGAAGGAGAAGGGACTAGGTGGGGCTGGAGGAGAGTAAATCAAGTCTGTGGGTTGGTTGGGAAGAGAAACACAGCAGTTATCTTGCCCCACACTGGCTAATTCCTTTCTGTTTCCCAAATTTGCATAATTTAGGAAGAAGGATTTTGTACGGATGCAGGAGAAATTTTCCGGATGCACTCTGCTTTGAGAAGAGTAGCAGCTTTTCATAAGTGAGATGTTTATTTTCACAATGTACTTTCTCATATACTTAAATGTTGACTCAACATGCAAAATGAGAATTGCTCGTTTGTTGATCTCAATAAGATTTTTCACAAGCAAATAAAAATGATTCTTATGGGAGATGATGCAGGGTTTAGTTTCTTGTTAACAGAAGTGTGCTCTTGGATGTGGAATTCTTTTTGGACTCGTTCTTGAGGTTGGAGCATCAGTTCTAATATGGCTAAGAAGTGTGTGGTTAGGATGTGAGAGAGGACACAGAGATCCTCACTGTGCCTCCCTCCTAGCTGGATGCTTTTGCACTGCCTTACTGTCAGCACTGGTGGTCAGTCTGAAGACTATATAGTGAATGCAGCCTTTTTTTTTTTTTTTTCCCCACAGCAGATGTAATCTGCTTCGTTTGTTTGTGTATTTGATCTTCTTTTGTTAAAAGATGGATTTCTCAAAAGCTTGGTTCTCCAGGAATTGTTCACCAAGTTAAATTGTCATGTGGGATATTAGAGGGTGGGGAAATTGGGCCACCTTGTCAACGTGTCTTGTACCAATTCAGTGTGCTAGGGCTGCTCTTGTTTTTGCAAAGAGAAGTCTAATGTCAAGCTGTGAGCACTCAAGAGTATTAGAAACATTTTTAAAGCGGGCTGGGGAAACAGTTCTTTATACCTTTTCGGGCAGCTTTTTGAGAGTGTGGATATTACTGAGCTCAAGCTTCTTTTTCCTCTTTTCATGATGCTGCAGTTTTGTGGTAGGAATGCAGACTGTAAAGCTGTGGAGTTAAGGTTGCAATGTTAGATCATGACAAACTTAATTTCATTCCCCCACCTCCTTAGAATTAATAATTAGTTGTTTAAAGTTCTCGATGTACATCCGATGAAGGCAAAAATAGGATACATTTAACCTGGTTTGTCTGGTGACATTTCGGTTCTTGCTGAGTGTATCATTATTGTTTCTTTTTCACTTGCAGTGCCCATGATCTCACCAAGTGGAATTTGTATGACAAGACATTAAAGTTGCTGGTGTTTGAAATGGAACATGGCAGTTTGCCTGTTCTGGTGAGTTGTTAAATATTAACATTGAAAGAGGTTTCTCTTGTTGAAAGCAGAAAAATTAGGAAATATTAAATAATCTTAGATATCAATGTCCTGTGAGACAGGAAGGTACTATTTCTCAATCTGGGAAACTGACTTTGGTGTAATGTTATTGGAATTGGTAAATTCATGCTGTGGATTTGTTTATTTTGGAGATTTTTCCAAAGCTATGATAGAGTAATCATCTGACATCTGGATTGATCCTTTGTCATGCTCAGTACTTCCCATTGACTGCACAGTTTTGCTCTGAGAACATATGAAATTGTTGGGACTGTGAGGAGCCCCTTATGGATTGTGTGTAACCGGAAGTTGGAGTACTTTGGACCTCTTGCTTGCGGATTGACTCTTGGTGAAATGGTTTATAATTACTAGTTGTCTCAACTACAGCCTTTTGGTTGTCCAGTTGCCTCAAATCAAACATTGTCCATGCCAAGATGGAGCTATATCATAGGATTACAAGGGGAAGTACTCTAGCAGTCACAGATGTTTTCAAGAGAGAACTTGAGGTTATTTGGAAAGTGATGAAATTTAGCTGGGTAGAGAGAGCCTGCAGCCAGCAAGTAGAGGTGAACTTCTTTAGATGGAGCATCAGAGTGCCAGGATTTGGCTTGTGCTCTGAATTGCCCTCTGGAGGAAGACTCTGCTTTTCACCAAAGACTGCAGAAAAATCCCAAGAAGCTAAGCTAAAGTTAGCCTCTGTGAACACCCTTTTTATTACATGCTGCTTTTCCACTGAACTCAGCAAGATGTCAGAGTTCTGCAGAAGCAGCACCTTAGTAATGAAGTTTCTCAAGAGGGAATGCTTGCTTGTATGTAAACCTATTGTGTTTATTTTGAGGGTCTAAATACAGTGCAGAAACGGTCATGCAAGCAGCATGCAGAATGTCAGGCTTGGATGCTTTGCTTAGTCCAATGCTTTTTGCTGTTGAGCCTTTCATGTAAATAAAGGACATGTGTTTTTGTTTGCAGATGATCCTGCCAGCTCTTCAGTGTACGTATTTTTCTCTCCTGTGGCAACTAGCTGCAGTTTCAGAAAATACTTCCAAGGTTAGCCACTCCACATAATTTTGAAACCCAGGGTTGTGCTTCTAGAAATTTTAAGTTGCTTTTCTGTTTTCAGATCACCAGATAAAACACAGGCTTTCTCAAGAAGATAATTTTTGTGTCGTGTTGAGGAGACCAAATTGCGTTGAGGCATTTTTTCTGTCTTGCCTTCTTTTTTAAAAAATAGTGTTTATGCTTTGTCAGTTTGCAAGAGAATATATGAACAATGGTTCACCTCTATTTTTACTGCAAAACATGCGCATCGAATTCCTGGGGCTTGATGGAGATAAGAAGCTTGTTCCACTGCCAAACAGTTTGGGTTTTTTTTCTTTTCTGAAGCAACAAAAAAATATTCAACAAAAACTCCAGAAATTCCCACTGCTTTGTTTTGGTTTTATTTTCTTGTTTTACTTACATATTTCTGGCAGAAAGTTTGAGGAAACTGGTAGTTTTCTCATCAGCTGACTACTTTTTAATTGTTTATATATAGTGCCAAGCTGTACCAGGTATTTCAGAAGACAGTCTGGTTTAAGATGCCAGAGAGCGAAACTCTTTTATTCATTGACTTGCATGTGAGTGTGTTCCTCTGTGGCTCCTCTTTATGGTGATTACTGACTACGCCTTGTGCTGCTGCTTCTGTCATTCTGTCCCCTTCCCCTGGTGCTCCTGTGTGTACAGAACAGGACACTGACATGGACATTTGTTTTGTGTGAGAAATGCTAGCTGGGAGGTTACCCATTTGGGGACTGATTCACCCTCTATTCCTGTCCCGTTCCATTCCTGTGTAGATGTCCACATCTCTCACTGCTCTGATATGTTCTGCCGTTCAGTCTAGACATGGTTAGCTTGAGTGATAATGGGGCAGCACATTTTTTAATTTGGCCTTTTGTATGGGAGCAGGTTTTGATTGGAAGCACAATGTTACGGCCTGTTCTGTAGGGCCAAATCTGGATGGTGGCAGAGACGGAAATTCCAAGAGCAAAAAAGAACATTTCCTGGACGGCAGCTCTAAGACTGTTTATTCCTCCCAACCCCCCTCCCCCCCTCATGTTAAGGCAATGTTTTGCCTCTCCCTCTGCTGAGAAGAACTCAGCATGCTCTGGAATGGATCCCTTTTCTTATATATATATGTTATACAGTTGCATAGCATGGAATCCAGCCCTCCTTTAAGATCTTTCCTCTTCTGTTGGCTACTCAAAGCTCAGTGTTGTGCAACAGCTGGGACCTGGTGAAGGATCAGAAAGTCTTTTTATGTGGCTAAATCAAATAGTCTCTCTTGCTGGATTAATCTTAACAGACAGAGGTGTCTGAGTTTCAGAGTGCCAAAGTTTGCAGCATAGTTAAACTGCATTCTCTCTGTAGTCAATAGAAGGAGAGAGAAGAGCAACTCCAGAAGGCAGGGAGTCTACTTGCATCTCCAAAGTGGAAATCTTTATTGCTGCTTTATAAGGATAAGCTGAAGTGAATAAGGGCATATACGCTACTAGAGCTTCCCGTCCTACAGATGGAGAAACAGTTTGTGACTTGCTGAATATCACCAGCTTCAGCAAATGTAGCAGATGCACACGTCCTACTAGTATTTGTCACATTTCTGCACCAAAGTTTGGAGAAGTGTATCATTTTATGGATTGACCTTTCCATCCCGGGTACTGTACCTGAGAACAACACATGATTTTAAAGTTCGTAGCTATAAGCTATTGCTACTGTGAGATGTCAGATTCTTTCATGTCATTAACTGTGCTATCTTAAATGAGTAATATCAGTGGAAGAAAGATGTAACTGTTGTTTGTTCTGTAATTCTCTATTGAATCGTAGTCCCTAACATATTTGTTCTGTCACTTTTCCTAAACACGTTTTTAGGAGACTCTTTTTGCACTAGGAAGAGAGCTGAGGCGTTTTAGTCAAATTTGCCTGTTCTTCCTCCAACATAAGGAAAAAGATGTAAGAGAAAAGGTCTGTGTTTCTCTATCACTTGACTTGGGTTCATGCTCAGTCCTTTTAAATGCCTGCCTTTCTTTTCATACTAGTATTTCATTCTACTGATTTTTGCTATTTTTTGTTTCTTAGTAGAGAAAGAATTCTTTTAAAAAAACAATCATCAACTATTTATTTTAAAGGAAAATTAAAATTATATTACTTAAGATGCTACAAAAGATAGTGCTTTAATCAAACAGGTATGTGTGTGCATGGGTTCATCTGCAAAATGAAGGCCTGAATGTGAATGACTCAATTTGCCAGTTGATAATAATTGTTTTTCTGATTAGACTGGTAATTTACTATCATTGCTTTATTAATGCCTTGCTGTGAATATTACTTAAAAAAAAAAATAAAATGTGTGGACAAATTGTCCAATGATTCACGTGTTAAAGGAGAGATATTCTAGCATAGTAGAGCTCTTTTTTCTTCCCATGGAAGTTTGAAAATCTTTAGGTGGTGTTCATGGGTAATACTTATACCTTAGAATACAGTTCATATGAGTTCTGAAAGGGCTTAGCTGTGGCATTTTACCACATGTTGGGGCAAACAATAATCTTTAGCTTGCAAGGAAGAAGAGGGATAGAACCTAGATTGTGACTTGTGGTGTTTGGTGGAGATGCAAAATGGAGTTGGCATGAAAAGTACACGGTCTCTAAATCCTTCTTTGGCTTTGTTTGATACAGGCATTCATGGTACTCTGTGACTGGTTGCTGATTTTGAGTCATCAGGATTTAAATAATAATGAAGAAGCAGCCGGATTTCTAGATTATCTCCCCAGCACATCACTTCAGGAAAATCTGCTTTTGTTTATCCAGGAACATGTTTTCTTGGAGGAAGATGAGGACAGTGAAGGTTAGACACCCTCATCACTGGGGAAACAGTCTACCACTTTTGCTGTTATTTGTCACGTGCACCAAACATATTAGGAAAAGGGACTGGGTTTTGGTGGTTTGTTTTTTTGTTGTTGTTGTGGTTTTGTTTGTTTGTTTGTTTGGGTTTTTTGGTTGAGCCTCTTTATGAAAAAGGTGGCTGAGTTGTAATTCACTGTATGATCTGTATCCATTGTGGATCAACCATGGGAAAGAGCTGCCAGTTTACTTGTAAGATGAAAAGGGCTGATGTAATTAATGCAGGGATGGGTGAGCATGTAAAAGTATTTGGTAAAACTGACTTTGGTGGTACAGGTGATGGTGTTAGAGGAAGGCCTTGTAAAGATTCTGTCAATGTGTGAATACTTCTAAGCCATCAGAGTAAAGGACTAGTGGATTTTGATTTTGGGGGTGAGGGGCAGAGTTAGTGGAAAATATCTATGTGCTTGTTGCTCTGTTTCCTTTTTCAAACACATTGAGATGCCATATTGAGGCTGTTATTGTGTAGGCTGGTTTCTTTTGGGAGTGTTTTGAAAATAAATTGTTGGCTCATTGTGGTTTTGAGGCTGAGTGTAAGTGTCATGCTTTGAAAAACCAAGCATAGCTATAGATTGCTGCATCAAACTCTTATCCTTCAGCTGTTCAGATGGAGTTCTGTGTATAGTTTTGGGCACTGCGCTTCTCCAGGTCACAGCATATATGCAAGAAGTGATGGTCCTAAATTGAAACAGGGAGGTAGTAAAAGAGAATCCTTATTTGTAAAGGTAGAGATACAATAGAAAAGATTGCTCAAGTAGATTGCAATATCCTGGTCATGGGAGTGTTTTGAAACAGGTTATGTTTTAGATTGCATATATTATGTATCTGAAACATAAAATTGATTCTGTTTGGGGTTAGACAGCTTTTAAATCTGTTTCAGACCCACTTTGTATGATGCTTTCAATTTCTTGGTCCTCCTCACAAAGGATCCCTATCATCCCATTGCAGATTCCTTCCTGAATGAGGGATTCTGTCGTGCTGTGGGTACATTTGTCTTTGTGCACTGCCAGCAGTTGCCACATTTTACTCTCAACTCTGATTTGCAGATACTTCTGCTCAGTCACTTGCCTTATGTTCGTTTCCAGGCCCGCAGTCATGCTAGAAGTGTAAACAGTCCACATCAAAATTACAGGTCAAAGACTGAAGTCTTTTGGTAGATTACATTTGTTACAGGAAAGAGTGTATCTCAGCTCTCCTGCTACAAGAAGTTCTCCCCTACCACCATCATAGCTCTGTTGTAAGACTCTTAAAGGTATTTCTTTTCCACAAGTTGTCCAGATAGTCATATATTCTTAATGATACGAAATTACTTTTGTCTTTCACTCTTGTTGATAGCCTCCTGGAGAGTTTCACCTGAACTCTTGTTGACTGTATGGTAACTGTTGTAGAGTTTCTGATGAGCTGTATGGTAGTTTTCTAGCATCTGTGTTACTCTAAGAAAAAAGCATGGTTGCAGTTTTTCTGGTGTCTTCTATTTGGTGTGTTTGTGCCTTTTATTCTGCAGTCTGTTTGGTTCTGTTCTGTTCTGTAGCTGTGAGCAGTGTTGTACAAGGAGATTTTGACTAGTAGAAATGTGAACGCCCTATGAAGATCAGAGTAGAAGATTGCAAATTTTCACTGTCATCAGCTACAGGCTTTGAAATGGAAATAACCCTGTGTTTTCTGATATACACTGGAACGAGTGCTGGCATCTGTTGCTTAGCGTGTTGAATGAACAGCTGAGTCTGTGCTATTTGGATGAAAGTTGGTCATTAAAATTGAGATATCTGGAATAAAGTAGCAGAACAAAGCTTCAGTGCTTTTGTTTCCCTAGACCTGACAGAAGAGGAGGAGACAAAGGATGAAAGTTGCAAACTTGACGACTTGCACAGAAAGAGGAGTCTTCTTGCAGCATATTGCAAGTTAATAGTGTATAATGTGGTAGAGATGACTGCGGCTGCTGAGATCTATAAGCACTATGTGAAGGTAATGTTTTAAATAAGGTTGCTTTGCCTATCAGTGCATTTTAGCTTTTTTGAAAGTAACTGCAGTGTTTGTGAAAGATAGTCTTACGGCTCAGAATCCTTGAATAAACACAAAAGGGCTATAAAATCAAGCAGGAGTCAGGTAAGGCTTCTCTTGGCTCTGCAGAGGTACCTCACTGCAGACAAAGTAACTGAAAATTGAGGTCTGGTTGAGCATCTGCTCCTTGGTTTCTTCGGAGAAGCTACTGCAGACAAGCTGGGTCCATGAGAGGCAGATCCTACTTGACAACCCTGATATCTGTCTATGATGAAGTGACCCACTTGATGGATGAGGGAAAGGCTGCAGATGTTGTTTACCTGGACTTTAGTAAGACCTTTGGTATAGTCTCCCACAGCATCCTCCTGGAGAAACTGGCTGCCCATGGCTTGGGTAGGAGTACTCTTCACTGGGTTTGAAAACTGGCTGAAGGGCCAGGCCCAGAGTGTGGTGGTGGATGGAGTTAAATCCAGTTGGCAGCCGGTCATGAGTGTTGTCCCCCAGGGCACAATATTGGGGCTGGTTCTCTTTAACATCTTTATCAGTGATTTGGATGAAGGGGTCAAGTGCACCCTTCAGTAAGTTTGCAGGTGACACCAAGTTGGGTGGAAGTGTTGACCTGCTTGAGAGTAGAGAGGCTTTGCAGAGGGATCTGGACAGAATGGCTGGATGGGCCGAGGCCAATGGGATGAGGTTCAACAAGGCCAAGTGCCAGGTCCTGCACTTGGGTCACAACAGCCCCATGCAGCACTGCAGGCTTGGGGAAGAGTGGCTGGAGAGCTGCCTAGCAGAAAAGGACCTAGGGGTGCTGGTCAACTGTTGGTTTATCATGAGTCAGCAGTGTGACCAGGTGGCCAAGAAGGCCAACAGCATCCTGGCCTGTATCAGGAACAGTGTGGCAAGTAGGACTCAGGAGGTGATCCTCCCCCTCTACTTGGCACTGGTGAGGCCTCATCTCGAGTACTGTGTCCAGTTTTGGGACTCTTACCACAAAAAAGAGGTGCTGGAGCAGGTCCAGAAAAGAGCAATGAAACTCGTGAGGGGTCTGGAGAGTAAGCCTTTTGAGGAGAGGCTGAGAGAGCTGGCATTGTGCAGCCCAGAGAAAAGGAGGCCAAGGGGAGACGTTATCACTCTCTACAACTACCTGAAAGGAGGCTGTAGAGAGGTGGTGGTCAGTCTCTTCTCCCAAGACTCAGGCAACATGACAAGAGGAAATGGCTTCATGTTGCATCAGGGGAGGTTCAGATTGGATATCAGGAAAAGTTTTTACACTGAAAGGGTTATCAAGCATTGGAATGGGCTGCCCAGAGAAGTGGTTGAGGTGCCATCCCTGGAGATATTTAAAAGACGAGTTGACACAGTGCTTAGTGATGTGGTTTAGTGGTGTTTTTTTGTCAGAGTTAGGTTGATGGTTGGACTAGATGATCTTATAGGTCCCTTCCAACCTAAACAATTCTGTGATTCTAACAGGACTTGGAATATGCCTGAATTTGAATCTTGTTCTGTATTGGACCCAAGACAAGCATTGGTTAAATACAGAAAACTTTTTCTCCTCAGTAGGCTTTGTTCTTTTGCTATAATAAATACTTAAACTTTCAAGTGGAATAGTAATTCTTACATTACTCTTAAATGAGCATACCATTGCTTTGCCTATGAAATATTACAAAAAGTCCAGTTTTCATCTTATAGCTTGAGTGTTCTGATATCGGGAATGTTTTATGAACTTCTTGTTTGACGTGATGAGAATCATATGCTTTGTGTACTCCCTGTGCTAAAGAAGGGGAATGATAACTCTCATGTTTTTTGTTGCTGTTAATAGACCTACAATGATTTTGGAGACATAATTAAAGAAACATTAAGCAGGACCAGGCACAATAACAAAATTCAGAGTGCCAAGACACTGATCCTCTGTCTGCAGCAGGTAAGGTTAAGATTAAAACAACAGGCCACAGGTTTTTATGACAGCTGTGTTCATGTTGGAATCTTTTACCTACCTTGCCATCATTATTAAAATTCATTAAAACACCTTCTGCAAGAAATTGTTTTCTTGACTGCACTTTCCATGTGCAATGTTGGCTTTGTACCTTTCTAATCATTAGATCAGTTTTAAAATGCAATTTTGTGCGTGATTTTTTTTTGGTCTTGTTTTTAACCCTCAAAGGCACAGTGTATTAGGACTGGTGTGAGATCAAAGTGTTTCCTGGGACATTGTAAGTGTCTCTTAACCTTAATAAAGGTTAAGGGTATTATTCTGTCTTTTATGGACTACTTCAATTTCTCTTGAATTTGAGGAACCCCAAAAGTGTCTGTGGCTGGCCAGCATTAATCCCGGGTATTTTCAGTATTTTTTTCCTGGAAGAAAGTGGGGCGCTGCTCTTCTGCAGGGTCTCAGTCGCTGGGACTTGCAGCTGCTGACTGATGGGGCCAGTTTGCTATTTTAGCAGCTGCTTTTGCCAGCTCTGCCCATGACCAGAGCTGCTTCTAGCTTAGAGTCGTGCTGTAACCCACAGAGCAGGCTTCTCCTGGGGGTGCTGATACATGAGCTTTGCTTATTTCATGCACATTGCCAGGGGCTTAGATCTGTGAACTAGCCCCTGAAATCGGAGCTTAGATGCAGCTAAGCAGTATTTGGCTACAAATATTCTGCTGACATAGTCAGGACTTTGTGTTTAGGTATCACATAGACAACAGGCCCTTTTTGGCCTTTGCGTGACCTTGAGAGTTAACAGGTTGAAGGGAACAAGCTACTTCCATGTCCTGTCAGGAAGAAAACCCCAAACATAGTTGATTTGGCTCGAGACTTGCTTTTGACTCAGTCTCACTCTTGAAAATTGAAACAGTTCTGCTGCCAAACTTGCTGCTTTGTGTTGCATTCTGATGTACTGAAGTCCTCTCAGGCAAATTAGGCCTCTTGAGCTTGATTCGGAAGCCTCAATGGGAAGTGGGGTCAGTGGAGGCATCATCTTCAGGAATCTGTTCTCTATGTATGCACATCACTATTTATTTATTTATTTTCAATTTGTGCCAATCTCGTAAGCACAACGGTGTCCTTTGTCTGGGTTCATTGTTGTTCCACTCGTGTGGTTTGGGAGCACGTAATTTACCTGCTCTTTTGTGAAGAGGCTTGCTGTACCTGTCTCTGTGTTTTCCTGGTGCTCTGTTTGCCTTCGTAGGGCTACATCTGGTTGCTTACCTGAGACCTCTTTTGCAGCTGTTTCAGAGGCACGCAGAAAGTCAAGACAGCAGTAGCTGTGTGGACTTCTCCTCGGCTTCCTTCACAAATATAAAAGAACTTGCTCGCCGCTTTTCGCTAACATTTGGCTGGGACCAGGTGAAATCTAGAGAATCTGTAGCGATGATACACAAGTATGTGCCACGTAACATCACTTTGTCCACGGTCATTGCTTTTGTTAGTTATCTGTTTTATTGCTCTGCTCTCTCATTTTCTCTTCCAACAGAGAAGGGATTGAATTTGCTTTTCAAGGAGCTACTGGAGTAGATGGAAAATGCTTGCCTCCTAATTTGAGCTTTCTGTTAATCATCAGTGAGTTTTCCAACAAGCTGCTAAAGCCTGACAAAAGACTAGTGTAAGTTAAGTTCTTGTACAGTCATACACAGTTTGTGTTTTGTGTATCCCTGGGGGATACATGGGACATTTGACCTTTACTGTTGCAGAAGTTGCTCAAGGGCTTTTCAGAGAACTTTTGAAATGAATCTGTCCCTGAGGCTGTTAGTTTGAGAGACACTTGCTGAATTTTCTTATTCCAGATTGTATATGCAGTATGCATTCTAGATCTTTTTCAGACATAGTTGTGGCCACATGTGGCAATTCTTCAAAGGAAAATACAATGTTAATTAGGTGGGAGAGGTTTGCAACTTGACTGGCCGGTGGAGTGCCAGGAATGCTTTTCTGAACAAAAAAGTAACTCGGAAAAGATTGGGGTAAGAAGTATTGCCCGGGTCGTTCTTTTGTAATTATCTAATTCCATAGCTTCAGGACTGAATTACATGAGTTCTGTGGGATATATTTGGAATAGAAACATTACAGGACACTATTCATAATGGAGATATTTAAAGTCAAGAATTCACTATGTACAGGGGAATATGCCCTGGTCCAGTTGGGCCTCTGTTTTACAGTGGTTTAGATATTTATATTTAATAATATAAAAATGACAGCCTTATTTTGATGTCATGAGACATTATGCATCTGAACATAGAGACATTATTATGTCTCTTACTGCTTTGTTCACCTGCCTTGACTCCAGTCTTTTTTGGGAAGGAAGTAATAGTCTTCCTTCTCTTTGCCCTTTTATTTACTGCTTATTTTGGATCTAGATCTTTGCACTTCAGTCTGCTATTTACAGATACTGTAAAAACTATTGCAAAATATATGACAGCTATTTTCATTTTCCTGGGAGCATATATGAAGATGTGGGAATGTAAGATGAAGCATTAAGACACATCTGCCTTTTTCAGTTTCGGAGAAAATCCCTTCTTTACCTGACAGTAAGAGTTACACTTTGGAGCATAAGTGAACAGAAATGGAAAAACACCCCAACAACTACATCTTGCTGAGCTCTGTGTAACTTGTTTGCTCCTGTGTCACTTTGTCTTAAATGGGAGGTTAGATTCCATGGGGATCATCAACCAGTTTTTACATAACACAGGTCAAGAATGGTAAAATATATACTTTCCTGTGACTCTGCACAATAAAGACAATTTATTAATGATTGCCAGCTACCCTGACAGTAAATTAAAGAAAATGGATTCAAACCCAAAATGCAAAATACAGAAGAAAAATATTTGACATACTGAGTAAAATGCCTGCTAAATCTAAAGTGGATAATCTATGAGTACTGATAACTTGCTTTTCTGTTCTTTCATTTTTCTCAGAGAGAATCTTNAAACCTTTACCCCTTGTCCTATCACTCCACTTCCTTCCTCCAGCAGGCTCCCTTTAGATACTGGAAGGCTGCAATAAGGTCTCCCCGGAGCCTTCTCTTCTCCAGGCTGCCCTCACAGGAGAGGTGCTCCAACCCTTTGATCGTTTTTTTGGCCCTCTGCTGGACCCATTCCAACAGGTCCATGTCCTTCCTGAGCTAAGGGCTCCAAAGCTGGACACAACACTCCAGGTTGGGGTCTCGCGAGAACTATGACTAGCATTGGTTTTGTACAGTTTCTGTACAACTCTGTCTGTGTTGTCTGGATTTTAAAGAATGATTGCCATCTGTTTGGTGATGCTTCTGCAGTAAGTACATTTCTAATAATACATCCTTGAAAAGCTTTGTCATTTCATTTACCTCCAAGGAGTGTTTTTTTAATTAAACAAGGAAAATATTTCATCACTAATATGGGCAGATGTAAAGTCCTAATGACATTTTTCCTAGGGCTATATTTAACTTCTTGACCAGTGGATATATTCCAGAAGTATATTCCTGAATGTATTAGATATATTCAGGTGGGTTTATTCATTGAAAAACTTTGTGGGAAACCCAGAGCCTGGCAGGGAATGCTCTTTGACTTAGTTCTTACTGCTCTGGACCCTCCCACTGCTGCTGGGAACAAATGGGAAACAATAAAATTCACAAGGGGGGAAACTGCGATTTTACCCACAACTGCATTCAGACTATGTTCACAGAGTAACAGTTTCTATTCTGGGAGGCCTAAAATGCCTTGCAGGGGCTGGAGATTGTATTTCCTCTTAGAAATATTTAGGTTTAGCTCCATCATAAATTACTGGATGGAATGTTTTAGGTCAACATGAACTTTTTAGAAATAAACATCTGGTTATTTTCATTTTGATTATTAATCATAGGATTGATGTCCGGGTCTGTATGCTAACATATGTGAATGTACCTGTAACAGATGAGATACAGAATATGGGCATTTGTTAGAAAGGAGTATATTTCAACACCATCAAAGTGTATGGATTTTAACCTCCCCCCCTGTAATTGCCCAGGTCATAGCAGTAAAATATCTGACTTGTCAATTGCTCTGTGCCACAACGTGCACACAAGAAATGAATTATTGAATAACAAGCAGCATGAAGGGCCTGATTCCTGGATCCGTAGGAGTCTTTCTGTTGACATTGATAGCAGTTGGGTTAGACCCTAAAACAGTAGTTACAATGCATGCTTGTTCGAAACCAACAAATTCCATTACCAGGTTTTCTTGATCCCTGGGGCCCACAGGGTCCATGACTCTTAATTGTTTCAGAGTCGGTGCTTACCCTAACCTCCTCCCAGCACCGTTTTTTCTTGTTTTGCAAAGCCAATGAAATATCTGATATTTTCCAGGCCACACTCCTAATCAAAGAAAGAATAATATACTGTACAGGCTGGTGTTAAAACTGTCACTTCTGGTATTTGCTAAGTTGGGCTCTGTTTTAACAACACAGGCCTTGATTTTAAACTGATGAGCTGTAGCTGAAACGTAGCGAGTATCCAGTTTCTTATCCTGAGTCAGACTTTGGTTTTCTTTTCTTATTGTTGTAAGTAGGAATGGGTTAGAAAGACCTTGTCAGAAATGAATGTTTGAAGGAGAACTCTTTGCTCCTGAAAAGGCGATAGCTTCACTCGGGATTCCGGGAGGCCCTGTGAGAATGAGATTGAGTTTGAGATGATATTATAGAAAAGCGGGTTTATTGTTTCTTCTTTTCTAAAAATTTTGATAAAACAGGTGCTGTGGTATAAATACGCCCATTCCTGACGTGCTGTACTGTTGAATCACAAGGAGCATCTCTCTCTCCTGGGATCTCCTTTGCATTGCAGTCCATGAGGCACAAAAGGGCCACCAGGAGAAGGGGTGCATCCTCACAGAGTTCTGCTCCATTCAGACTGCTCCTGGCAGCAACTTTTCCTGCACAGGAAGTTCTTTCTAGAGACTGATGTATTTCTGTAATTACTATTGATCTAGTGTTGTTTTTTAATGCTAAAATCCAAGCAGTCTTTTAGCTTTGAAGACATTTGCGTTTTAAATATTCAGGTATTTCAGAGGTGTCATATATTTCTGAGAAAAGGGGTGCCCTTTCTTTTTCTTTGACAGTCCCGTCTGCACCTATGGAGAGGAAGGGAAAACACCTTTCTAGCAATACCTTCCCTGGATATTGAGAGGAAAGCTAATGAGTTTTCTTATGCTTGCTTTTGGTTTTCTCCAGGTACGCTTACTTACAGAGGTACATAGCAGAACCACTGCCTTGCAGAGGAGACGAATGGCAGCCGTTGATTTGGTACAGAAGCTCTTTACTGGCAAATGAAGATGAGGAGAGTTCTGTCCATGGCACTTCAGTAGAGTGGTCACCTGTGGGCACATCTAAGATGCTTTCTTTTAAAAGAAAATTGTCTAATGGTATGAAAACTTTTCTGTTCTGGATCAGCTGTATTTGCTTTGTCCCAGCTAAAATGCACTTTGTGCTTTGCATTAGTCGTACCACAGTGTGCTGGATGTTGTGGACTTTCCAGTTTGAACTGTGGCTTTTGCCTTCAGCTCTGTTACTGTTAAAGGTCTCTTCATCACTCAGTAGCAGTAAGGTGGGTCTGGAGACTTTGAGCGAGCTGAATTCGGATAATCTTGAATTCTGCTCTGTACTGAGCTCTGGCATTTGTCTGTGCCATTGAGATTTCGTTCATTGTTTTCAGTTGTTAAGGGTGTTGTTGCTTTAGGCCCTGTAGATAATGGAGACAGGAGATGTATTTCCAGAAGTTCATTCTGATCTTTAGCCCAGATGATCTGGGCCAAATCATCTTCTGGGATCTTTCTCGCTGTTGAATTTCTAGGGAGCCTGTAGGATTAAAGGAGTTATAGTTAGGTGGGCTGGATCCAGGCTTTAGCATCTCTCATAGACTTAAAATGAGGTATTCACTGCACAGTTATGACGAGGCTTAGTTAAATGTAGTAAAGCCAATATGGAAGGAATTGCCGATACAAATGCTAAGCTGCTATGGACATCTGCAGTTGCATGTGGAGGAAAGGGAATTTTTCCAGAGCATCCTTTAGATGCGTTTTCATGCCTTCTCAGAAATTTTCATCTCAGTGACCTGCCTTCAGAAAGGTTGTTCCTTTGTGTCCCAAAGGCCCTCCTTTTTTGAGGGTTACACAGACTCAGCAGTTACCGATAGCACTTGTGGACTGGGGCCAAGATCATAAGTCTAGATTGCAAAACTGACCTGTGGGCAAAGTAAGTTAATTTCCTTTTATGTGGCTTTTAGCTGGTTCCTTCATTAAAAGAATGCTTTGCTCCACATCTCCCTTTGAGTTTGGCTCCGTTGCTTCACTGCTTTGGGGAACGTGTTGGAACTGTCCCTCTCAAGACCTTTGAAGGTGAGGCTGGCAAACGAGTCTGTTCACTGTTCTCTTACAGGGTCTTTGCCTGAAACCAGCCAGATGGAAGCAGGAAGCAAAGCTCCAGCCCTGCAGCGGCCTTCCCAGCTTGCCTCGGCGGCAAGAAAAAGCAGGAAGAGGCTAAAATCTCAAGAGATGCACTTGCAGGAACACTTGCCATTCCTTTGTTCGGGAGGGCTGCGGAGAAGATACTGGTGAGAGTTTTATGGCTTGCAAGCTTCTTCACTTGTGCTGGTGTTGACAGTTTGGTTCTTTCTGTCCACCTCTGCTTCTGGTTTTTGTAATACTTTCATGGGCAAAGGGCAGAGGGTGCGTGCCCCCCTGTCCTTCTTATGGGCTGTGTCCCAAGAACACATTGTGGTTTTGGTTTCCTCGGTCCAATATCTGCATTTGCTTCTTTAGCCTGATTGTCCCCCACAACGTTTCCATTCCTTGGACTAACACTGAGTGTGCAGAGGAAAAGACCAGGAAGGAGGAGGGTTCCCTATCCTGCTTCTCATGTCTCTGGTCCTGACTAGAGGGCTGTGGTGTTGGTTATTCCCTGGCTGTTTGCTACAGCCTGACCATGAGTGCCTTCTGCATCTCTGGAAATGAAAAAAGATTCTTGTCTCTGCAGATCTGCTATTAACTGTTGTGAGACGGGTATCTTCCTTTGAGAGAGTGGTTGAGGTGCCATCGCTGGAGATATTTAAAAGACGGGTTGACACAGTGCTTAGTGATGCAGTTTAGTGGTGTTTTTTTGTCAGAGTTAGGTTGATGGTTGGACTAGATGATCTTATAGGTCCCTTCCAACCTAAACAATTCTATGGAATCTGCTTCTGAGCTCTGTAAAGCACTCAGAGTGCTTCATTAGGGTATTTTTCTTCAATACAGGTCATTCATTGAGGTTTTAGGTGCCATTTCCCATATTGGTAAATTAAAAGATGAAACACAAGTCCCAGAAAGATGGGTGCTTTTCCAGGTTTTGGGATGGTTGTTGAATAGACCTGGTGAATATGATTAAAATAGAACACAGAATTATTAAATCTGTAGTTGATTACAGATCCAGCCCCTTTTTAGATGATGTTTTGTTTCTGAACTCTTTATTGGAAATTCCTCAGAGGGTAACCTCTTTCATACGTGGGAAATACTGGGCCAGGAACTTTGGGCCACCTTCCGTGGATATCTTGGCAGCAGATCTTAACGTGTGAGCTGCTCTGCCGTAAGCATACTTGTGCAACGTGTAACCTGTTAGAAAGCTTCTTAAGACTTTGCTTTTTTGCCTTTTTTTTTTTTGTACCCCCAGCAAAGACGAGATTAAGACCGAAGATGTCTCGGAAGAGGGTCAAGCAGAAAATGTAACTGAAGATGTCGATGTTGATGTGGTTGGTGCAGACCAGGTAATTCGGGCTTGGGTTTTCCAGCCCTGAGGACAGCTGTCATTGAGGTGGGCGAATGTGAGTTTAGAATCTTGTGAGTAACCTGTCCACTGGCAAAGGGGATGCTCTTTTGCGGCCCTTTTCAGGCTGAGAAAAGGGGTTCTCCCCTTTTCTCTGTTCAGCTGCAGCTGTAGTTTCCTCCTTCAGCTTGCTTTGCATTTGAAAGGTAATTCTTCTCGCAGGATCTTTGACATCCTTAGGTACGTTGCACTAAAAAGCCAGGGTGCATTGGGAGGAGGAGCCGGTTTCCTTTTTTCCCATACTGGGAAGCTCCTCACTTGAGAGCTGTTTGCCGCAGCTGCTTCAGGTTACTGACACATTGCAGAGCTGGCACTGCTGCGTGGCCCGCAGGGAATGTCGGCTGCACAAATGGGGTTCGCATTGTGCTCTTTAGATGGAGAAACTTGGAAATGCATCCGATCGCTGGTCAGCCCAGGGCTTTTGCCACAGCGGTCCTTGTTTCTTGCCCTTTTCCAGTCAAGGCCATTGGGGAGATTAAACTGTCCCCAAACCAGCTGGGGATTTGAAGGGAAGCCCGCGAATGCTGTGGGCTTGGAGCGGCAGCCAGCGTAGCCTGGGGGCTGTCTTGTGGGCACTTTTGGGATCAGATAATAGCTTGGCGAAGCTGCAGCTGCCCGCCTGGGGCTCAGCTCCCCCCTGCAACAGGGACTGCCTGCGGGTAAGAACTTTAGTCCTTTGGGACAGCAGGGTGCAAGGACACTGTGGGTGTTGCAGCAGTGATGGTACTAAAAGGGAGTGGTGGAAATAAGAGAGGCCGTGAGGTTTCCTGTGCTGCAGCCTGTGACAACCCTCCCGTCCTCTAATGCGTCAGCCATTGCAAGGGGCTGAGTGGTCCCTTCAGGTTTTTCTCCTCTATTCCCCTGCTCTCTGGACTCCTACTAGAATGTAAACCTGGTGTTCGACAGACTGGTTTTCTGCAGTGATTGAGGCATCCCCTTGATTTCCAGTGACTCTGGTTATCTGGGATTTAAGAGCCACATTTGAAGACCTTGTCTGATTTTTGGCTTTTTAAATGAGTTTTTCTTGTGAAGTTGAACAAATGGTTTCTTTTCATACTTCAGGGGCGGGTTTTTTCTTTTAAAGAGGACTAGAAGGAAAAAGGAACTTCTACCTTTTCTTCCAGACATATGCCTTTAAAAATGTAGGCTATTTGTTTGGAGCGTATCGTTGGAGCAGCTGCTATTGGAGACAGGAAATAAAAGAATTTAAATCTGTGGACCAGGGCCGAAGCCATACAGAAAATGCGCTACTTGTCTAGAATGTGGCCTTTCCCTCTACTGCCTTTTCTGGGCTCCTTGCAGTCTAGAAATGCTTCTTTCTGTTTGTGGAAGCTAAATAGAGTGCTTTCCAGGAGCCAGCTATGGTCAATGGTTCAAGGCTACGCTTTTATTCTGATCCCTTGCAGGTTCTTATATGATGTTTTCTTGATGGTATATGACTGACTGAATCTTTTTTCCCTTGTGGTACAGGAGAGTTAAGAAGCTGAAAGCATCAATGGAAGTGAAGAACACGCTACTGTTATTTTCTCCAATTTGTTTAACTGCAAATGGGGATGTGATGGCATCAAGGAAGGCATCAGGAGCTACGGATCAAGTCAAATCCCTGCCTGTAGGCATCTACCCAGACCCAGTAGGTACTAGCACCGTGCTTGATTTCTCCACGTTGCTGTTCATGGTGTCACTGATTTGGCTGGTGCGCTTGTAAGGTTGTGGGGCGTTATGAACATCAGCTGCATCCCGGTCCTTGATGCTGTCACATTACAATTCCCAGGCTAAGGATTGGAATCCCTTAAGGAGTGTTGAGTCAAAGACTCCATAAATGAGAGGATCTTGCGCAAATCAGTGTGGAGGCAGCATGCTGCTGGATGTATTCTTTGCCATTTGAGATAACCAAGATGGAGAGCTTCTTGTTTCCTTGTACCTGACTTTGGGGAGAAAGGAGCCTGGACCTGCTGGGTGATGGCAGGTGATTCGGCAGTGCCCTTTCCTGCCTGTAAAATGGAAAACATGGATCAAATGGTCTGAAAGTATTTCTAAATTCCAGTGCTTACAGAGACCTGGTTAGCAGTTTGTGGGGATCAGGCCATGTTCCCAGGAGACTTGCATCAAGGTATCTAAGTCACAAAGAAAGAGCGGACCAGTTAACTTGATATTTTCCTTTGGAAGAACTCCTTTGCACGCAGGGATCATGTGGTATTATTTACTTGGAAAAGATAAAGCTTGAAAGGATAATGTAAATAAACTGAACGTGGCCCTTTGACAGTGTTTTTTCCATTAAGAGCTTGTGTATGACGGACTTGGTGATCTCAGGTCCCTTCCAACCCTGACGCATCTGTGATGCTGTAAAATGACTTGAGTTTTCTCTGGTAAGCTTCACCAAGAGGTGGCAGTGAAACTCATTGCTAACCTGTATTATGATGTGTTATGGTGCCATGGGTGGAGTAGGTTGGATGTCCTGGGCCAGGAAGAGCCTGCTGAAGCTGGGTTGCTTTGAGTGTGCACCTTGGTGTAATTGTCCAACCAGGCTGCGTACGCCTGGAACCCGTCATATCTTACATGATGGGTTTTGTCAGTGTTAGGTTGATGGTTGGACTAGAAGATGTGCAAGGTCCCTTCCAAACCAGACAATTCCATGATTCTAAATGGTTCTTTAATAGTAAGAAGTTAATTGTGTGCTGTACATAACATAATAATTAGAACTGTCAAGTTACATGTATGAAAATCTTTATTTGAAAATACAAACATGATTTTAAAACTTTTTAACAGATCTACACTGCAACCAAAAATAACTTACACCTTTCTGTACACATTTTTCTTTTGTTTTGTGTTTTTTTTTTCCCAACAAAATCTGTTTAACGGTCAGGGTGAGGCAACAATTTCAAGCTGCTGTGACACTGATGAATATCCATGGAATGTGTCAATAGCAAACAACTGAAGGGGGGGAACACACGGAAGCACTGAATGCCCACAACAAATTAGTGCACATCACTGATCAAGTAACGTTTATACAAAGGATTTAAAAGAAAAAATTGGTTCCTTCTACATGAATTAACACACTCATTTTGGATGAAGCAAGAACAACTCAACCAGACTTCATTATGAAATAATCTTTTTTATAATGAACGGCGATGAAAAGACTGAGGTTTAACAGGGCAAGCAAAATTAACGTTGGGGCAAACAAGGACTACACAGAGGAGAGAAGCAGCTTGTTTCAGCCGTTCGCTTTTCCTCCTGCACTAACATGCTCAGCTTGGCAAATGAAAGTCTGCTTGTCAATCAGAGCCGAATCATGCACTCGGTGCCACGTCTCTTCCTTGCCAAGGCCTAAAAACCCCCGGGCTGTCTATGAGCACATAACCACCACGGGCCAGCTCTAAATTGTCTCCTGACCTCCCATACCAGGCCAGGAGCACCTGGTCCCGTATGGGGTGGAGATGGTCAGTGCGCCACACGTCAACTTAGAGAGAATTATACAGTTCTCTTAAAATAAAAACCCACCAGTATATTACTTTTCTCTAAAGTCAAATATTGTTATTCTTCCAAAAAGGAATTATGCAACATCTGTAAATAAATATTTTAATCTATTGTACAAACTATAGACTATCGAATAAATACAAAAAGTTTCATCATTCCATACAAATGCGCTTCTTTTACTTAAAAGATAGTGTAGTGATTAAATATTTTTAGCACAAAACTAAGCTGACTTCCTGGAAACAACCCCCACTGAAACCTGTAGGTGTGTAGCAGACCTGCTGCAGACTGTCCCTTCTCTTCCACAACTGGTGACCAGATGTCACTGCTACTCAAAGTCCTCTTCGTAGTCGTACTCATCCAAGTCCACGTCAGCCAGATGGGAAGGCATTTCAAAAAATGGTCTTTTTTCCATTTGATACTTCAGGACGTTGGCCTTCTGATGGTCTATGGGATTCAGTTCCGCTTCGTACCTAGGAGCGGGCAAAACAAGAAAAGAGAGAGTCTTGCTCTGTTGGGAAGTGCCCGAACGTTAGACTGCTTAACAAGGCACCTGGAGGAAGAGCATAATTTCCAGTGCTTTCTATTTCCAGTAAAGGAACCCGTAACCAGCAGCCGCATTAGGTTTCTGTGACAATTATTTAAACGTAAGCCGGCTTCCTCTCCCGTCACGCGCACAAGTTATTAGTGAGATGCGCAGCTTTACTGAAAGGACTGAAAGCACGTACTGCTCTAGCGGGCTAGACACGGTCAAATGCAAGACTTCAGCGCTTGACAGAAACCCTTCCAGTTCTTTTCAAGAAAGCCGAAATTATGCTGAATTAGGCAGAAAAAACTACACCTGTAGCAGATACAACAAAGGAGAAAGAACACTGAAAACTGTTATTCAAAGGCACGTGAGCGCAAGGAAGTGGCAGCAACCAACTCCGTATTCAAAGCAGATGCAGAAAGCAAAAGTTGATGAGAAATTACTGATAACCACCTGCTGGCGGTGAAAATGAACAGATGGATGATAAAATGTAATGTTTGACTAACTCAAGGCAGTGAAGGCTGATATTTAAAAAAGATCTGTTTCAGTCTGTTTAGGCGGGATTAATGTGTGATTGATAGCCTTGTAAAAAAGAAGAAATCAAACATGAAAAAACTCTGTAGAGATTGTGGAATCTCTGGCGTTATAAATCTCTACAGAGGTTTTTGATGTCACATTCAAGATCTGACCATTTCCTGGGCTGGGCTGACTCAGGTGTCTGCACATCTTCCCAAATGCTAGCGAATCTCATCTCAGCACATGATCATTTCCATCTACTTAACAAGACTAGACAAAGAATGAGCTTTAGAAACTGCAGTATCTCTAGTACCTCTAGAATGGCATTATGAGGTCAGTAGGAAAAGTATTGTTTCAGAGAAAGACAGAGGGCAAAGAAGAGTTAATACTAAGAATTCACTACGAACACTAAAATAGAGTAGTATTTAAGAGGAAGAGCATTTTCAGTTGTGAATGCAACTCTGTGGAAACGCTTCATAGATAAACTATTAAACAGATTAAGGCAGCTTCACCACCTGAAGAAAAATCTGGCAAAATAAAGATGCTTTGATAACATCGGACAAAGATTCAACAGTGATTTTCTTCTCTTGTTTTTGTTATTGCATCCTTCCCAGAGGTATTAAAACCTTGATTATGTCAGCATCAATCAGTGCTGAGGCAGTGAACAGTACACCTTGGGTTTCTCCCACAAGTTCACCACTGATCTGAACAGGAAACAAAAGTCATCCTAGGAGTTACTCATTTGAAAACAAGAATTTGGAGGAAAGATGCATATTCTACTGTAACAACAGTTTTGGCTCACAAATCTGTTACTAATAGTCTTCTGCACCATAAATACTATCTTTTTGAGGAGGATATTTTTTGGTCTTTCTTAAACAGAAACATCTTGAAGGCATCTTTGGATTTGTTGATTGCATAGTGATACAAGGAGGTGGCACCAGCTTTTCCTGTTATTTAAATGGCAGCACAAGGATCTCAGGCACTGTACAAAGGTTCCATCTCTCCTATATTCAGAACATTATTGAACCAAATGAAAATCCCAGTCTCTTCCAAAGCTTTGGTGGCCTCATGAATATCACTTTTCCTCCTTTCCAAGATATTTAAGTTAAGAAAGTTTAGAAACACCGTCCCCATTTTACAGCTCCGGACGTTGAAATTATTTGAGTTGCCTCTCGGTAATAAAAAGCCTATTGCTATTCCCAGCACAGAGCTTTTACAGCTACAACATCTCTAAAGAGTCCCTTTTTCCCCTCATCCTTCCATTTCTAAAGCTTATGTAAATGCAAAGAAATTGACCTATTTTTAGATTTCTGTATATCACTCCCAGGTTTCAGATTAAGTCTTCTAATACGAATGTCAGGAAAACATTTACCATAAAGGTAATCAAATCGTCAAACAGTCACTTCAGTTTGGGTAGGTGTTACAACCCTTGAAATGCTGTAAGTGCTTTCAAGGAAGGTTTTTATCCAACCCAGCAACTTCAAATGCACACAATACATTTTTGTTAATGTACTTGCTCATAAACTGTCCTAACAGCAGCAAGGAAACTTTAACTAGTCTTATGTTTCTCTAAGCTTCGGCAATAGAAAATAAATTTACTTTTTCAAGACAATGGTGGGGGGGGAGGGGGGGAAAGATTCAGACAGTCCTATTTTGGTGTTAAGTTTTGAAGGCAATTTTGCTGACCCTCACTTTTAGAAGGCATTCAAATTTTAAGTCTGATTTAACAATGGCTGCCTGAGCCCGATCAGAATACCTTTTAGATTTTCATCTATTTGCTTGCAAACTTGCAATTCAGTTTCTTATTTGGTACACTGTGTGGACCGCCAACAGTTAAGCTATGGCTTATGCATCAAACCCAACTAAGGAAATGGAAAGCGATTAAATAAAAGGCATGACATTTTGGGCTATGTTTCCATAGGATGCAATATTTTTCTTTAATTGCCAGGGTTTTTTCTGCAAGATCTCTGGTAAATCTGCTAATGCCAGAAGCAGATTTACCTACAACCAGAGTCACTTGAGTTTACAAGCGCCAGGCTCGAAAGAAATGAGAAACTGGACATTTTGGCATCATACATATTGGCCATATCCCAGTGTACCCCACTACATTGTTCTTACAATATCATACTGGTATTACATAAGGAGTGCATTTGCATAAATACATAAAAAGAATACAATTTAGTCTAAACAGTAATCACAAAGATGCTCCTAGCTCAGAGCTGCAGTCAACGAGCTCAAAACTGAATCGGAATTAAAGCACCTTTAGGTTCTTTATATCCTGCTTACACTTGTGAGTGAAATTGTGCCTAAATATTATCTTAGAACTTTACAAAGTTACACTTGTTTACAACAGCCCAGAAACTTCAGACCCCTTCACCCTTACCAGAGTAACCTGACTACCCACCACGCAGGCCCCTTCCTACTAATGTCAAAAGGGTATTTTGCCTCCAGTGAGTTTCAGGACTCAGACCTGCCATTGGGTCTCAAGACAGAACGCTGAAGGACCAGCAGAAATTCTTCCTTAGCAAATCTAGCTAACGGATTCATTTTTTACAGACCGTACAACGTTCCTCAACCTTCGGTATCTCTCAACTGACAAAAGAACTAGGTCTTCAGGGTATTCCACCACAAAGCTATAAAAAAGCTTTAAGAGCTGTAAGACACAATATGGGATCTTAATGGAATCCAGGAAATCTGCATTTAACTATCAACTTTCAGGTGAGTTTGAGACAAATTTAGTCAAAAAACACCTGAATTTCACAGCTTCGTATCTGAAAATGGCCAAAACGGGCTTACCGCTCAAACTCTAGACTAAAGTCACAACAGCAGCAGAATGTTAAAACAGGAAGGTGGAGACACACAACTACTGCAATAGAAGTAAACAGACTGAGCAGAAGAGGAGAGAGAAAACAAGGCTAAACCAATGAAGGTGTAAAATATCTGAGAGAGTGGTTTAGTTAAGATTTAACAGTACCCCAAGACTCCCAAGTGCTACCAATTTCTGTCTCAAGCCTGGTCTCTCAGGTTGACCTGCTGATGTGCTGATTTACTGTGTTATATGCAGGGGGCCCCTCTGACAGACACTGAGATGACAGCAGACACTGTAGGGGCCGGCCTCATCCTGTCAGAAGCAGCCTAAGTCTGCCAGGGACTTCTGAAAATTTTGACTCCTGATAGATTAGACTTGTTAATTTTAGGAGGGCTTTCTGAAATGGAGCACCAAAAGTCTGAATACTTCACTGGTTTGTAAGAATCCCACTATTTTTTTTAGCAGAGTTATAAATAACATTTCACAGCCAGACTGTAGAAAGTATTCTTTCCTCCAATCCATCAAATTTACACTATTAGTCTCACAGTGTCTTAAATAAGTGTCAAAAATGTACACACCTATTCCATACCTTCCCCAAATTTAGCCTATGACCTCAAGAGATTAAACAAGATAAAAAACACTGAAGGTTTAATATTGCCTAACTTAAAATAATAAAGCTTCAGCTATTTTTATTGCTTGTTAATTCTGCTGTATTAATCAATTCTAGAGGAGAATTCCATGAAGCCTTAAGAGTATGATACACCCTCTACCTCCACCCCCCTTAATGCTGAAGAGGCTGGGGAATGATAACAATTCTCTCCCTCCCCTCTTTCTTCCCTCATAAACTTTCTTCCATGGCATTTCTTGAAATCAACGTGTTAAGAAGATTTTGCTTTCTTGGGTTTTAAAGCAGTCTCTTAAATATCGAGCTAGTCATTCTGGAAATGCATGGCAAGAATTAGAGATCCTTGAAAATGGAAAGGAAATGCAGGAAAATGTGCTTTCTCTAGACAAGTCCATTAACTTAAGGCCTAAAACAAGTTGAATTTGTACTTGTTTTTCCTTATCTTTTTAAATAACAAAGACAATGAATGGCAAACTTAGGATTCTAAGAAGTTCTGGAAAACAAAGCAAAGGGAAAGGAGTGATTTTGAAACAAGGTTTATTTATTCTTAGCAAACTGTGAGAAAATACTTCTAGGCTAGTATAACTGAGTTCAGAAGTGAGAATTTTTTGCCCCCAAAGTTCTTAATAAAGGTCTTCGTTCATTTAACAATGAGTTACAAAAGTTAATGTTGTATTTTGTTTAGAGTTGAGGCTTTTTCAAACCTTATTTCCTCCCAAAGTTTGAAGTAGGACCTTTTCTTTGACAAAACCAGTGTGATCACAAACTGTCAAGGACTATTTAATTCAAGACAGAAGCAAGGTTCTTCCTCCCTCACTGAGCACATGGCGAAACACAAGAAACAGGACTGTTCTGTAAAAATAGCATCGAGGATGACAGCAATGCTAAGGCTCTACATAAGTAGAAAGGATTTGTACCAACCCTCCTGCTACATTCTTACCCATCATTCCACTGGTCACTTGCTGCCTCTTCTGCTACCAAGATATCATACTCCTCAGCAGCGTACCTCTCCCAGTCAGAGATCTCTTGGCTTTCACCTTCACTGTCCTAAACAATCACATTGCAAGTTATACAAAAACATATTAACTGTTAAACATGTAGCTAAAAAGAATTTTAAAGCTTTGTACTCACCCGCAACATAGAAAACTGATCCTTCTGCTCATGGTCAAGGTATTTCTCAATGTTGAAAAAAGTATCAAAAAACACATTTGTCAACTTACATCGCTTTAAATCATGCAGAGTAATTTTTCCTGTAAAGAAGATTAGGAGATAAGACATTTAGAGCTGAAGTTATCCTTTCTCTAAAGAGGAGGCATCTTATTCAAAAGTTGAGTCATCATTATACTCCAGATGATTTGTCACTGGTGTTCAATGCAATGGGAGAGAAGTGAAGAGATGAAATCCACCCCTAGAGAAGTGTCCTTCATAGCAGACAAAACTTTTAAATGTTTCAGATGCGTTACTTGCTTTAGCTGTCATCCTACTGTCCTTCAATATGTAGGAGTGAGATGCAGTCTATCGCCCTTAGTTATTAAAAATAATTTAAGCTAATTGCCTAAGCTTCCTCAGGAGACATAAGTCTCCAGTGAGCTAGCCGTTCCTTCCCAAGAAGTGCTGGGCTAGCAGGTAGGAATGTCCTCTGGCAGTGGCCCTTTCTCTTCCCTGACCTGAGAAGAAAAATGTACGACAGATGACAGTGTGTGACTATTCTTCATACAAATTAATCTTTCATAGATCCTGCTTTGCCACATTTGTCCAACCTGATCGATAGTTACTGCTTGAGAGGAAAGCTAAGTGCTCAGAGGTGGTTTGTTTGTTGTTTTTTTATAGAGTGGTACTTTAAAGACACAAATCAATGGCTCTGTTAGGTGTTAAAAGTATTTGTCAGATTGCTCAGAAATGTTACCTTATTTCAAAGCTGAATATTAACCTTCCACAAAAAGACTGAAAAATACCATACATAAAAGGAAAGATGGATGGCTATTCTTAAAACTCGCTTTTATTGATTCACTTGAAATACAGCCAGTCTTCTGTTGTCAAAGAGGGGCTAAATGCAGATGTTATGGAAGAGTTCATTAAAAGCCAGGCTTAGCTGGCTGGCTGTTTCCTCAGCACCGTCCCAGCCTCTAACAAAGTGTAACTCAAGGACATCAGAGGGAAGCAAAATCTGAATCCCATTTGGAAATGGTTGCCACGCTTGTGTTTGTCGCCATCTGAAGTGCCTTCATGTGTTCTGCGGGGCTTATAGCTGATGCTCCAGAGCGAGACAAATCCCTCATGGCACCTGTGTCGTATCTGTCAGACCCGCACAGATGGCTGATGTATTGGGCCATCTCAAGTGGCAGCAACTCTCCACAACCAAGCAACTGGTTTGAATCCGAGTTACATAAGGTCTCGGTTTAAGTTAGACACCTATATTTGGTTGGTTGATTTGCTCTCCAGTTTCCATTTATTGCAATGGGAGCTTAGACACTTAACACTGATGTAGATGCCTACCACTTCTCTCTCAAGGACCAACAAAAAAAGAACGGAATTGAGATAATTAATTCAGGTCTCCACAAGTGAAAGAATTTGCTTGTTGGTACAAAGAGCATCCTGTAGCAAACTATCTCAGTATAGCCATAACAGCATGGAAATACCTTCTTTCATTTCAAATCTATCCAGTGAAATGTTGCTGGTTTTTGTATTAGGAAAACAGAAGATTTTTTTTTTTAACCCATCTTTTAAATGCCACTCAGTTTTTACAAAAAAAATATCAACACTTCACAATTGACTTTCATTATTTGTTGCCCTAAACAACTCTCATCGTGATTGTGTTTCACAGCCTTTTATCATGTTTATGATCTAGAACAGATACATGAATCTTGTTTCATTTGAAATGCAGAACAAATATTATTGAAAGTTTCTGCCCTTCAGAAGCATAACATACAAGACTTGAAGGAACTCCTAAATTTGGGAGGCTATTGTGGGCAACCATATAATATGCTTGCCTCATTTTAGATGAGCCCCACACCCCCTGCATTATATAATGTTGGTCTAAGACTTCATTCCATTGATATCTAGGACTGAAGTTCCAACTGAAACATACTTAATACTGCTTTTCATTTACAATTTTATCTGCTTTTGGAAATGTGTTTGCACCTAACAAATTCATTTTAGCTTGGTTTAAATAAGAATATGAAGCTTTAAATTCTAGTTTTGAGCTATTCCAATTCCCTGAGCATACAGAAAATCATGTGTCAATGAAAGACAACTGCTTTTTAAAAATAAATTTCTTGTAATTTAAATATTCTTAATAATAGAAAGAAGGTGGGCAATTAACAAGACTATTATTAATTGACCGTCTAACCATAATTGTATAGACAGCAAACAGAACCACCCTCTTAAACACTCAACTAAAGCGACACTTGAAATTCAAGTAGGAAAAACCCAGTGCTTGGTCTAGAAGTGTCTAAAGGTGAAACACTAGTACAACATTACATTTGCTAAACAAAAGCATTAAATAAGACTGTCAACAATTTCCTTTTATTAAAAAAAATAGCAAACATTAGTATATGTGTTAGAGGTTGCTACTCCCATCAAACACTTCAAAAGCAAATAGGCAAGTTCTAAACTTACTGCAATTCAAAATAACAGCAACCAGACAGTACGCCAAGTTCTTTTATGCACTGAAATTCACATTTAAAAGGACAGGCATAATAAGGGTTATTAGTGCTAACTGTGGTCAAGTATTGAGATATTAACTTTAAAGACAGGTTGACCTCAGTTGTGTTGAGTTCAGCAAATCCCTGAGGACTAACCCACCATGGCTACAACAGTTTTATCAACCTGTGAGATAAGTATCAGAAACAGCACAGCGGTAGAGGCCACCAACATGCAAGATACCACTCTTCAACACCACAACAATATGTTTACCAAGACACGCAAAAATCTTTTTAGTATTGAGCAGCACAGAAGGGCAAATATGAAAGTGAGCATCATGCTCACTTCATAAGTTTTTTCAAGTGTAAAACGTAAACTGAAGTTTCATCAGTTAAAGATCATATACATAAAATTCAGGAGGGTAGAATGTAGGTCTATGTAGGTTCAAATGAATGTAGAAAATAGCCAAAAAACTAAGAACGGTTTAGTATTCAGTTACTTTTAAGCCTGTTGATGTGAATTTCCTAATGGCAGCTTAGGCTTCTAACCTAAAATAAGTCATTACTGATCTACAGAGACCAGTGGTGTTCCCTCCAAAGAAACCTCAATTAAATGACTACTCGAACAGGTAAGAGGCAAATGAACGGAACAGTCAAGAGATTTTCTTGAGAGCATCACCTCAGCCAGATAGTGACAAGATTTCATTTAAGACTAAATGTAGCTACAAGCCCAAATTAAAAGCCCACGAGGAATTTTAAAGGGGCATGAATGAATGCCTGCCTGCTGTTGGAAGGTCACTCAATTAATAAGCTTTAACAGACTTTGGAAAGAAGACAACATAAAGGCATTTTCTTTGTTTGATCAACTGACTGCTCTTAAGAGCACACTAGCTCCTAATCCAGAGAAACAAAAGTTAGAGATGGAAAAGGATTTTATTACCTTCATATTGTGGCTTCACGAGATCCAACATCTGGCACAAACAGTCTTCAAATGGCAAAGGTTCTATGGCCATATTATCTAATTTTTGGCACTGTTCTTCATAAAAATACTCCAATTCGTACATAGACAAAGCACCATCCCCATCAAGATCCATGCAGCGAAACCAGTATTCAATGCTGAAAGTCAGTAATTAATAGTAAAGAACTGTTTACACAAACTTATTACAGAATTTTAAGAATTTATATTGCTTGCTTTAAAAGCTACGCTACTTATGAAAGTAAAACTAGACCTAAGACTATATTCCATAATGCCATAGGAAGTCTTTAAGCAGCATCTACTGTGATAATAGCTTTTGGTATTTGAGTTGCCATACATTACTGCACTTGAAAACACACTTGTTAGTTGCAGGGGCAGGATGAGGGGGAGGGAGGAGGTAACTAAAACAGGTGGCTTTACATAAAAACCTACATCTCTCCATGAATAATTGAATTATGCATCAAAACCCAAGTTCTTTTTTTAGTATTGAACAAGCCAGTTCATCTCGCAACAGGTTTCTTACCAACATCCTAGAGCTAATAATGCTTTCCAAAGTCACTGCCATCACAAAACAACTGCAGTTTCCTTTTATCTATGACCCTGTCTGTAAGTAGGCCAATTAGCCTCTTAAAAGTCATTACAATAGACTTTTACAGCAGCAACAACAGGAGACACTGATCATGGAATAAGATGATAAAATGAATAAATGATAAAAGGATAAATAAGAATGATGCAAACTGGGCCAGTTTTCCACTCATGTTTTTATCATTTAGCTTCTTCCTTTAGAATTCCAGCTGAGTATTAGTGGTCCCTATTTAAAGGCTGGAAAACCAGTAAATTTGTTCTTACCTAGTTGGTGTCTTCTTGTCCTCTTCAGATATCAAAAACCAGACAAAATCAGCATAGCTAATTTTTCCATCTTTCTGTGCTTTCCGACCCCTTGAAGGCAAATGAGGGAAAAGATAGGAGACTTATTTTTAAAACAGCTAGTTTTAACTAACCAAAATCAAGGATTATTTTCCTTGGTGCTATTAACTCTTTGTTTATCACTTCCAAGATGCAGTGTTCTTACGGTGACTTGTCATAGACTACTTCAATCACTCAGGATAAGGAACTTGCGCACTCTATTTTGTTTCTGCTGCAATGAGTAGTGAGAAAGCAGTACTTTGTTCAGAAGGACTTACACCTTTCCTTCCTGAGCAGCAATACTACTGCTTAGCTATTAACAGAAGATATATCCAAATTAATTTTGAAGAGTATATTATACAAGCACACATGCCTTTTAGAATTTCTATTCAGGTAAAAGTGATGAGAACTTAATGCTGTACAGAACTACGCAAGCTAAAAGTGTTGGAATGGAAATATGAAGATAAAAATGAAATAAAAACATTCAGGACGTGTTTGTGGCAAGAATGTAGTTTTCTGTTTCTAATCTTGCACCGCAGAACACAGCATCCAATATTTTCTGAAGACATTATGGTCAACCTTTCCAGTAAAAAAGTCAGGTAGGCAGCTCCTAGACATATCACAATTCATTATTAAAATCCCTTTTTTGCTGATTTAACTTCAATATGGCTACAGAAACATGACGTATGTTTTGTCTCACCCAAAAAACTTGGATAAGAAAGTAAGGTCTAGACATATGCCTGCCAAATGTCATTTCACTCATTTCAGCTTCCAGTCACTCATTTCTGTTTTCCAGTCACTTTCGTACTGCAGAAATTGAGCTAGCAAAATGTTTCAAAAATGAGTTAACTGCCACAACTACACGAGAGTAAGTCAATCCAAGTGGGAACAATGAAGAATGACAGCTGAAAATGTGAATTAACTCCACTGGAGGCATTTGTGTTAAATTTGTTGGATGCGATAAGCATTGATTTTACAAGGAGTACCGAAATACCCAATTCCCTTTGATAATTTCACAGGTTTCAGGGATGGAAAAACAGCAACACCAATACTTCTTTCCTTCCTCATTCTCACAGAATCACAGAATAACATGGGGGTGGAAGAGACCTCTGGAGATCATCTAGACCAACGCCGCTGCCAAGGCAGGTCTGCCCAGAACAGGTTGTCCAGGTGGGTTTTAAGTATCTCCAGAGATGAAGACTCCACCACCTCTCCGGGCAGCCTGTTCCAGTGCTCTGCCACCTTCAAAGTAAAGATATTTACTGCCACAAACTTGTTGGATAAGGAAGGGTTGTGGTCAACAGCTCAATGTCCAAGTGGCAGCTGGTGACAAGTGGTGTCCCTCAAGGGTCAGTACTGGGACCAATACAAAACATCTTTGTTGAAGAACATGTCCCACATGGACAGTGGGATAGAGTGCACCCTCAACAAGTTTGCCAATGACACCAAGCTCGGTGGTGAGGTCGACACACTGGAGGGAAGGGACGCCATCCAGAGGGAGGGACCTGGACAGGCTTGAGAGGTGGGCTAATGCAAATCACATGAAGTTCAACCAAGCCAAGTGCAGAGTCCTGCACCTGGGAGGTGGCAATCCCAGGCACAAATACAGGTTGGGCAGAGAGTGGCTGGGGGACAGCTCTGAGGAGAAGGACTTGGGAGTGATGCTGGATGAGAAGCCCAACATGAGCCGGCAGCGTGCGCTGGCAGCCCAGAAAGCCAACTGTATCCTGGGCTGCATCAAAAGAAGCGTGACCAGCAGGTCACAGGAGGGGGTTCTCCCCCTCTACTCTGTGCTCGTGAGACCCCACCTGGAGTACTGTGTCCAGCTCTGGAGTCCTCAACATAGAAAGGACACAGAACTGTTGGAACAGGTCCAGTGGAGGGCCATGAAGATGATTAGAGGGATGGAGCACCTCTCCTGTGAGGACAGGCTGAGAGAGCTCTAACCATTCTATCATCCTATGATTCTATATTCCTCCTCATGTTTAGATGGAACTTATGTTCAATTTTGTGCCTGTTAACTCTTGCCCTCTCACTGAGCACCACTGAAAAAAACTAGCCCCATCTTCTTGACACCTACCCTTCAAGTATGAAGGATCCTCATCCCTGCTCAACTACTCAATATCCTATAATGAGCATTCAAGAAAGAAGAGTAAAGAACTTGGACTGGGCCAAAGGTTCCAGGAGAACTCCAGTTCTACCAGAGTTTAAATTAGAATACTAAATCTTGAAATTCACTGTTCCATTTCAAGGGGAAAGCATTTCCTTGAGAATGTCACACTTAATTCAACAAGCAAATACATAAATATTCAGTTTGATTTACTTCTGCATATGAAATACATACCTTGTTACTGCTCCTGAGAAGATTCTCTCTATCATCCTATTTGATATTGCTGTGAGAAAAGGTTTAAAATAGCATCAATTTTATGCAAGTTATTTCTGCTCTGTATTGTCTAGTTGAAGGGTTTACTGGAAACCTCTTATGTATACACATCTGTGAGAAAGATCAAGTGTAGCGCTCATTAATCCCTTTGAGTTCTCTTGAAGAACTTGGAGAACTCAAACACAAATCTAACACAAAGTCTCCAAAACAAAGCTAGAACCAACCAGCTTTGAATTCAGGCTTGATGCAGGAATAGTAGCATAATGAAAATAATGAAACTGTCTGATTAGTAAAATTGCACTTACCAGTTCTTTGACAAGTAAATAATGTTTTCAAGTACCATAACAGTTTATATGACCTTGGTTTTGGCAAAGAGCCAAAGTAGAATTGGCACATTAATAGATAATAAGCATACCTAACTGATTCTGACATGGGTCTATTTCTGACATGGTTCTGAGGCATGCTTCTAATTTTGAAACCATTTCAGAGATTTTTAGAGACGTCTTAACTGAGCACTAGCTCTGTAAAGGATATTCAATTTATCCTGAAGAATTTGTGGATGGTACCCAAAGCAGCACATGACACTATTCTCACAGAAGAATTACTTCTCATTATTCTAGCTCTGAAATATTTTGTCAGCATAGTAGAAATACTGATAATTAAAACAGGGGGTTAACCACTGGAACAATTCACCTGTTATGTACTTATGGGGATGCTGTCACCATATTATTCTAGAAGGGACATTTGTCCCTGCTTAAAATTTACCCCCAGAGCTGCAGGATAGTCAATTTGTTTCAGATATGTGTGCTGCTGCTTATCTGCTTTTGAAATACTGAAGCTGTTCAACTTTCTCAACAACAGCTACATACTTTAATATTTTTGTCACTACATTAAGTGTTTGATCTAGCCTAATTTTAGACCAGTGACAGTATGAAAAGGAGGGATTTATGAAACTAGATTATCTTATTTTGGCATGCAAAGAGATAAAGTTTAAAGCTAAAAGTTAAGTTATCATATCCATTTTATGCATTTATTTGGTCTAGTTCTTATTAAGAAACATCTGTTAAGCTTTAAGCAATATTCCAGGATTTAAAGGATGCAAAACTATATTGTAAGTGGCACGATATCAGTTCTGCTTCCTTTCTATACTGTACTAACTCAGTAAAGCAACCTCTCAAATGAAAGAAGCTTTCCTTCCTCAGAGTCCTAAATTTAGTTCCTCGTTGTCCTAAAGCGTAGCCAGACTTCAGTGGGCAACTTTTCAGAAGCAATCAGAATTGTGTTTGTTCCTTTTAGAGTGGGACAATATTCCATAATCACTTTGTGATTAAGTAAGCTTTCCAGTCCTGAAAGGAATACTGTTAAGATGACAATGGACACAAAGTATCCAAAAAACCCCTACAGCTCCATACAAGCTACAAGAATATTTAAAATAGGTACAAGTGTGCAAGGTTACAGATTCACAGTCATTGTATATTGTGAATGCAGAAAATGTAAAGTGCTTAAATGGTACTAAAACAAGATGTACTGCAGCTGAGTTAGCAAAACTTTAAAATAAGCATAGTACCTGAATGTATCTTTGCCTTTTCCTGCTGTTTCCATACATTGCCATAAGAGGCACACTACTTGAATAATACAAGTAAAATGAAATTTTTCCAAGATAACAACCTAAACCCATCAAATGAGGCTGTTTCTAATATACCAAGAATTAAATGGCATTTTTTAGATCAAGCCTACACACTTACAAATTTATTTCCTCCTCTACTGCTTTGCCAAGATCAGAATTCAAATTCAGAATTTTCCACAGATTTAGTATTGCCAGACACAAAGCAACGTCACAGATGACTTGTCCTGCTTTAGTTCAGTAGTCAGCAGGATCAGCTACACCAACAGGCTCATGAACCCTGGCCTTGGCAGTTAACCACTTCCTCAGTTGAAAGTTTACAGGTCATTTAATACATGTAAACAAAGGTGCTTTATTTGTCATACCATGATCATTATGTCGAGCTAAATCCTTCCGATCAATATAGAGGTCATGGTCTGTGTCCAACTCCCAAAATTTGCAATAGATAACATAAAAATGTTCATATGAGAAGTACTCTGTCAGCTGGTTAATATCAGCTTCCTCTTCCAATAATGCCACATTCTATTATCAGAAGGATAAATAGAACACATTAAAGAATTTGTAAGACATTTGTTGAATGAGCTGAGTTCTTATAACCAACTTAATATCTAATACTGTTTCAGCAGAACAACTTCTATCTTCAGGGACAGTGCACACCATGCAGCATGACAACAAAGACAGAACACACAAGGCAGAAAACCAACACGCCCATAGAAGAATGACGAGATCAGCCAAACTATTGCTAATGACATATGCATTTATACAGCTCTAGATAAAGCGATGGCATTTAAGCATATTCTGTTGTATGAGAATTAACACAATTAAGCCTTCACCGGTTTTTAGAAAAGGAAGAAACACTACTTATGTTACTCCCTTAAGCATTTATTTCATGCTTTTTTTTTAAGTTTGTAGAAACAAAAATTTAAGATACTATGTACCTGCAGAAAGTTGCTTTTCCTTAGCTCATTACAAGTTATTTTCCCAGACCAGGACCTATTTACTGTATAAAATATTCTCTGTATAACCTGCAAAAAACAGAAAAGGGAAAGGTGATCGTAGGTGTGCCAACTAAAAATCCTCCGAAACATTTATCAAAGAAAAGCAGGTACCAAACCATTTCTAAATCTATCTGTAAACCCATCTTGACAACTGCCATTTCAATGCTGCAGTACCCATACCTCACACAGTAAAGTTGTGGAATACTTGTATGCTATCAAGAATGTGTCTACTGGCAACTTCACTACCTCCCAGTCTTCCAGTTCTGCAGGATATCATCTAATAAACCTATTAATATCTCTCATAATTTCAGATTTAAAGACATATATTTACCATAAGAATATTTTACTTCACAAATGAAGTTACAGAAACAGAACTGGGATGTTTAAGGATCAGAGTACAGGGGGAAGTTGCTGCTTCTGAAATTTCCAAATACAACTCAACATCTGAAAGAAACACTTCCTGCAGGTGCAGAGAGAATACGTTTTTCCCCATTTAATTACATTCTATTTAAAGTTATTTGTAAAAAAAAAAAAAAGCCCTGTTAATAGTATTTAAAGAAGTACATAAATACTTTCTAACTGAAAAACAACAAAAACGAAATCTAAGAAAGATTACTAGCTCTAGTGGCATGACTGACTGACATCAGACCAAAAACAAATCTATTCAGTTGAGTATCCAACACTTTTGTTTACATCAGTTTTACACGCCTATTGTTTTGGTAAACTCATCCATTCAGCATTATTTCCTTTGCTTTAGCTTACAAATAGAAGACTTTACAACACAGTTTTTGTTTCTGAAATGTCGTTAACTGAATTCAGTATTCATCATGATTAGTTCCACTTAAGTCAACTAGACATACATTTCAAATGAGTCAGGCACTGCTAACAAAAGTGGACAAAAATTCTAAACATATTACGAACTGTAACTGTTTAACCAGAGATTGATTATACCTGCTAATTAGCAAGACCAAATATGGCATGTGCAGCATTCCATTTGCAACACAGTAGTTACTAGCTAAAAGAACCATCTCTTTAGAAATCCTTTTCCCTCAAATAAAACTTCTTCCAAAATAAAGACTTCATTATTTAAATTTTTATCACTTCAGACTTTAATTGTAGTAAATCAATAGTTTCAACAAACAAATAATTTCTAAATTGCAAGTAGAAGAGTAGTTTATTTATAAAGTTTTAAAGTAAAGCTTAAACTGCAGCATGCAGCCAGCTCCGTGGCTTTTACTTTGAACAAGAACAGCTGGTTCAATAAATACAGAAAGGAGAATAGACTAGCCTACTTCTGAAACTTAATTAGCTCAATTCTAATTGTGAGTTTAGGAAAGGCCCATTTTTGGCTTATACTACAAAGCAATTTTTTCTAAAAAGGTTTTGTCTTAGCTTTGCAACTTAATCCATCTGCATGTCATTATCTCATCTGTTATACATTTAGCTGGTCTAAAAATAAAAACAAAATTGAATGTTTGCTAAAGACAACTGGGAACAGACTTAAAAAAATGGTTTTCTAATGTGAATCGAAGCAGAATATAAGCACATTGTCAGAGAATATCCTTTACTGTGCTGCGCTGTGGTTTTGTCAGAAGGGAAAGGAAATGGTGCAGAACAGAGATTACAATTTCAAGAATTCATAGTTCAGATATCTACATATTGTACTTTCCAATTAAATACAGTATCTGCCTTGTCCGGGCAAACATTTTTAGTGTATTTTAGTTTTATCTTGAACATATGTAACTAACCTTTCCACTAGACTGACTAACCAACCTACACCATAGCCTAGCAGACAGAATTGATTGCTTCCATGGTTGAACACCACTTATAAGACATCCACTTCACTAAAGAGATGTGTGTAATGAATGTGTGTATACTCATACATACACTCATGTATACACAAATACAGCAGAAAAATGGCTTTTTAAACTTGTAACTAGAAGTTAGCGTGAACAGGCATTGAATCTTCAACTGCAATGCCTGCAAAAATCCTTTAGATTAAGTAGCTTCACGTAGCAAAGTAAAGCTACTTTGAATACAAGTACAAAATGCCTTACTTCATCTTAAAGAAAAAATATTTATAATTATTCCTAATTACTTGCAGGACAGCATTTTAGAAGGCCGCATTAATAAACAGTAAACCAGTCTTAAAATTGGACACGAAAGGGCAGGTAGTACTGCCATTTATTGACCTGCAGAACAGTCTTCCAAATATATTTGCTATATTCATAACCATACTAGTTTGCTTTTGGAATTTTTGATTAAACACGAATTTCTGTTGAAGACCACACTAAATTTTGGCAGTAAAGTACTGCCAGCACTTATTTATCCAATACTGCCGGATTCAGGCTGACTTAAATAAGCTGTTCTTCCAAAGAAAAGTAACTGGAAATGGCAGGACCTTTTCACTCCTATGGTCCTTCAGGATTAGCAGCAAGCTTTCATAATTTTATGCAAATGAGATTTTGATACATCCCAGAATCCATTAAAAAGAAAACTACTCACAGGCAGAACATTTCCTTTACTGGCATCCGATAAGAAAGTTCTGGGAGCTCATTCTAACAAGAAGCAAAACCTAATGCAGCCGGGTTTTCCCATACTTGGTGGGCCGGCAGTCTCTGTAAGAAGGATATGAGGAACCAGAACCAAAAGCTCTCAAAAAAGCTGCCACAGTTTTGGTCTGGGACAAACTATAAGCTGGATAAAAGGATCAATTCTGCAGGTTTTTTTGTGGCAGAATATTCATTAAGCTATTTTTCACATGCACAAAGAAAGTGAACTGACTATCATTTTGAAGACTTTTAATCTTTTGAGACTTCAGTGGAATTGTCGGTCTAGTCTACAGTTGAGAAAATATAATGTCACTGATTTTTCCCTTGAGTAGAGAACGAATGCTTCACTCACATAACCTTAGGAAGACAGAAATGGAACTTTTCATGTATAAAATCTGCTTAGAAAGAAAAATCCCCAGAGAAGAAAGTGGCAAGAAGCTTCAAATATTACCATTATTTTACGTAATACTGAATAAAATCATGTTAATATAGACTTTTCATTCAAAATTCCATTTAATTAAACCCAGAGTAATGTCAAGATTCTAATGAGTATAGTCTATAGCCACAATCAAGTGTTTAAGATAACAGTTGTTTAACATTGATTGACTTATCCTACACTATTACAATTCAGTGTTTCTCTTACTAGTATTAAGTTAATCAATTTCTTATAAACATTAAGAAAAACTATGATGCCTAAGAAATTGAGTCTTTTTTCATAAGATTTGTAGTCATGCCGAAGTAAAGACCGACAGCATGCTCAACTTTTCTCAAGGGACGAACACACTTATACATACACATATATGTGTGTATATATATATACACATTGACTAATCTTAATTTTTTATTTTCCAACTTGATTCACAAAAAATAGCTTTGCCAAATAAAAATCACTCACTGTGGTAATGTACCGAGAGTGAAATTCAGATGCTTCTTTTAAAAATGATAGGCCAGGATGACTATTCACCACATCCTACAAAAAAAATAAAGAAAAAAGAAAAGAAATAATAATATCCCAAACAGTATTCATTAGTGATTATATAAAACAATTAGCACAGAATAGCAAAACAGTTTAAATTAACTACTGCAATCATTAATGAAAACTTAATTTAGAACATGCTTCATGTAAATAACACTGCTGACTTTTAAAAAAATATTACCTTTTAAAGAAGCCAGATAAACAAAAGCTTTCCTGTATTTAAAATGGGATTAAGATATTTAACAATTTTTGTGGCTGACTATGATTCAGTAAAAGCAATTTAGGTTTTATTCACCTATTAGTAAAGGCATTGGTTGCATCTCTGAGAGAAACTGTTTATGTCTTGAATTCATACACCACTTTTCCTTTGCTCACCAAAGGGCCCCCTTGACTTTAATGACTTCAACTGCTTTTCTAAACTGTAAGAATCTTGATACATGTGCTATTCCTGCAAGCAATTTTAAATCCATGCATCTTACTGTAACTTTTAAAAAACACCTCACCTTAGCTTACAGTTAGTGAGTGAATATATATCAATATATAAATATATAATTTATATAAAAAGATTATCATCTCAGTGGACCACAGGAAGTGAGTTACAATAAATATTATCAATAAACTTTAATGAAAACGCATGTTTAGCTCAAAAAATGTCAGGTGCTTTGCCAGCTCAACATTTTGTTGTGCTCCCAGAACTAGTTCAGCTGCAATTTACTTGTAAAAAGGGAATGAAGTCTTCTTGCACCAAGTAGTTGCATCCAGGGTTCATGAGAAGATGAACAAACTTTGCAGCATCATCATAGCAGGTCTGAAGTATTCTGAAATGTAAATATTTCCATTTAATACTCTACGGTGAAAATCACCCATGATACCTTGTATGGACATTCTAGAGCAAGGCCTATGAAACTGTAACCACAATGTTAATTACAAATGTCAAAACACACTCCAAGTGAACTTATCAAAGCAGTACTGTCTCATGCATTTATGTTAAAGGAGGTGGGTAGTCAATGTTATTGATTACATGAAAGTTAGAACTGAAAGAGAGCCTGAGAGAAGGAAAAGCATTTTGTCCATAACTGGCATCTACAAGTTAGGGCCAGTTTTCACTTCTCCAATAAACAGCCAGTCATTTACCAAACACTTTGGAAAAAATAAATAAATCTAAGAACACTGTAAATAAAGATTTGTTTGTTTGTGCTAAAGTGATGATTTACTTACATTTTCCCCAGGTACAAGTTTGCTGTCAATGGTTGACTATAGGAAACTGTTTTATTCCCCTTTACAGTTTGGAACACATTCAGAGCTTAAAATATCCCATTGCGATTAAAAAGTGCAGTACTTCTATAAGAAAGTCATCTACTTACTTCCGCCACATGGCAACAAATTTATGAACTGACACATATCCTGTTCGTTCACCTCCAGCACAATAAAACAAAGGACCTTTCCAGTAAAGAGGGCATTCACAAGCCTAGAATTAAAGTATACATCGAGTTAGTTCATTGATTGCTTATCTGAGGGTTACTCCCTCATTGAGAAGTCTTTCAAAAATTAAATTTTATAACTGTTAAGAAAACATTAAAGCACAGATATTTCAAATGGTTTCTGAAACCAACTGCACCTTCCAAAATAATTAATTTCAAGCAACTGCTTTAGGCTGAAATCCAAAAGTGGAAAGCAAAACATAGAACAACTTGCAGCATTCCTAACAGATGAATACAGTCACATGTCTGCTCTGTCCAGACTCCAAGCAGCTGAACAGAGTCCATGCTAATAAGCCCTGCTAAAGGGCTGGATGTCTTCAAGCTGAGCTCAAGACAGTACAGTTACACAGCTTCTGAACTGCAGCAAGTTTACATTTGTCTGTCTCAGAGGACGGCTCAACTCGCCCGCACCTTGCATATGTATGCACATTTTCTGTGCAATTTTAAGCAGCAGGTCAGCCTGCCCTAAGCAGCAGTATCTTGCTTCAGGATACTCAAGTTGCACCTTCACAACTTCAGTGCTTCTGTATAGCTACAGTGCTGCTTCTGTGCTCTAAGCTTCCTCAGTTGTAACAGCTAAGTACATAACAGTACACAGCAGCCCTTTCCTAAAACTGACTACAACTTGGAGTAGTCGGTTGTGCTGGCACCTCTGAGAATCTTACGTGTATCCCAAGTAAGACTGCAACTACTGCAAGTTATAGAAAGTCACTGAAGCAAGAGGACATTAATTCTCTAGCAAAAGCTTAACAGAATTTTAAGAAATAAGAAAAAGTTAGTTTGATAAACACTGTCCTCAGTCTGAGAGACTTTTTCTTATCCTTCATGATGGTGCCTTTCATCACTGAGTTGGCAGTGACTGGACCCTTCCACCTTTCTTGCTCAGATGGAAAGGTCTCTTCCCCTTCTCCTCACTTCTGCATGGAAAGGAGCCATGAAAAGCAAGAATCCCATCATTCAGCTTACCAGTTAAATACTTCTGAGGAGGCAAACAAGGAGTTTCTGAACCCTCTGTCCTGCTATTTTGAAAAGTCTTTGTTTCTCTTTTCTAGACTCTGAACTTTAAATACAAAGTGACAGGAAGAGGGATGAGAACCTGAGACTCATTGCCAAGACCATGACTTGCAGTAATATTTCAAGCATTGATTCAATATAACAAAATGGAAGTTTAAGTTAAATTAAACTAGCTTATTGTCTGCTACACACAAGTTAAAACATATTTGTTGCTTTCTAATTTTCACTCTGCCATAAATCTAAATTAGCTCTTCAGTAATAATTAGAGGGCTATAATCTCAAGTTACCAAGCCATTCTGTCTTTCAAGGTCTTTACAGTGGAACTTCTTGGCACAGCTGAATGAGAAAAAACAGTTTGGACGCTTGAAAACAAAATGCATATTAACAGCGCCTTTGCCGTTAAGTCTGTTGGTCAATACAGAACAACACGCAGTGTGGTTTTTAATATTTCATTGTTTATACAACTGAAGAAAGACATTCAAGTTTTGTTTCAATGCTTATTTCTTTCTGCAAGCAAAACACAGGGCTATTTGAGACAAAGTTAATGCAAAGATTTCCAGACATACCTGTGCTTTCAACAATGTTGAATATGATGTCTTACTAGTACTACCTTGTAGGAGATGAACACTCATAACACAAGAAAACAAAGCACAGAAAACTCCTGTTTCCTTCCCACAGGCATACAGTACTAAAAAGCAGACAGCCAGCAAGTTCTCACCTTTGCGACCTTCCCCATGTCTTCTAACGTTGCCCTCTCATTTGGAAACTCAGAGAATGTTCTCTCAATTTTGGCAATCACAGCATCTATATTCACTTTTTCCTTTGGACATCCTCGAGGAAAATAGAAAGTTGGAATGTTTTGACTAAGGGATGGTGGCAAAGTTTCTTCCTTCTTTGTCTGAACCTAAATAGATAAATACACATTTGACAGTGAGGTAAAGTGAAATCACATATAACAGTCATTCTCAGATGACTTGAATCTCTTGGTATTATATGTTACAACACACATTCAAAAAGATTTTTGATGATAGGCTGAATAAGCTATTTAGGAAAGAGCACACTGGAAAAATTAATGACAATTTCCAAAACCTGTCATTTAGGAAGACTTCTAGGATGTTAAAACTTTAATAAAAACAACTTCAGTCTTCAACATATCAAGTTTCAAGATTAATACACTAGACAGCTTCTTGGAGACATCTGAAATAATGCAATTATATGATCAGTTTCAGAAGAAAAAATACCTTCAGTTTCTTCCTTAATAGACAGTTCATGAAATAATTTGCTTTTGAAATATTTCTAGTTTTACAGCTTCAAACTTTTGAAATTAGCATGACAACTGTTACAAATCACCAACCTGTTTAACTTAGTTACAGTGAAGATTGTTTGAGATTTGTTTCTTTCTTATTTTTTTTTTAATCTTAAAAAATGCTTAGCTTTATAAAGACAGTAAATAATTCCTGCAAGGGGATTTTCTTGGTAAACTACACACAATTATGCCATGAGAGCTTAATCATCTGTTTCTCAAGAATTTGTGAATATCTGTACTACTAAATAAAACAAAACAAACCAAAACAAAACAAAGACCAGTAACAAGAGAAATTATTTATGTAAATGCATGTAGCTTCAGTAAAGAAGAATTTACCTTGTTCTTAGTTTCCAAACCACAGTCCAATAAGGCAGGGAAACAAAGACAATAAACAAAGTAACAATAACTATTTGGCAACTCGAAGTTAGCAATTAAACATGAAGGTTTTCATTCCAAGGCCACCGTTCAAAAGTAAAAACAATGCTGAATGCTATAAAGTGGCTCATCCTAGTGTTAAATATGTTCAAGCTCCTGAATTCCATCTCTCATTTCCAACTAGAATTGAGGGGGATGGGGTGGTGACCAAAACTCCCCAAACCCTCAACCCTCACTTTGCTCAGAGGCTCAAAGTGCCTGTAAAGATAAACAGGTTTCCTATCACAATTAAAATCCTTCTTTAAGTCATTGAAAGAACCAGGTGCTTATGGGCAGCAGATTTTAATTTGCTGGGTTCCAACCAAGGAGCCTTCACTGGAATGCCACACACACTAAGAAAAAATGCCTGAATTAAACTTTCTTTCCCTTCTACTTTTGAGACAGCATTCTTGTTTACAGCTGCAGAATTACCCAAGTTACAAGTTTTACTTCATAGAAGAAAAAATTAACTTGAATCTGCAATACCTAGAACCAATGCCTGTCGTTTTCTAAAAATCCTGTATGTTACAAGTTTTGGTACCCTGTCATTAGTATAGTGGTACAGTTAATGAGACATCACCAAAAGTGCCACAAGGCATCAAAAATCCCTTCCAAACCTAGACTTCCCAAATTTTGGGAAGAAGAGAATAAAATGTTACTATCCTTACAAATAATATTACCACCAGCACTAAAATAGTGGATACAATCGGATTAACAGTTTGTTTCACTTTAGAAGCCCAGCATCAGCGCTTCAGTAGAGCCCTAGCAGCTATCCTATGCAAAATCAGACTAAAGACCCGTTCCTTGGATTGGTACCACACAGTCGGCTAGCTAGCGTGCTTTTAAGCACTGGCAATCAAACCATCTTTAACTTAACCGAACCAAACTCATATTTGTTCCAAGCAGTAAAATTATTTTATTTCCCCTTTTCCCCAATTTACAAGACCTGCATGGATAGCTGCTCCCACATGAGCTGCTCAAAATACCACCCAAGTGCAGGTTTTCCCATTCTTCAGAGATGCCTGATGAGGTGTGCCTCACCTGAGAAACAGGTGTTAATTATGGATGACTAACGTCCCCTGAACTTTTCAGGTAACATGATGTAAATCAGCATTTCAAGAAAACCTAGTACAGACAGAAAAGGCATTTCTAAAATCCATAGGAAAAA
>VZRU01019380.1:182910-214319 GCA_013398155.1 Pedionomus torquatus | reverse complement strand
AAAAAAAAAAAAAAAAAAAAAAGTTTCCTTTAAAAGGAAAGATAGCGGCAGAGGGAAGACTGCAATAGGAAAAGGTCCCAACAAAAGAAGAAAGGCTAACAGCAGACTTATTTTTTTCAGAAACTACTAATTTACTTCAGATATCTCTGAGTACACAACAAATTGCTTCCATTAGCCTGGATTAAAAACTTCTCAAGTGCACGTGGAGATCTGAGTTCAGGACTTGTAAGTAAGACTTGCCTGAGCACATGTAACTTTAAGAGAGAGTTTGTATTTATTTATTTTTCATTTTCTTATCTGTTGTAAACACATTCCAGACTGTGATTATGAGGACGAAGTTAAAAAACAATTCAGGACTGAATATAAAGTAAAAAAAAATAATATTATTTTTCCAAGATGTTATGTTGTGTGTATATCATGTATATGAAATGTTATGTTTCATAAGCATGAATTTGAATTCAGCATGCTTAGTGTAAAAATACATAAAATTTAATCTGTAAAACAGTATATTTATTCAACTCTAAACCCAAGTACACAATCACACTGCAAGACAAAATAACTCTCTCCATATTGAGAGATGCTGCCTATTTCTACATGTTGGTTTCTCGAAGTTGGTGGAAGAAGAAGCTATAAAGAAGTTTCATTTGCATGAGAGAGTGTGTGATCACTTCACAATCATTTCTGATAGATTTATTTGGTGCCTACATATAGGCATCTAGTGAGAATACCACCTAGGGCACAACCCAAAATGCCCTTGAATAGTCCACGTGGTATCAAGCAGTCAGCTCAGAGCACAGCTCTCACTGCATCTGCCACGCGATGTTCTGAGCACATTAATGCTTCTTAAATGCCACTAGCAACTTGCAATTGGACAGCAGAATTGTACAGCTAATGTCAGTCAACAGAGGGATAAGAGCCTGTACCAAGAAAGAAACAGGTCATCCAAAACTATTAGCTCCAACTAACGCACTGTAAAGTTAGCATTACGCCTCCTTTCTCTCTCTCTCCTCTCCTTCCCAAGAAAGGCCAGGGATTCTCCTCTTCTTTCAGCCTGAATCCCATCTGACAACCCAAAGGCTCCTTGTATGACTGAGGCTGCTTTGCTGCACATGTTCTAATGAAGGAATGCGTGATACTAAATGGGCTCAGAAAGCTCCACTGGCTTTTATCATTTCAGCTAGTTACTTCTGTAGATGCACACGTTGTATAGCTGATGAAAAGAGCCAGTTAAGTTATTTCAGGGCAATTAAGATGCACTAATTGTATGAGATTAAGCTGTTCTAAAATGAATTATAACTTTAACCAGGGAATTTCTTCATTAATAAGAACTGCTAGAAGTCTGCTAGCAACAAATCTTTGAACTGAAAATCCGCAGCAATAGTCAGTTTTTCTTTTTCCACAAGTATATCATTTTAGTGGTCAATTTAGCATCTAGGAAGTGACCTGCATTTTCTTATTGCTTTAAATTAAAACCTTTAATACTGGTACCAGTAAGCTAATCTGACATGAAAGACTGGCTTGGTAAGGGAAGATTTTCACTTTAACTAGCAAAGAAACAGCACAAAAAATATGCTTGGAGGTAAAGATAACAGCTGTATAAGCTTGTAACTCACGCAAGCTAACATGAGCTGCAGTGTCAAGACTGAATGGTGCATTAACCTTTGTAATGAGCATATGTAAAGTCCTGAAACTGTAATTAAATTGCAATGGCAATTTAACAATACAAGTTTTACATAAAAGATGCAAAGTGAGGATTCCTTGAAAATTCTTTCGTTGTAATAAAGTAAACAAACTTACATAAGATTTGTCTATAAGAGGATTCAAGAAAACCCTTAATACATAACCTGTTTTAATTCCTGACATACACAATCACACAGTTGTCCAACACTTATTTGCCTTGACTTTTACAAAGGAGTAAGTGGAATTTTATATCCCGATGGGGTTACTGTTCAAAGGGAAAATTTCCTATTTTATTTTGCAACTCTCCAGATAATACTTTTCCAGTTGTTGCTGGTAAATGGGAAATAAACTCATTATTATAATTGCAAGTTAGTAATACATTAGTGAATACCAGAGAACACAGCTATGCCTCACTCCAAAGAGAGAAATTCAATCTTCTTGCTAGATAGAAGCTTATATCTACCAGCAAATGAGCCACACTTGGCAGTTAACTTGGTTCTAAGCAAAAATGAAAGCAAGTGGGGATTTCAAAATGTGGTGCCCTTTTCCCTGTTTCTCAGTTGAAAGAAAGAGCTGACACTTTGATGGAGTTGTTCAGTGACAGGATGTATTTCTGAAATAAAAATGAAGGGGGTGCTTCTTTCCAGATGTTTTAAGACTGTATACTCAGTCAAGTCTAGATCTGTATCTGCACATAGAGACTACCACATGAAGTACTGAACCACATGAAGTGGTTGATTATGTGGAATCAAATGCAAGTGAGCGAAACCTCACTTTAAGAGGACTTGCTGGAAAAGGAAACAAGGTAAATACGTTTATGAATGGAATGTTTTTTAGACATCTTACTGATTAGGACACAAGCTCATTGAGCTGATTTGATATTTGCATTGTTTTGACATGACTACAGGAAAAGATAACTTCATTCAGAGGCACTGATGCTTTCTAATATCTGACAGACACTGACATTTGTTATGCCTGTGCCTGTTTCTCTGAAAAAAAATAATTCAAACATGTTTACAGAGTTAGCATTCAGCTGTTGCTGTATTGACTTCCATTTCCACAAGGATGTCCACGTTACAAAAAAGCAATGGAATACAAACAACTGGGTCAAGACAATAGGCCCCTAAAAAATTTTACCTCACAGCCAACCTCACATTAAGTTTCATATAAATTTGGTTCAAATCCTTTGTATTTTAAACTAGGGAATTAAAAAAAAAAAAAAGGAACTTTTTTTCAATACTCTTCAAAGGTGCAATGCATAAATTAATCTAGTTCTTCGATAGACTAAGTTATGCTAATACAAGCTATGGATAAAACAAAGTGCATAATAAGCCAAGAGAATTTTCTGTAGAAGTATGCTATTCAGCCTTTTAAATCCTAACATCCCTGTAACCACCAACATACAATGCTTATAAATCACCACCAACAAAAACAGACACTGCATGAAGTTCACTGATATACAACAGAAGACAGAAGTCAACATAGACACCCAAAGGACAGCAGGATGGTAGCAATAAGACCCAAATGCTGCTTATATGAACCTGAAAATACTAAGCTCTTTTTTTTAAATTAAAAGTATCTCCTTTATTAACTCAGTAATTTCTTGCAGAATACAAGGTGGCCTACAGTCTATCAAGTTAATTATGCATGTAAAAATGTTATCACTAAGTAGGCTCAAAAGGAGTACCGAACCAGCCTGCCTGTCTCTGCCATCAGTTCAAGTCTGAGCAATAAAGTCTTAGGATATTTTAGCTTTAACTTACTACCTATTTGATTGCACTGTGGAAAATCAACATTTCCCTCTAGGTAAGCAAGTGATGTGATCAGTAGTTTTATGGAATTTTTCTCTAGAAAATTCTAGGCAAAAGGTTTATGCTACTATTGTCTAAAAAAGAATTCAGTCTTATTTGAAGGAAAAGACATTAATTTAGAAAAATCTGTTCCAACACCTCAAATATTTTGGCATGTTAAAGGGGCTTCAAAAATCCACTTCAGGGTAGGTAAAGTAAGCTTACCACCAGAACTTCCCTCAGGACAAGCCAAGAGAAACATCTCTTCTGTAACACACCAGCTGTCTTGACCTTGTTGGTAGACATTCAGATTTCCAGTTATCTAAGTTAAAGAGGTGATGCTTTCTCCTTGTACTCTGTACGCCCTTCATCAGCCTCTTCCAAGCCAAACTAAAGAGACAGATTTATTACTGCAAGAGTTCACTGACTGTCTCATTTCCCATTCAACTTGATATACTTAAGAGTATTTTTCCTCTGAGAAAGATGATCCTTTGACAAGTTAAAGCTTTCAAAATTTGATTTTTTTCCAAGCTAGATTTCTCTAAAATCTAGCAGTTGCCCTGAAAAATAGCTTGAAACAGTAATTTAATCTGAAAGGCTAATAATGAAGTTTGGCAGCATGGCATAGGGCAAGCTACACCACAGTCCACCTGCATCTTCCCCCACTCCTGCATATAGAATTTACTGGCCTGTGTGTCAGTACTAGTGATAGTGAAGTAGTATGGTGAATCACTTCAGGCCACCAAAACAGCAAGAAAGCTAAATTAAAAAATGTCTATCTTTCCTCATCCAAATCTCACACATATTATACTTTGAAGCAAAATGGTTCTGATGCTAACATAAGGAAGATTAGAGAAATACTGTGGCAGTATTGTTTGAAATAAGCTTACGTCAGGCTTAAAACCATGCTAAGATCATGATTCATCTTCCCTAACTTAGTCAGAAAGTTAAGACATATTGTAAATGATCAAGCTCAGAGAAGCACCTACCTACGCAAAAAAAGACAGGTGTTGGGGTATATAAGCATAAGTCTTTCCTCTGGCCACAAACATTTTAGTCCCGGTTGCTTCTTCCCATCCCAGACTTCAGTTTGCTACCCTTCAGTCACTGTCTGGCAGCTGGTTTTGGCTGTGCTATAGAGACTAATTTTATCATACATGCTCCTCTTTCCACAGTAAGAGATAAACATCTATTAATTTTAACCTCGATGCAGTTTTAGACTAGCTTACTTTTGCTTTTAGTCTCAGCTCAGGTCTCTGATCAGGTTTGGGCTGTAGTCACTCAAAATTTGTGCTACAATGAGGGAAGGGAAATAGAAAAATTAATACACTTTACCATAAAGTCCTAGCCATAGACCATTAGAAGAAAAATAAGTACTTCAAAATATTCTGTTCCTTTTTTTATATGTGCTGGTCACACAAGTGAGCAGGGTTCAGCAACCCCCCCAATGCAGTTTGTGTTCCAGTTAGCAACTCTGTGTTCACCTCCAAATTCTGACCAAATACCTTGGGAGTCTCCTGCCTGCACACTGGGTTGCACCCTCATCTTGGTTTTACACAGCCTGACTGTTATCATTCTCATCTCATCTATGCACGTTCTTAGCAGTTCAGTTTCAAGCCTATTTCTGTACAAAAGCTTATGGTCATTTGGTTTTGTGACTCAGTGCAAACGATAATCCTCAATGCTAAACCAAATTTACTCGAGACTGAGCCTACACTGCTCTGTTCCATTTTGTAGAATTAGTGTGCACTGAGCTTCTGGGATTACAAGCAGTAATTCCATAAGCAAATCAAAAGAGATTCAGTGAGATTCATAGTAGTCAGGAGTCCAGAATCCTTTTTCATGTTAGGTCAGTAAAAATGAAGTCTAAGGAAGACCCTAAACTTGCACAAAGAAGAGCTGTGACAAAGTTAGAACTAGAGTTCCAGGGCCTAAAAATACATTTCATTTCTTATTTGCTATAAGCGTATAAAAACAGCTATAAGGATGAAAACCTTTTGTATATTTGGCTTAACTATACATCAAGCTTATTGTGTTTACAAGTTCATAGTGCAGACACTGGTACTGTAAGTTGAGATAACAAATGGTGAATCTAACTTTCCTCTTCTGTCTACTGATAACTCGAGCCAATGCAAAACCATTCCTGGTTTAGCAACCGGCAGCCAAACTACAAATAGAAAGCTCAGAAGAGTTAGTTTATTTGTGAGTTTTGGTTTTCTTTTTTTTTTTTAAATCTGTCAGTATCAAATTCTGCTGTACCTTTAGTACAGTAACTCACTACCAACGCATTCTATGTTGACAGCAAACATCAACTTCAACAGCAAAATATCAATCCCTGGCTACCAAGTGGCAGGGCCACTACATTCATTTTACAAGTCAGCATGGGAAATTTCAGTTTATTAGCAAACTAGAATTTGTTTGTTTTGTCACTGAAATACTGTTTGTATGGTAACCTCTGATTTTGAGGTAAAAATAAAGATTTTGCTAGTTGTTCGCTAGTTGAGGCTAATTTCTCCCCTTCTTTTAAGTCTCAAGACAGCAGAGCAGTTCAGCTGCTTACTTTTAATTGCATGATAGCTAGGGAAAGAAACACTCCATCCAGTTTGAGTGAAATTGCTGTGATAAAGCCTATCACTGGACAGTCTTGAAAGTCTTACTAAAGTTTAAAGAATTATTTGAAAAATTTTTGATAGTGGCACAACTACCAGTGACTCTTTACCCCTTTAATTTAACTGAGTCATATTTAAACAGCCAAAATGAGCCTCAAGAAAAGGCCACTGCATGGAATTCTATGTTCAAACATCAGTATTTCAGCAGGGCAAGCAAATTTTGCACCATCTAAGTAAACTCATTTGGGATAGTGTGTTGTTTCTCACATAGGAGACAATAGGCAATGGCACCCAGGAAGTTTCCACCCAAAACTATGAAATTCATTCTGTATACACCATCTTGCACATTAAAATTAAAACCACATTCAACTAAAAGCACATGTAAGTTGTCACCACATAGAAGTCATATTACAAGTGCACATACAGATTAGCATGTAATAAACAAGAAGACATAGGAAAACTCTCAAATGGTCAAAAACTAAGCTTCAGCACCATTTATCTGCAAGTTACCTAACCATTACAGCATGCACTTGCCAATCTTATTGCTTTCAGTAACAGATCTCTTACCCAAGTTCTACAACTCTGATTTTGGAAATACCAGGATTCTCCTGATGTGCTGTTTGTTATAGCTGACTTACAGACAAATTATGCAGTCCTGCTGGGAACTGGAGGACGTTATTGCAAATGCACTACTGCTGCAGAAACACCTCCAAACGTGGCGCATGTCTGTTTTTTTTTGTACAGTCACATAGACCTTCAGCACCAAAAAAGTTCCAGTTATGCAGTTAGAAAGAGTTTAATGATTTATTCAAAAATACCCTTGAGTGAGTGTGGAATAGAAGGAAGAGGCAGTTATCTCTCCAGCAAAACCATCAGCACAAGAGATCTTTGCATATTACATGCATGCCCATCTGTAAGCTTGTCTTATTTGCTGACAAAACTTTTGCCACAGGCTTTAGAGGTAGAATCTTCTAACAGTTTCCTGTGGCTAACCAGTGAACATAGGTTTTTTTGCCTCCTCCACCTGTCCTGCTAATTCACAAAAGGAAAAACATACAGATTATAAAATGGAAAAAATAAAGAGCAAGATTCTTCAGAAGAATTTACTCTGTTAGAGGCAACTTCTATATTTTGTGGCTCAAAAATATTAGTTACTGGCTGTGAGTTGTTATCAAACAGCCCCTGTTTTATGAATTATGTCAAATCAAGTATCCAAGTCACTAATAGATCCAGTTTGTCACATAGTTGCAGCTTTCTCAGAATATACTGACGGTAAGTTAAATCAGTACTTCTATTCTTTAGTAGTATATTCTGTTTTTCCAGCTGTTTTCAGGAGACAAGCTGGTAATATCTTCCTAGCGCATAAGCATTTTTATTGTACACAGCCAATGGACCACACTTGGGACTCACTACCTGCAAAGGAGTCATGACTGCCTAAACATCATTTTAATGGGGAAAAACTGACAGTTATACCTGAGGCAATTCTAAGATTTGTCTAAAGAAAACAGCTCTTGTCAGGACAGGCCATCAGTTCAACACCAAAAGTAATAAACATGGCTAAGACAGACATCCACTTAATTCTTAAATTCTACAATAGCTTCTCATCCTTCCATGTTTACAACAAAACAAGTTTCAGTCACTCAATGCAATTAAGCTTAGGAAAAATCCAAGCAAGAAAAATCTCAGCAACTCAGCCTTGTTACTGAGCTGCAGAGTCAACAGTTGAAGAAAGTATTCTGTCCGCTTCTTCTCTAGCAATTCCCCAACAAATTCTGATTTGGACAACCACAAAAACAATCTCGTGTCCCTCTGATCCTGTAAAATTTGAAGGTATTTTATATGAAGATGTGCCAAATGGTTTCAGGCTTTCTAGCATACAAAGTATTAGTAGCATTAGTAATTATAAAGCTATGGGAAGTATGTTAAAATGGAGCAAAGAATCAAAGGCTAGTGAAACTTTTATTCCAAGGGAAAAGTAAATAAATCAGAACTCTTCAATGTCTAAATTGTTGGGTCAAAAGAAATTAGCTGCAGAGAGAACTGGCATCTGGACTCTAAAAAATCACACATGCAACTGAAGTAAGCTTTAATGTAAACTTGCACCATATTGGCTTTTCTAAAGAAACAGTACATATTTGCATAAACTTATTACCAGCCACAAGCAGGTAAAGAAGCTGCTACCACAGGGCAGCAAATACATGTTAAGCTCAAACCCAGAATCTCTGTTGCAGAAGTGGTTAAAAACCTACCAGTTTGCTTATAGTTCTTTTTAAAAGGCTAGTTTAAGACCTGGCAATCCATTAGAGGTGGACCATTTATGGAAAACTTCTCATCTTAACTAGCTAGTCTCAGCAAGTAGTTTAGATACTTTCATTCTATCTTAAATGTTGGCATCTGCTCTAGAAGCTGGCACTACACCAACAAACTAGCATCAAGTGTAACTATTAGCTACCATCAGAATAGGATTTCTATTCCCTCTTCAGGAAACACTTGGGTTTTGTTCTTAAAAAAATTTTTAAAAATTGTGTGCCTGATACAAAACTATTATGTAAAGATGGATACAGGTCCTCCCTCTGTGGTGTTAAAAGGTCTTCAAAAGATGTTAAATTAGAAAATCAATGCCAATAGGAGAGCTGGTCTGCCACAGACCTCTAATTGTTACACAACCTACTTCTGTGACTATAGTTATAAAACTAACTGCCTTGCTTAAATTTTTAAAAAATTATTTTACCTCAGAAATGGGAACGTTATCTTCATGACTGGAAGAATCAGTCTACTACAGCACAACCACACACCAGCCCAGCACACGTGAGCACCTACGGGCTCTGTATCCATTGCTGCTTTAACCACCCTTCAAGCATTGATGAAGAATTTTGGTTACAGAGGAGTGCAAAAGTGATCAAGAGGCACTAATGTCTAAGCTTACTCCACTCAGAAGGAAAGCCAAGCTGGAGAGGCACCGCACAACTTGAAATATTTCTCATACAGCTGACGTAAATAGCATGTGTAAGCAGCATTTAGTATCGTTAACAGGTGGTCATGGAACTAGCAGTTCTCCATTTCCACACCAAGGTGTGACGCACGCAACTACAGGAATCACCAAGTAGTAACAGCAGATGAAGGCATGATGCATTAAAAGTAAAATATGCCAGTTCTGGCACAGACATTAGAGAATTAATTCAAGAATTAGGGCAGCTTCCTCCCCCCCTGCTCTTTTTTTTTTTTTTTAAATCATCACATTCAGCAGAAATGTATATAACTTCAAAGAAGTCTAGTTAGAAAGTCAGAACTCAACAGTTCCACAAAGTGACGTGGTCTCTAAGTAGCAAAACCTATCTATTGTCCTAGTTTAGTTAACACTGAGTTACATGGGTATAAGCATATGACTGCACACAGATGTATTTTTTTTTTCTATTATCATTTTGTTTCACACTTCAGACATGATTCCTTCATGTAGCCTGGGTAATGATGCTGCTTATATTCCAGCTCTGACAGGTAAGGATGTTACCAGCTGTTGGCTAGAACACTCTGCTCAGCTATCAGCAGTTAATAAGCCTTTCAGTTCACATCTTTAAGTTGCCAGTATGTTTGACATGGTGAGAGTTTCTTCTCTCTCCAAAGTTTCAGAGAAATTGATGCACAAGAGGGACACGCTGTCTCTTCAAGTGCTGCATGTCCTGTTCACTATATTCCATAGGTGATAAATTACCTAAGAAAGGTCTTTCTGACAAGCAACATCAGGAGAAGATAGACTGAAGTATATCTGAAGATCCACCCACTTCATTACTGGTCGTCTATTTAAAGATTTTAATGAAACTTGATTTGCTATGCTGCAATGATCCCCCCTTTCAAAATACAGGGGATTACCTACACAGATTACTTACATGATTCTGTGCGAAACGCCACCGCTTTAGAATTCCTAAAACCTGTGGAAGATCCAGTCACTCCTCAGAGCAGATGTAGAACCATATCTTACCTTAACATCTACCACCATTGCTCATTTTTTATTTTTAAAAGGCTAGCTTTAATAGCACTAAATCCATTAAGGAGAATATGACATTTGTTTGACAAGTTATAGAAACTGCATGGATATGAGAAATTATAAGAGTGCAGTAAAAGTACAGAAAAAATGGATTTGCTTTCATTTCTACTTGATTTTAGTATGCTGATTTTACATCATTTTACATGACTGTCTGAAAGCCAGTATTACAGCTGTATAGGAGGTTTTAAACTCCAACGGCAATGAAGCTTAGTAACTGAAGTGAGAGAAATTTTTCAAGTTATTCTACAAAAGCTCTAAGCAGCCTAATTTCAACATGAAATTTCATCAATGATAATGCAGATGATGAACGGCTATCCTTTGAAATGCACCTAACCCACAAGGAGACCTTGAAATTATCATTAACACGAAGCATTAAGTAAAGAATATCCATCTTCTTCTACACCAATAGTTATCAGTGCATTTTTTTTTTTTTCAAAAAGGTCTCCTTAAAATCATGAAGTTGAAGTACCATTTAGAAAGGACTCTCATAAAATACTTTATATCAAATTGAGTAAAGATAGACATTAGATTTTAGTTTTATACTCCTGTTAAGTCTGTTTTGCCCACAGAATTTGGTCTCTAATATAATGGGTAAATGGCAGTTGTAGAATAATGTATTTTAAACCACACAAGAAGTGCAAGTCTGGTTAAAAATGGAAAATTTTTGTTCATTGTCTGCCTTGTAAGTTCATAGCCAGCAGCATGCTAAAACACACAAAAAACCCCCCTCAAACTTACAGACAAGCTGTTTTCTGAAGTACTTAGTCGCTTACAGATATGTATCACCATACTACATTGAGATGTTTTCTAGCTCAACACAAAAGAAAACCCTGTAAAAGTGCAAGGAATCCAACTATCATTTGATGAAAGATAAATCAAGTTAAGGGGCACCACACAAAGTAATAGTGTGTTTGTTTACAACAGGGTGCCATGGCTAAACTAAACTTGCCTCATGCTCTGATGTGCCTAAATAGTAACCGACACCGCTACTTTCATGTTATTAAGATAGTATTATTTTCTCCTGCTGTTTCTAGTCAACAAGTTTCCCTCTGTCTCCAATTCAACACAAAAGATTTGAGTTGTAAAATCCTTTCATTCACAAGTTTATGCTGAATGGCATCAAACAGCAGGGTCAGCACTTGCATTCTGCTTTGTACAAAGGAATAAACATTGCTTATATATCTCAGTTGAGACAAATTTAAGATAATAATACAGAAGACAGAAGGCTATCACATTTTTAGGGTCACAGGACTCTATGGCCCTCTCTTGAAGGTCATCTGAAAGGGACACTAATGCATTGAATTAAAAAATAAGTAGCAGGCTATTTAGAATGTTTTTTAAAGCCAGAAATCCTAAAATAATAGAATTTTTATTCAACTGCTTAACTTCCCTTAATTAAAAAAAGTCTAAAAAAAGTCACACATGCCATCGCTGATATACCTTTAGTACATGAATTAGAAGTGAGGGTGAGGTAAGGACAAAGTGAATGCTTTCACATAACACCAAATGTCTTAAACGTAAGTATGTTTGAGGAAATACCAGCTTTCGGTTTCTCTAATAAAACAGTCATGCACTATACCCCCTTCCCAAAATATAGTATCTTTGGACATTTGCTCTATAAGTAATTTTCCTACAAATTCTATGATTCAAATGCTTCTATTCTCAATTATGAACTCACTTTAAAATGGTGGATTTAACTCACTGCTGCAAAGCAGCAGAGGGACACGTGCAAACTATGTAGCAACAACTGATCTCATCCAAGTACTAAATCCAAAATAAACAATCTAAAGGAATTCAGGATCATCGTGTAGGTATGAAAGCACATTTTAACATATTAACCGGTAAAGTTAGAGCCTATTTTAGTGTATTTTATATGCCCAGCTACAATAAAAGATATATTAAAGCCCCTGGGGAAATGCATGCAGATTATGATGACGCAGATTAAGGAAAACAATCTTTAAAAGTCTGATAGCATTAAGTGCACCAACTTTCCACTGCATATGACCCTGTGCAAACATCATACTTTATCTATGCTACATGTTTCAGTAAAGTTTCCTCAGTTTTGTTCTGCAGAAAACTACCTGTACAGTTTTCTAAAACACAGAGAAATCATCATATATGGAAGAGATTATCAAAATCCTACTAGTTGAGGAAGAACTTGCAGTATTTTCTGCAAGTTGCATGGTTCTGAAGGTACAACTGACAACAATAACATAGTTGTATAAGAATTGAAAGACAAACCTGGACCTGCTGAAAAGCTTTCAGTCTCTTCTTGAATCTAGAAGGTAAAACAAAATCACATCCTCGAGCTAGCAATGCCAACTCCTTTCTTAGATCAGGATCTTGCCGCAAAGAAATTTCCTTTATCCTCATGCTTTCGGATTTCATATAACGTCTCCGTGTGCCAGTCCAGGCACTTGAATCCCAGTAAATAGCAGAGCTGTTGTATTATCACACAGTGCCACTTAAAGCAGCAGCTGCGTCCGAGTTCTGTGATATTATAAGAGAGTCAGCTCAACTTCGCCTGCTCCATACATTAAAGGGAACTTGGCTGCAATCGCAAAAACAGACTGGAAAGTCACTTTGGGGGCCTGCCCTTTCGTACACGCATTCCAAAGTCTAAATGGGACAGTATGGAAAAAAACAAACCTGTTTGGAGGAGCATCTATAAAAGCAGCTTCCAATTTTAAAAAAGCAAGCCTTAGAGGAATGCAGAGAAGGCAGCCGTGGTCATTTTGTAGTTTCCTCCTCCTCCTCCCATCCCCCCCCAGCTTTTCCTTCTGTCACAAAACACTCACTGTCTAGCTTCAATGAAGTACCTCACCAAAGGATAAGGCTTATTACACAGCAATTAAATTCCTTTTAAACTCTTCAGTCCTTCCCTACACTGGGAACATGAAGGCAATGACAGAAAAAGCTGCAGACAGACTTTCAGAGTGGCTTACATAGTTTCATGAAATAGATTTTCTATATGTTTATCTATAATTAAATTACTGTATCATAAGAATCTAATAATTCAAATTAATGCAGGCAGCAGTAGCAGAAATGAGGCAAACGTTACCACAATGAAATGCTGTTTTAAATCATGTTTTACAAAAAGCTCCATTTGAAATATCAACAGTGTGACAAAATCTGAAAAACTTGACTTGTCAATAAGAGTTTTTTGTCAATAAGAGTTTTATGAAGTTTAACACCCACATACTAGATTGCACACCGGTCACATTTCAGTAGCACTAGAGTCATCTACCACTCTACTTTCAGTTTATTGAATCTCAAATACATTTTGGGGGTGGGAGATGAGGGGAGGGAGAGGGGAATGGTGGAAGGCCACATTTAGTTCACAGCAGTCTCCTTCCCAGAAACAAAAATGTGATAAACTTCTGTGGAAAATATAGTGATCTTCTGTCCCTTCTCCTTTACAGTTTTGGGTACATTAACTGATAACTGGTAAAAAGTTATTGTTTGGGCTGTTTTCATCCCTCATGCTTTAAATAAGGCCACTTTCTTGATTACACAAAGATGTACACAGCCCAAGAAGTGCTAAATCAACTCTTTCACTACTAAGTTTGAGATGTCTCTTACTGGGCTGCATTATTTTACCCCCACGCTGTGTCAACTATAATCTTTAGACCTGTTCATCCATTCATAGCCATGCTGTCATGTAACAATGTATTAAATCCCCACAATAAATATCCCAGTAAGATTCAGAAGAAAAGGAAACTATGAAAAAGTACCAGTGAAACATGATTTGTCTTAATTGGATCCTTTTTAGTTTATCACACTCTGTTAGAAAATAAATTGTTACAAAAAGCCTATTTTCTTGGTTTGAGTGTAGTGTCCAGTTTTCCCTACCTGCTTCTTTATTGCAACTTGTTATGAAGATATTTATTTCTTTCGGAAGTGGGAGAACAAGAAAGGAATTGACGAGGCAAGAGTCAGACGTTGTGGTTGGCATCACCAGACTATCAAACTGCATCGAGCAATACTGGCTGTCACTCACTGTCTTTTAGGAAGATCAAATCAACTAACCTGTGATAACCCTTGGGACACAGGGAAAGCCAGCAGCGTGCTGGGTGCACAGCGCACAACAGCAGCACGCCTGGAACTTGAGACGAAGGACTGAGGTGTTAGAGTAGGGAAGAATCCTACTCTGGCACCAGATACCCATTCCAGACCAACATGTTTAGGGAAGGTCAGGAAGGTTGTATTGCAAGGCAGATTGCATTTCAGGTTAGGCAAAACAGGTTTTCCCTTGAAGTAAAGAAAGGTATCCTCTCACCTAAATTGCTTTCTATTTTCACCCCTTTTCACCAGGCCATGTGCTCCCATTCACTGCTACATTTGTGGTCCTGTTTGAGGTGGCTATATTATGTCATTAAGATGACTAACACATGGACACCTAACCTAAAAGACTGGTGCTCCAGTCCACCTAAACCTGCTGAATGAGCCTCAGTAAGTAATCAGCGTTCTGAATTCCATTTTGGAAAGAGTTGCCAATTTCCATCCTTTTTCCAAATAGAGCTCAGAGTCCATCACCACTTAACCAGCATATTATGTTCAATATTTTGAATAGTCTCCTTCATTGTCATAATATTGCTGCACTGCTTCAGGCAGGTATTAAGTCAACCCTGTTGTTAGCCTAATATTGTTTTAGCACTAGCATCACTAGTGTTGGCACAAACCTAGTGGTCATGTACAACAGGTTGCAATTTATGAAGAAACTACATGCAATTGAGCATTTCGTTGCAGAGGGGTTTTCACCATCTGAACATTTAAGGAGATAAAAGTATTTGTAAAGCAATGTGGTCAAGAACCCTCTAAGATCTGTTTTAACCTTTTCAGTAATGAATTATCCACAGAGGAAAGGGAAAGTCAGCTTCCATCCAGATGGAACTAGGAGTGTTCAGATATAGTGTTACATTTATTCTAAATCTGAGTTCCCTCCAGTGAAAGCTATGGCAAAATCCTTTCCTGGGTGAAGGGCTGGATGCCAGCCATGAAGCTGTTCAAGTATCCTGGCAGCTTATTATTAGCTAGATAAACAGAGGAGAAGATGCATAGTTAGAGCTTCCTTCCAAAGCTAAAGATACACACTATGAATGGATCTGACTCAAGGGACTGTGGATAAAGAGCTTACCACTTTAACAGAGATCTGAATATACACAACTGCAGTGTAATATTTGTGTGGCTTTAACACAAAAGTACTCAAGTGAAACAAAGATGAGGGTCACTAATATTTTGGGTAATGTAGAGGACATAGAAACCTGAAGAATACCTCAAAAAAAAGCATTTGTCTACAAAAATGCATTTTCTTGTTAGAAGTGTATACTGACAAGATTTAAAGTCTTAAGACATTATGGGCAACAAACCTCAAGTATTTGAAAAAAAAAAAAGCTGCCAAGCAATTAATTAAATAAGATGTAGTTAGCCATACAAAACCTTTACTTGCCGAGGTCCAGCTTCAACCCAGTAACGTGAACCAAGATGACAGAAAGCCTGTTTGGCCTTGGAGACAGTTTAAATAAGGCTGAATGAGCAAGCCCAATGGCAGCAGTGTGCAACAACAGAATCCCTCAGCCTGTGATGCTGCAGAAATTATAGAGTGGCTCCTGGGTTAACTGTGGAGAGAAATCTGGCAGATCTCCGCAACAGTCAACTAAAGGGATATGCAACTAGAGTAACCATTTCTAAAAGAAATTTAATAGCGAGAGACAGAAAAATAAGCTTCTCCTTATTAGAAGATAACTAAGGCAAGTTAGCATCCTTATCAAAGGCACTATTAGTACAAGCAAATAGCTCAGGAAGATTATTTATTATTTATTATTTATTATTTATTATTTATTATTTATTATTTTATTATTTATTTATATAAATATAAAACTCTCTCTCTATATATATATATATAAAGTCAAGCAGCTAATGATGCTAAGTAAAACACAGGTACTATGAGGCAGGAAAAACAAAGAAATTGCAGTAATATACCAGAAGAGAGACAAATGAAAGGGGCAATTCTTTGCTAGTCTAGGAAAACAAGCAAACAATACCAAGGCCCTGAAATGCTTGGTTCATTCTTTCCCCTCAGCCTTCACAAAAGATTGTGACTACACTATCACCATTATTTAATATTATCAAGAGTTATTTCCAGATCAGATAGCCCATATCCAGCCTTTGATATATTGAAAGAAGCTGGAACTAGATATGTCCCATTATTTGCACAATAATTAGACATTTGATTGATAATTATTTAGCTTCCAACTCAAACCAAAGCTCCACAGTCAGACTGAGCTTCTAACAAATCTAACTTAATTTCTGCAAAATGTATTGCATAATAGTAGATCCAAACAATATCACACTTCAGTAAACATAATGCTAATTGACTAGTTGCATTATTTACAGTAGCTTAGAGATCTTCAATCCTGCAGACCAGTAGCCTGTGGTGGATCATCATTGTAACAGTAGTTCTCAAGGTATTGAGTAAAATAGTTGGGGGTGTCCCTGCGACTGCGGGGAGGTCAGACTAGATGACCTTTGAAGGTCCCTTCCAGCCAAGATGATTCTATGATAAAAAACAAGGGGAAAAGATTATAGGGCAGATTAGATTTTATGACTTACAAATGAGAAAACAACTTAGGCAGGCTTGGTAGCATTTGCAATACCTTTCTGCTTAACATTAAATATAGCAACATCCAGTGTTGACATAGTCTAAATAAATGAATGAAGAATGATAGTGTTTCTCTTTGGAAAGAATTCCAAAACTTGTGCTCAAGTCTTCGAAAAGGCCCTTGCAGGTGCAAAACTCTTTATAGCAATGGACTAAAGTCTCAGTTGTTCAAGCATGTTATTTTACATTATTACATTATTAAAATAACTCAAAACATAACACAAAAACATTCCCTTCTCAGGAGACTACAGAACATAGCAAGACTTACTGATTTTGAATTTTAGTAGAGCAGGTACTATAAAACACGAAATGTCTAGAGAATTGGAAAATACAAAAATAAATGGGAAGTAGCAAAGAAAATTCAGCTTTTTATCTACGTAACTGCCTAAGCAATCAATCCTGGAATCACAGAATGGTTAGAGTTGGAAGAGATCTTAAAGATCATCAAGTTCTAACCCCCCTGCCATAGGCAGGAACACCTCCCATTAGACTAGGTTGCTCAAAGCCCCATCCAGCTTGGCCTTGAATATCAAGAATATTAACATCTACTGACAAGGTCACCCACTTTGGAGTGGGGAGGAATTTGTCAATACTCAATTCACAAATATTTTTATTTTCATTTCCCAGCACCCCTGGCTGTCCCAAAATAAGGATGCACAATGTTGAAACTTAGACCCTATTAGTACACTAATGGATAAAGAAAAGATTTAATGGAATCCAAATAATCAGCTTTCCCAGTTAATCAAGTACTTGTCTAACTTGCTTCCTGATAGTAACTTCCCATTTCTAACTGTTCTATGGGAAGAGAGTAAGAGGACAATGCACTTGTGACCTAACAGAAGTTCTATTGTTCATCCCTAACTCTCCTTTGGGTGAGTCACCCCTTTTTAGCAGTACACTGACAAAACAAAGGAGACAAAGCCTACAATGTCTGGACCACAGAAGGAATGAGGTTATTATGCTCATACCCAACTATCAGCTATCCAAACTGATTGCTTTAAAGTCACTGATAGTGTTTTGACTATGCTGTGCTACACTGATGAACTGCTAGATGATGTCACTGTGTAGCTAAGAAATCTACCTTTGCAGACAGAAAATGATCCTTTGACCTTGGAATGAAATTTGTGTGAATCTTGGTCTACGCACATTTTTTTCTTTTTGAGGATGCAATGCCTCCCCCATAGAACATGCAGATATTTAAAAAACATGGAAGTCTTGCATGAGCCCGCCTTCTCTAATGATTTTTAAAATTTTCCAGTACTCTTGAATTAGATAGAACAATGCTTGGAGGTTCTTTCCACAGTTTCTAGAAGAATCCAGAATCTTTAGGAGGCAAGACAATGAACAAAAAGACACTAGTTAGATGTGAGATATATGGTCTTGTTGGTAGCCCAGGAAGGATGGGCTGATCAGATTCTCTGCACATTACCAAAAGAATGCCATGTATGTACACCACGCCATGGGCTGTTATCAGATTATAAGCAAGATAAGATACATGTCACCTTGCTATGATTACACTGCCTGGACTCCAGAGACATAGCATAGGCCTTGTTAGATTGCTAACTGCATCTGGCAGAGTACCTTCAGCAAGTGTTAACACTGGATATAATAAAACAGAAGACTGATGGTTAATGGAACGTTTATATTCCTTTCAGAACAATTCGTATGTTCCGTGCCATTTTAGGAAAACAGCAGAATGCATTTTATTTATCTGTGTATAGCATAAACAGAATTTTAAGGGAAGCAGGTTGTTGGAATGGTAGTCTACAGCTGGAACCTATTTATTATTCACCATCTTCAGATGACTCTATTCATCAGATCAGGAAAACCAGGTACACCCAAATTGGTGCTGCTAAGGTGGCTGTCAAACAGAAAAAGACATAAGCAAAATACCTAGTATGGATTATAGAAATAGAAGTCGCACTTGCTCCAAAAGGTGACAGGTTTTTACAGTTTAGATGAACCATAACGATACAGAGGCTATCCACAGAGGAAGCTACGTTCCACAACACACATTTGTAACTTTACCAAGGCAAGACTCTGAACAGCAAAATGGGTTGAAAGGAAGAATCAGTTCCAGCTAATGCAGAATGCCACTGAGATTTTCCTACAGGAGACAGCAGTTTTCATAACAGTCTAATGTTATGCATTACGCAACTTCTCAAAGTCACACAGACCATTTTGGATATTTAGTCATTTCTAGATTGCTATTACTTATCTTGTGTCACCTTCATTTAGAAGTTGACAGACTAATCTGGTATAAAGAACATGAATGACAAAGTTTTATACCTGCCCAGCAACTTATTTAAACATTGAACCAGATGTTCAATACTTCATCATTTTGAAATGAACTAAACTTTCAATTAAACCTTTCAAAAATGCACTTTGAAATTTCATAATTTCCAAAGCTAGAATGATTGGTGTATGAAAGTACAACCACTACTTTAATTCCAGCATCACAGGCTAACACTACATGTAATTTAGTCCCTGAAATCACAAGACAATAATTTTGAGTCAGTGACAGCTGCAAGACACCTTCTTGCTTACGCTTTCACTTGAGATTTCCCTCCATGAAGATCTTAAAGCAAAACAACAAATTGGGAAGCTTAAGATACAGATCTTGTTCTACAAGTCAGTCAGTAAGACCACAAATTGTAATTTACCAACCAACAAAGGTATTTCTGCTAGGACTCCTATAGAGGCATACTCTTGAACTAATACTACTGTATTGTAGTATGAATCAGTATGAAATCCTTGCTGATATAGGAAACGGAGAGACAACAGAAACTATACTGGTTTCTACAGAGCTAAATGAAACGTCATGCACATCCAAACCAAGCAGGCTACAGCAGACAAAACAAAAAAAACAGGCAGGACTTTAGCTTCCAGTACGATAACTAAAGGGGCAATCATTACACATGAAGAAATAAGACTTAAGTAATAAGAAAACTTACAGAGGTATGACAACACAAAAACTTTGCCAGAAAAGCAACAGTACTCTTGACTAGCAATTTCCTCCATTTTGCACCACTAGGATTCTTGATATGAAGTCTGAATATTGTAAGCATTCTAGAAGATCTTTCTAAAATACTACACTTAAATTTGTTACTTGATAAATAAGCAAGTAGTCAAAATTTAGGAAATACTTGTTAACACACTAAACAGTAAGACAACTAAATGGGTGATCTTTTGTTTAAAATCCTGAGTTTCAACAGAAGACTTTTAATAAGCATTTGCTGTGATTACTATTCTTGAATACTACTAGTAGCAGACAGAAGACAAATCTAGCCCATTAAGTGCTTTCAACATTATTTAATTTCAAATAGTTTGCTTTATTTCTTAGTCAGAGTGCCACATTGATGAAGATTATTTACAATATATCAGTGATGATCATATCTAGTAGAAATGTTTACAAAATCTAAAATATTAACTTTTTATCACTATAAATCTAGCTTCTAAAGGAATAAAAATGTTTAGAAACTGCACTCCTGATTCTGCTGAATTCTAAAACCAGATCCATTCACGTCATAAGCTCTACAAGCCTTGTTTTGTCAAGATAATGTTAAGGTCCAACCAAAACTTGTTTATGGTGGGCACGTTCACAACTTCATATTATAGTTACTTTGCAATGCTTCCCTTGTCTTGTATATAGATTTCTGGTTGTGAAAGTCTCTTTGTGGTCTTCCAACCAGTTTCATTTGTTGCCTGATATCTGCCAATGTTTCTAGTATGACCTGCACAGAACAAATATGTAAGGCTAGTTCCATATTAAATGAAACTAAGCAGTATGCACGAGGTTATTTAAGCACATATCCCACTAAAAGCACATTATCCCTGCAAGTACCTACAGTCAAGAAATGGTAAATGGGTGGCTGAACATTTTCTAGCTATTTTTTATATAAAATAGTGATTGCTTTGCAAAAGGGGCACATCTAACATGAAGTACCATCACACACTTTTAAAAACATCTCTTGATCACCAGTAAGCTTTCTGTGATCTTACAACACAGATCACAGAAATCTTATTTTAAGTTGTATCTCTTGTTTGCAGAATACAAACTAATCTTATCTACCAAGACATTAGTACCATCTGGTTAACTTGAAGATGAGAACACCATCCCAACACATGGAGTTATTTACATATAATGCCACAGATAGAACATTAAATTTAGCAACCAGTTGTTGTAGACTGTAAAAAACAACAGGAGTGCTTAGCTGGTATCTTCTCAAATCAATGCAACTAGTTAAGTTGTCTAACTTTCATTGAATTTTTCAAGATGGTTGTGTGTGCAAAGGCACTAAATTTGCAAGACTCGGCTACCTAATGTTACCATTGGTATTTTGTAATTTTTCTCATAACGTTATTTGCTGAAAAATTCTGTGCAGTCATTGACTAGGTCTGTCAGTGGACAAACTAGTTCACTGGATGAACTGCATTAATTGTTTTGTACTGAAGGAAGCCCATACATATGTTTGGCCCCAAGCTTATTTCTTGCTCACAGAGTAAGCATAAGGCATAAATAGAGGTTCTCAAAAAATAAGACAGGTTGTCAAACATCACTGAAGTGGGGGGAGGGGGCAGGGGGAAAAAAAAAAAAAGGCAAAAAGCTATCTCCTCTATATCAATATCTAATTTCCTCCCAGGCTGAGCACCTGTTAGAAGAATGAGCTATTTAAAATGACTGATGTAAAGCTATAATTAAGCTTAAATGTTTTTTTAAAGACCAGTCAGAAAGAAGCAACTAGAAATAAGTCATGATCTCCTACAGCTATGAACTCTTTGTTGGCTTGCTTTTAAGTGACAGTTTTACTTAGACAGGAGAGAGTGTCTGTGATTGAAGACAAATTCAAATATTTGTATGAATTTTATTAATCAGGATTCAGATGAATTTTAAATTTGAAGAAAGCCACATATAATTCTGAATTCAGTATTTCAACACTAGTAATGCCAAAACTTCTGAAGACTGGATGCAGCATGCAAGAAATATTTATGAATATAGGACAGAAATATCTTCTCCTTCAAGTGCAACTTCCACTTGACAAAAGATCACTATTTCTTCTAACCAAGCACAACGTGTAAACAGAGTCAATACTACTGCTAAGAAAAATGTAGTGCTTATGTTCCAGGGTACGAGATGCAGTTGAAATAAAGACCCCTACCAAAAAGCTACAACAGTGAATAATTTTCAGTTTCTCATTTATACATAAAATGAATAGCTGGTTCTCTAATTAGAATAACAATTCTTCTATTTCAAGCTATTCACTGCAGCAGAGCTTAAGAACAATAACACCACACACTATCAGTGCTGCTTATGCTAACTACTATTATTTCACCACACTTGAAACTAATAATGATTTTCTAGGAACACCTATAGCTGCACTCTTCCAGACCTTAATGTGAACTTCTGACTGTCCTTCCGTTGTTGGCACCATAGAAGGACCTTTATTGTGAACACTTTAGTGCTGACATCTGTCATAGTACCCTGTTATCATCATAAAAGTACATCAGTTTGATACCAGGTTATTTACAGTCTGCCTTTAAGTCACGGGCTTGAGTTGGAAGCCAAGTCCACCATCCTCCCCACTTAGTGATGAACACAGCACTATTAGCCAAGCTTTGCATAATACAGAGTCAGGGAGTGTATGTGCTAGACCACATTCAGTTCCCCACAGTGTAATCTGGTGTGCCGTGCAATGTTAATACAGTTTACATAACCTGGATTTAGTATACAGTATACCTTAATCCTAAAGCAATGTAAACAAAGTAACAACTCAGATGCAGACAACATAAAAGACTAGACACTTGAAATTAAGGCCAATATCAAAGCTTAATAGCTACTTAAATGAAAAACTGTCAGGATTCATACACTGTCACTCCTCTTACTTTTCTGACGTGAATGTAGTTTCTCTCCATGCTAGAAGAGAGTGGTCCCCCCAAAAATTTACAGCGCACCTGCAGAACGTGGAGATAGTCCACCACTGGTCTAAAGTTTACAGGTCTAAGCATAGCTACCCTTTAACTCAAGTCTTCAGAAGAATTAATTTGTTCCAGTAATCAACTGTTAAGTGTTATTATGCTCAAACTTCTGATAGCATTAAAAGGTTTCTTTCTAGTTTCCCTTTAAAATGGATTCTAGTAGTACTACTCCATTTGAATTGAATAACTGGTAACAAAAATTTGGCAAGAACAGGGGTCATGAAAAAGGTTATGCAGCAATATAATAAAGTAGTAAAAAAACCCACACAGAAATATGGGACAATGAGCTTTAATAATTGTCACAGGATAACAAGCAGGAACAGTATGCTTATCAAGCAAAAAATACACAGAAACCAATCCAAGAAGTACTTTTATATCTAAGGTTGACCCTGCAGAGAAACGGAAAATAACTCTGAAGTACTTCAGATCATATCACATTCTCTCTGCACCACCCACCCCCCCAAAATGCCCATGGGGAATTCTGTGAATTGTTTCCCCAGATGCCTTGCACACCAGCTGGTTAGGATTAAACATCTTGCCTGCGGCATCTTTTAGGCCTTGAGCCCTGGCATTTTTGAGAATGTGATGAACAGTGAACAATTGTGTATGTCCCATATGTTTAAGATAATCTGGAGTGCCAGAAACACTGTTAAATCCATGAACAGTAGCGATAAGGGTTAGAAGAAAGCTACAACAGCTTTTCTTCAAGTATAGAAGTTACAGTTCTAGAAATTTTTTTTATTTTTTTTTTTTACAAAAATGTACTCATTAAATATTGAGGACTTAAATGTGGAGATTGTTTTATGCCTCTGATTTTCTGTTATTGTAATACATACAAATCACAAGCCTACTTGAAGAACACTAAGTGCTAGCAAGCACTTTGCATCACAAAGATGACCAAAACTTTGTACAAACTAATTGCAATGGATGCAATTACCTCACTCTGAATGACACCATCCAAGTGAAGGAAAGTACCTCCCCTAAAGGAAGAAAAGCACAAACCCCTAAACAAACACTGTTTTGTTTACACTTGTAACAAAACACACTATAAAATGATTTTTCATGGATGAGTTCTGTCTAGATTTTAAAATGTGCATATAGGTTAAACCAACAGTCTATTCTGAATCAGTCTTTCTCCAGAACCTGGGTTTAAATGCCCCATCCAAATGAACAGCTTCCTGTTTGAAGTGCCCCAGTTTTTTGTTCATCTTTAACATAAAGACCACATAGGTTCTTTCATTATTTGAGAATGTACTTCAGATTTTCTAATCAGCAGAGGGCTTAAGCCAACTACCTTGAAAGACAGCAAGTTCTCCTCTGACAAGATATTAGTGGTATAGCAAAAACACATGGCAACTTCTGAATTTTGGATAAAAATATAACCCTCAAACTTCACTTACAAGCTAACCTCTGAAAAAGAGAAAAGATCTCCTTGCATACAATAGCTGTCAGCTACAGTACTTTTAATGCTGTTTAACAGTTGCCATGAGAACACCAACTTGTCTTGCCCATATGCTACTGTTAAGGTATTAAATATGAAATATCTAATTGGCTTCACGACTGGTCTTCTAGGAATGCTTTCCATGCCACAAAACACGTTTTTCTAACAAATGTGTAGCATGAAAGTACAGTTTCCTACACACACTTACTATCTGGTAACAACCCAAAGATTAGTTTTCTGTTACAAGTTTTGTTCTTAGTGTCCATCAAAAAAGGCCTAGGAAGATCTTAAAAAACAAAAACAAAAACAAACAAAAAAACAACAACCAGAAAAAGGTATACAGCAACCTTACCCATAGTGATTCAGCTCAGTGATACTGAAAACATATCCTGCCAAAATGAATTTACTGCTTGTACCCTGCATCATGAGAATTCCTGTATATAGCAAGAAAAAAGTTTAATAAAATGCCTAAGTTGACTTATATAGTCCTAAAAGAAGGAATTCTCCAGCTCTTTATAGCCAATGTAAATTCTTTCCTAATATCATCCGTAGACACACAGAGTTAAGCTCATTAACTTTTACCATTTTCTAGGACTGCTCATGAGAATTTAAATCTAGGACTGCATTACTGGGCCTACAGTACAAGCTTTCTTATTTAAAAAGCTGAAACATTTTCTTCCATTTATAGAAACAAAACAAGGACCTCAAACTTACTTAAGGAAGTAAACTCAAATGAGTTTACTTTTGACACAGCAACGAGGAGTTTTATGGATATACAAGTTCACCTCCTCCAAGCTCAGGAGAGGAGCATCCCCAAAAAGAAGTCAGGCAAAATAGCCAGAAGGCCTGTGTGGATGAATAAGGAAGTTATTATTAGTTAGAAAAGCTCAAAATCAAAAAGGAGGCCTATAGAAGGTGGAAGCAAGGACAGGTGGACTGGGAGGAATATAAAGAAACTGTCCGAGTGACCAGGAACCAAATCAGGCAGGCAAAAGCCCAGAGGGAACTAAATCTGGCCAAGAACATCGAAGATAATAGGAAAAATTTCTCTAGATACGTCAGGGAAAAAGGCAAGACTAGGGAGGCTCTGGGCCCTCTCTGGAAGGTAACGGGAGACCTGGCCACCCAGGATATGGATAAGGCTGAGGTACTGAATGACTTCTTTGCCTTAGTCTTCAACGGCAAGGGCTCTAACTGCACTGCCCAAGTCATGGAAGGCAAAACCAGGGGCTCTGAGAATGGTGAACTGCCCACAGTAGGAAAACATCAGGTTCGAGAGCACCTGAAGAACCTGAAGTTGCATAAATCCATGGGACCTGATGAAATCCATCCACGGGTCCTGAGGGAGCCAGCAGACCAAGTTGCCAAGCTGCTTTCCATCATATTTGAGAAAACATGGAAATCTGGTGAAATTCCTGCCAATTGGAAAAAGGGGATCATAACCCCGATATTCAAAAATGGGGAAAAAGAGGACCCAGGAAACTATAGGCCAGTTAGTCTCACCTCTGTGACTGGCAAGATGACGGAGCAGATCCTTCTGGAGTCTCTGCTAAGGCACATGAAAAACAGGGAGTGATTGGAGATGCTTGGTGACGTGGTCAACACGCTGGAGGGAAAGGATGCCATCCAGAGGGACCTGGACAGGCTTGAGAGGTGGGCTAATGCAAATCACATGAAGTTCAACCAAGCCAAGTGCAAGGTCCTGCACCCGGGACGGGCAATCCCAGGCACAAATACAGGTTGGGCAGAGAGTGGCTGAAGAGCAGCCCTGAGGAGAAGGACTTTGGAGTGCTCATGGATGAGAAGCTCAACATAAGCCAGCGGTGTGCACTGGCAGCCCAAAAAGCCAACTGTATCCTGGGCTGCGTCAAAAGAAGTGTGACCAGCAGGTAACTCCTTTAAAAAACCCAACAACCTAATCCTTTAAGTTCTCTCTCAGCATGACACAAACAATTCCAGTAAAGAAAGTTACTCTTCATTAAGGTCTTCCAGTTCTTCTTTATGGGATCTACTATAAAGCAATCAACCAAGACACATGAAGAGACAGTATAGTACATGAGATGGTCATCGAGTATTTTAAGTAACAGTTGCTTTTAAAGGAAGGTCTCCCTTTGGCTGTCTTCATTCTACACAATAATAAAACAAGCATCTACTAACTTTCTACATTTCACTAGAGCAGGAAGCATAATGGTATGAACAAAGGAAAACAAATATTTTTAAGTCAATTGTCATGTACTGCTGTCTGGCTAGTGATTATGCATAAAATACAAGTCGTTATTATTATACAGTTGAGACAAACCAGAGTGTGACGTCTTGAAATTGAGAAGTGGGGACTGCAAGTTACAAAGCTAGATTTGAAAGTTAACACTTATGAAATCAAGACAACACTTCAGATTAACTGTTTTAGAACAAAACAGCAGTCACATTGTTACTCCTGTGGGTTGCGAGGTAAGTATATACATTCAATGCACACCAGTAACAGCCAAAAAGTAACTTACACTCTTAAACATCCTCAGCCCTAATTTTTCTACGCTTACCAGCCTGAGAAAGCTTCCCTGGGACACCGGGAAGTTTGGCCAATGCATTCAGTTAGATATCAAAGTCTGTAGAGTGATTGGGAGCGATGATCACTAACAATTTACCATTATTTTTATATGAATTTATAGTCCTAAAGCAGAAACAACATGCCTCTTAACTCCTTTGATGTAAGTCAGAATCATATATACAATACTTAGTTTTGTCAGTCACCACATCATTTTCTATCCAGTTTTGTTTTTCCAGTTTATGAGAAGGGCTAGAAATTAGATTTAACTAAACTGCACATTTAAAAAAAGAATCTCAGCTTGGGGGCAGGGGCGTCACTCTTGCATAGAGGGCATTGTCTATTATAAATCAAGAGCCCTTAGAAAGGAAGCATGAGCGTACCATGCAGTACCAAAACAATTACTTTGTTAACATGCAGATCCAGTGGAGCCAAATTTGAGTCTTGTACTAACAATAGTGCCTGGTATCATTAGACAAAGGAATATTTGCAGTCAAGGCAGTATGTTATAAAAATAACACTACAAACAAGTGCAAAGACTTACATTTGTCCGAAAGTAGATTGCATTTAACAGGGGAAGGGCCCATTATTCAACGTATCAGAAGCATCAACGCCTGGTTTGGGCTACCGCTTTCAAAAGTATGTTAAATGAGGTATCCAGCAACGGTGATCTATTTAGTAAGCTAAATAGCCTTTGTCAACTACTGCATCTGATATAATACTAGGTTTTTCTTTTAATAGAAAGGGTGAGATTCACTAATGACACCTGCCTAGTTGTGGATATCTGGCCTATCTACCCAAGTTTTGGTAGATTTCTCTTTCATTCTCCAACTCTAAATACAGGTCCTCCTTGACAATGGACACTGCTCAGTGGACAGAAGGACATCACTGAAAACTACTTATAAAGCTACTTCTCGCTTTCGCACTACCTCTAGTTTGTTTATGCCTGTTAAGAAACGCAAGAATACAGATATTAGCCTAACCTTATTGACACAGGAGAGGCAATATTTCAGAAAGCAAGAATCATAGAATGGTTAGAGTTGGAAGGGACTGTAAAAGACCATCAAGTTCCAAGCCCCCTGCCATAGGCAGGGACACCTCCCACTAGACCAGGTTGCTCAAAGCCCCATCAAGCCTGGCCTCATACATCTCCAGGGTTGGGGCATCCACAAGCTCCCTGGGCAACCTGTTCCAGTGCCTCACCACCCTCACAGGAAAGAATTTCTTCCTAATATCCAATCTAAATCTCTCCTCTTCCAGTTCAAAACCATTACCCTTCGTTCTGTGACTACACTCCCTGATAAAAAGTACATCTCCACCTCTCCTGTAAGCCCCCTTCAGGTACTGGAAGGACATTATAACATCTCCCTGGAGCCTTCTCCAGGCTGAACAACCCCAACTCTCTCAGCCTATCTTCATAAAAGGTACTCCATCCATCTGATCATTTTCATGGTCCTTCACTGAACCCATTCCAACAGGTCCATGTTCTTCTTGTGCTGAGGACTCCAAAGCTGGATACAGTGCTTGAGGGTGGGGTCTCACAAGAGCAGAGGGGGAAAATAACCTCCCTTGACCTGTTGGTCATGCTTCTTTTGATGTGGCCCAAGATGCAGTTGGCTTTCTGCGCTGCCAGCACACGTTGCCAGCTCATGTCAAGCTTCTCATCCACAAGCACTCTCAAGTCCCATGTGAAGCCATGTTGGCTGTCACCTCGTTATTTTCCACATGCCTTAACAGTGATTCCACAGGAAGATCTGCTCCATGATCTTGCTAGGCATAGAGGTGAGACTGACTGGTCTGTAGTCTCCTGGATCTTCCTTTTTTCCCTTTTTGAAGATGTGGGTTATGTTTCCCCTTATCCAGTTAGCAGGAACTTCACCAGACTGCCACAACTTCTCAAATATAATGGAAAGCAGCTCCCTCAGGACCCATGGATGGATATCATTAGGTCCCACAGACTTGTGCACCCTTAGGTTCCTTAGTCTTGAATCTGAATGGTTCTTCATTCTCATAGCCCCTGGTTTTGCCTTCTGCTACTTGGGTGGTGTGGTTAGAGTCCTTGACAGTGAAGACTGAGACAAAAAAGTCATTGAGTAACTCAGCCTTTTACATATCCTGGGTAACAAGGTCTCCCATTTCCTTCTGGAGAGGGCCCACAACGTCCTTAGTGTTGCCTTTATCCCTGACTTATCTATAGAAGTTGTCCTTGTTATCCTTGTTTTGATTTTTCCTTATCTATGCAGCACCCACTGAAGCAAACATAACATGTAAATTAGTTGCAGCACAGATCAGTATTGTTTGATGTTATAGCTCAAAAACAGAGAAGATATACTTAATCTAATCAGCTGTTCTGGATGTGGAATTTTAAGATGCCTTACACACTATAGTTTTTAAAGAACAAGGGCAATATTGCTTTTGACAGAAAAATTACTGGAAATAGAAAACAATGGATTTTTCATTTTGTGTCAAGCATGTATGATTTATAAGAAGCAGAGCTGCAAGGAGCCAAGAGACTTTTGGAAGTTTAGGCCACCTACTCATTAGCAATAATGACACAGAAATTTTTGACTTTTTATGTTCAGCACTGCTGCTTCACTCCACTCCCAGCACCTCATGTGAAGCAACTAATTACTCACATAATTTGCCAACACCACAAACACAGAAGCTACTTCCACTTAAACAAATAAGTCTAATAAGTATGAAACAAACTTACTATTCTGGTTCCTGAGGATCGACGTGTTGCTCTAACATTAGAAATGTTCCTTGCACTGCCTGGAGTTGCCAATGGAAGAGTAGTAGAAAGTTGAGGAGGGCTGAAAGACAAAGGTAACCTGGTATCTCCTAATATGCATTGCTTGGAATTGGAGTTTGTATTAGTGAACCTCTCATTTTTACCATTTCCTGAATCTCCATTACCAATCTCTGTTTTCTCCTCATTTTTGAGTCTTCTCAAGCAGTCCTTTAGCATCAGCTGAGTTTCAGGTTGACTCAACCAGCACAAAAAGAGTTCATCCACCTTCATTTTCAGTACAGGTTGTAGAACTTTCCCAGATGGCATTTTTCTACCAATTTCCCTTTTTGTTGGATCAAATTCAAAACAAAGGTTTGATCATCATCTACTTTATTCCACTTGACTTCCAGCGTTTCAGAGACTCCAGTGTTCCTGTTACGAAAAACACTATTATTTAACCTTATGGTTTTAACAGAACATTAATATTTATTCCCTCATGATACCAACAGATCTTGTGAGATACATGCTAACATATGACTACAATATTTTGCAAGTGTAAGCCATTAATTGTCAGAGGATTTCTTTGTTAAGAGCATACTGTGTAAACGATGGAGACTGAGAAAGCGTGAGTGCAGTTTCCTTCTCTCTGAAGACAGCTATCTAACAAACGTTATCCAAGAACATGTATCAAAATATGCATTTCTTAAGAAGATAGTCCTCAAAAAAACCCTTATAACTGAACCTGCTAAGAATCAAGAGTTAAACATCTAAGCAGTTTTTGCAAAGCCTTGGTGGTAGTACAATTAAGAGCAAGCCTTTCAGTCAAGGGAACCAGTGCTAAGACTGAAGGCTCAATTTTCCTTCTGAAGTCTGTGCTTCTTATTGAAAACCTTGCCTTTCATACTGCAGTGCAAGATACACTCCCCTATGAGTGATACCCAGCTGAATTCCTGAAGATCCTTCCTCAGGATTTGATTTGCCTGCTCATTTGGTATCATACAGTCATTTGATATTTAAAACTGGTATATTTGACATGCAATGTTACAGTTTTTAAAGCCAAAGTGAAGCCCAGCATGACTTAAGAACTGGGACAGCAAGATTTCAGGTTCGGTTGCTCACCTAAAATATACTTTTTTGAGATGCAAAGGACTGGAGCCAAATACTGAGAACACAACCCAAGTTACTATTGTCATCTCCTCAATCAAATTACTTACTGATCTGGTACAGTTTAACCAAATTCCATGCTTCTGTCTGATTTCTTTTTTTAAAGCTTTTATCAATATTTGACCCATGTGTAGCAAGCGGCAAAGGTATGCAAATTCTTCAAAGGCTGAAGAAGCCTTGAAATTAGTACCTGAACTTGGGAATAAACACCTAGCAACCGAAGTTTAAAATCAAAGCTCAGTCTTCATCCTACAGCAGAACTATAAGCCATAGAATACCGTGCCAGTTAAACTTTTTAAATGGCCACGCTTAACAGCTTCACGGGGAAGTTATACCGTGGCTAATACTGAAGCGCATGGCGTTTCACTGGCTTCTCAGACCAACGCTTTCACAGAGCCAGTGGCCGTGCCCACAGGCCTCAAAGCAGCCCTGGGCCAGGCCCAAGGTTGCCAGCCGGCAGAGGCGGGCACCTCCTCGGCTGCCCAGGAGAGGGGAGCGGCCTACCATTGACCGCTCGCATGCGGCCACGGAGGTGGGGGGGGGTCAGGGGGTGGTGTGGCAACCACCACCGCGGCCACCGCCTCCCCCCCCGGNTCATGGCGCCGCGTCACCGACCCCCACGAGAGCCGCGCCTTCCGCCACCAGCCACTCACCCGCCGCGCGCACCCCCTCCTCCCGCCGCCGCCTTCAAATCCGCGCCTCCTTCCGGCCCGCCCCTATCTCGCGAGAGCTCGTCTCGGAGGCGCCGGGGACGCGGCGGGCGGCCGCTATGG
>VZRU01019380.1:167354-182832 GCA_013398155.1 Pedionomus torquatus | reverse complement strand
AAGAAGGGGCGGCGCCGTACGGTTCCGGGGGAGGGACGTTTCTTGCGTGCGTCGTGATGTCACAGTGGGGGGATGCTTCCCCCCCTCCCCCTTCCGCCCCTGCTTTCCCAGCAGCCACTGCGGTGGCGGCGGGTTGAGCGTCTCCGGTCGTCAAGGCGCTGTGGAGGTGGTCACAGGCCGCTCCTCCCCGCTTCCCACTGCTGCCGCCCCGCAGCTGCTGGGCCCAGTTCGGCCTTCGCCCCAGCGTCCGAACCTTCCCGGGGCCGAGGCAGCCGCGTCGGGCCTAAGGGGCAGGGGAGGCGGGGGGCACTGAGGTGTGCGGGCGGGCACCCCGCCCTGAGGGCCGGGAGTGCTGCCCTTAGCCCGCTGGCGGTGCGGGTAGGGAAGCGTGGGGTTGCCCAGCGGCCGCAGTGCTGCCTGCCCGTGTGGCCCGGCCCCCAGGGCTTCCCCGGTGCTGTCGCCTGTGCCGAGTTTAGAGTGTGACAAAACCTCGCTTTTCTGACCCGTGGGTCGCAGCGAGCTCCTCACTGGCGGGTTTTCTGAGGAGCTAGGGGAGTACATGGGATTGCCTTTACTTGTTCCAGCTGTTAAATCTTGTTAAAAGGAGACCGCAAAATAGTATTTCTATGCAAATAGTTGCTGTGCTTGCCATTAGAAATAATAGGATGGAAAGGGAAATGGAGGCAGTAACAAATAAACAAGAGAATCCTCTCATTAAGACAACATTGTGTGCAGTCTGCGGCTCCTTTTTGCACTGGGTAGCATACAGTGGAACCTTGTGTTGGGCAGCCTTTGTGGGTGCTCCTGCAAGGCTGTGTAGATAGACCTATAAAAGCCTCACCCCCATATGATTTTCCTTGGTATTACGTACGTCAGCAAGTCATCTGTATTTTTACATCAGATCCCTACTTCCACTACTCTGTTTTCCTTAGTTGATCATACTTCCCTTTGGTTTGTTCCTCTTAATATTCTTCCACTTCCCTAACTGGCAGATGCTCCAAAGATTTGTGATGTATTACTATGACAAATCCTTGAAACATTACTACTCTGGAAGGGGGGCAGTACTAGACATTATACCATTTATATCTTTCAGTAGTTTGAAGAAAAGACCTGAAAATGCTGATAAGATTAAAATAGGGTAAGTGCAGGAATGGACTTCCTTATTTCTGGGCTCTTGGAGAGAGAACACAGTTATAAGAAAGGCTAGACACCTGTGAGAGCTCTAGTACAGATCAGTACAGTTATTTTTGTAATATTCAAAACAGTATCTTCCAGCAAAACCAGTGGTACTGTTGCAAGTGTATCAGAGGGCTATGATGTACTCATATAGACAGCCTTATTTTCACAAGTCTTAAAATGAGATTCTGCATACAAGAAAAGCTGCAGAGCTATGTAAGTTTTTGAGGGTGTCTCCACTTTTTGAAGCCAAATACTACTATCTTTCCTGCCAATTGGTTGGTGAAGTTTAGAATGTATGTTTTTAGAAAACCAAAGTGGACATCATTGTAAACTGGAGTAAAATATTCAACATAACAGAGGAAGCAGATGTCAAAGTAGGGCTAAATTTGTAAATGCTATTAAAGGAGCTTTAAAGCAGGGGGAAGGAAAATGAAAACCTGTGTTATGGATAACAGCAAGATTTTTGGCTGAGAACTGAAGGGCTGAATTAAGAAGACTGATAGCAGGGCCACAGACATGGAACAAAGAGGACTTTTAAAACATTTTGAATGCCTTTGAAGCATTCCTTAGTGATGGTGTAGCCATCTGTTGATTGACATGCTGAAGACAGGTGGCAAGAAAGGGATCAGAGAGTGAGCTGACAGAGTTGTAGAGTTGGATATCATCTGCATAGAGACGATGCCCTTTGTTGAAACTGGCAATGAGATCTCCCAGAGGAATGGGAGAAATAAGAAAAAAGAAATGAAAAGCACCACCCCTGGGAAATACACACAGTCGCATTATTCTCTCATGCATGATAGTGTATATTCAAAGCAATTCTAATTCTGACTTTATTAGAGTTTGTCATGATTAACATTGGTATGAGAGAGGAATAAATTCCACATGTCTTCTGTTCAACAGAAAGTGCTTTGGGCATCATCCACAGGTCATACCAATGCTTGCAATTGGCAGAGATACTTTGAACATGCCTCTGGATGGATCTGGCCCCCTCAGCAGTGTTATCTACTGAGGCATGTCTAAACTTGGCCAAAAGTGGAATAATGCCAGAATTGAACCTCTTGGTTCAGGTTCTCCAACAAGAATTCAAACTTGAAATTCCTTTTTGAGTGCCATTTCCATGTTCTTGCTGGTATAGTAAGTACAGAAGCTGTACCTTGTCTATGTTGCTTTCATTATATGGAAAACAGAAATCTGTTCTAGCGTATTACAGTTTATGTGAAATGCGTCTATCTAGTTTAGGGATGGGGTCCTTTAAACGTCCATTGAATAATTATTAAATATAAAAGTACCGAATATGCGATATCCAACTGATACCTGAAAGTGATGTGGTCACACTTAGCATTGTTGTAAAAGACAACGCTTCTGGTCAGGCAGGGGTCTGATTAACAAGTGCAGGAGTGGTGCATTGGTGTAACTCATACCAATTAATAACAGGAGTGCTTGTGCCTAACTACACAGCGCAGTGGAGTTGGTACATCCACACTAGTATGTCCATGTATTACAGCACCTCCCTCCATGTAGCATGTGGAGGTACTTATTCTGGTGCAGAAACTGAAGAGCCACATCGGCTTCCAGTTCTTGTTGGCTCTGCTGCCTACAGCTCGTGTCTGACCTTTTTCTACTGGTCTTGACACACAAGGTGATATTGGCAGTACTGCCAATATACACTAATGGCTAAAGAGCAAAGTCTTTCCCTGCCTTTATTTGTCACTGTTACGATGATACAAGGCAGCAGTGTTCATTGGGAATGTTCCCATTCCCAACCAGCAATTCACAACAAGGGCTGGGCTACTTCTCTGGTAACACTGGGTATGTACAACTTAGACGTTGGGGTATGAAAGAGTTGTCACTACTCCCTCTGTACTTGGTGGGTGTAAAGCGGCATTTCTAAGACTTAATGTTATCCTGAGTTAAACGTCTTACCTAGGTCAGATGTGACTTAAAAGGGCCTAATGAATGAGAATCTCAGTTAGTATCCAAGGTATACACAACCACGTTTTAGAAGTCTAAAGTTAGGTAGGATAAGTGTGGTCACAATATTGCATTTACTTGAGTGTAGCACGAGGCTGTGTTAGTTGTAGTCTCATCCGCTCTCAAAAGTAGAGCCATCATCGTTACACAGAGAGTGAGGTTGAGGTGAAACACGTGCTCGAGATCAGAATGCAGATCACTGCAGGATCTCTATGAGTCCTTATTCTAGAGCTTTTCATATGCCTGTCACATTGGGAGAACTACAGTACCTCCTTAGGATGTTGCTTTAAGGAGAATATTGCATTTTGATCAGCTTCTTACAATGCTTTTGCTGACACATTTCACAAATTTCAAATTTAGGCGTGTGAAGTTTGGTTCTAACCTATATATAAGCACTAAAATAACTGTGTCCTGATTTCCTAATGTGCTAACTTAGTTGGAGGGAAGTGTGCTGAGTATCTCTGACAGGCCGGTCACTTTTGTTTAAGTTGCTGTAATTGAAAATTTTGTCCAGAAGGGCTCATTGAGGTTATGCTGCCAAGGTGATGTTCCTTGTAAACCTGCTTATGCTATGCAGTCAGAGAGAGTTCAGGAGAGTAGAAATGTTGCTTTCCACTTAATGAAAGATAAAGTCTAGCATTCTGTCACTCAAAAATTGCTAGTCCTAGTACTGTTTTGGGGAGCAATGGAGAGGACTTTGGGTGCCTTATGCTGCCTCACTTAAATTAGAAGGAAACACTAAGAAAATGGTAGTAACTGGGAATCGCTTAAACTATGCATCCGTGCTAGCTAGCCATACCACTTCATCCTTCCTTGCAGCAGCTTACCAAAAATAGATCTAGGAGGGTGAACTACAGATCATATGGCCTCCAGAAGTAGCATCATATGCAGACAAAAAAATGTCAGCAATGCTGACTTGGTGCATGTGTTATGCAGCCAGCAATGCTCTCGGAAGAGCCTCATATTGAGACTTGAGGCTTAAACTTTTTCTGTCTCCTGCCACTTTGAGGTGGAATACTACAGTGGTACACGATCTGCTTCATCACTTGCTGGTGTACAAATCCGTAAAAGCAAGTCAGAGGTATAATTACAAATTGCTTTATGGGTTGCCAGTTTGTGTCATGAGTACAGGCATTTAAATATTCTGTACTTGAAGATACATTTTAGTTCCTCATGACACCATGTAGTTAGACTAAAGTCTTGTCACTGGCTATCTCTTTACATGACCAGTTGGTTTATTGTGGGAATATTTACATTTCTGCAAGGCAAAAAGAGATATAAAATGTAGATGCTGTAAGAGCTGGGGCACTACAAACCAAAGAAGAAAATTGGTTCAGCAGTTGTTTGCCATCGTGGTTTTAAATTCATTCCTACTGCGTATCACTGCAGGGCTAGCAATGAACATTTCTTGTACTTTTTACTGAATTACTATCAGTGTGATGGTTTTTTTTTTTCCACAGGGACCTTGGATTGGGCAATGTTTACAGCAGTCCAGATGTGAAGGCTGGTTCCTCATTAAGTCATGCTGATCTTCTAATCCCAGGTTCACATACTTCTAGTGCTGTATTTTATCCGATGGTTTTATCTAGCATTGTATCCTGGTCACATGGAATTTATGGAATACTGCTTGAAACTCAGTCTCTGGGGGTGGTGTTTAACAAGGTGTGCATGAGGATGTTTATGGGGTGTGAGAATGGGAGTCTATTCATTCTCCACATTGAGTACTACCAAGCCCAGTTCTCTTCTAACCTTGCCCTGGTGCAACCATTAGAGGGAAGAGGAGACTCAGAGATATTGTGTTCAGCAGCCTGCAGACTCTGCCAGCTACTTGTCTGCTACCGTACCATGAACCATGCCCAGGTGCTTGGCTCTTGCATCTCCACCACCTGGCTGGGATCCATTCTGCAGAAATGAGATCTAACTTGTTGTTTTGGGATAGAATACACAGTTCTCTGTGTTGCATCAAAGCAGTCTTCATCAAGGGGGCAGTGTAAAACAGATAGTACCTCATTTTCTACTTTGACACTCCTAAGGAAGCGTGAATTGTGTGATGGGTAAGTATATTTTTAGCAGTTGGCACCCAGAGCTGTTTCTGAAAGTAGATGTGTATTTCTAGGGCATGGTCTTTGGACATCTATGTATATACATGTATACATTAAATGGAAGCTGCAGTAAAACATAGGATTATGTTCTAATTTTATGTTCTACTGATGTAGAACCATAAGTATGTTCTAGGATTATGCTCTACCAGTGTTCTAATTAGCTCATTGAACTAAAAATAATTAACACAGTTAATTGTTGGGATACAACACAATGAGAAGCACGCACCTAATAAATCACATTTTTTAATTATTATCTGTTAAGTGTCTGGCTGCTTGAGTAATATTTTACAACTTTGGTTAAATTTGGTTAAATTCACCTTGTGCTCTTCAAAGCCAGTAGCAAAATTTCCAGTTTTCATAATGCTATGTGATCAGACACCTATGCTCAGGGGGTTTTAATTCACCACTGCATTACTCCAGTTCCAAGATCTGATCCATGATTTGACAGCTATTTTCATTCAGCAAAACGAAAAGATTAACTATTTCCAAATTTATGAGTTAATTAGTACACTAATACAAACCACATTTATCATTTCCCTGAGTTTGCTTAATCCTTCTTCATTACAAAAGTCAGTTCAGATGTCCATAAAAGCTTACAGAAAAAAAAAAAAAGTATTTGTTTTCATTTTCATTAGGGAAAAGTGAAAATTCCAACAGACAGAGCCACATTCTTTTGCTCTCATTAAAGTCCTTTTAGTTACAGTAGTTAGAGGAGGAAAACACTGTGCAGCTCTAGGCATACGCCCGCAAGGTTGCCAACACCAATAATTTTATCACAAGTTTAATAAGATTTAATGTTTTTCTTATAAAGCTCCAGCTCCAGAGTCCCATGATTATGAAATAATATTATCTTCCATTAAACGTGTATGTTAAAAAAGAGCCCTTGTAGTTGTAAGGAAAGTCTTGGAAATACAAAATTAATGGCTCAAAAATTCTAATTAAAAAAAAGTATAAGAGCCGCAGATTAATTTCTATAAAATCAAGATTTCAGAAGCAATCTCAGATTTTGAGAAGTGCTTATTAATCTAAATATTGTGTCAGTAGTGGCACTAATTCCAGCAGTATTGCTTCTCAAGTGTTTCTGTGTAGGATGTAGTGTTACGTTCTTGATATTCTTTTCCTACTCCAGAAACTAAGTTTAAGACACAAAAAACCTGCATATTTTTGTGATTTAAATGCATCACAGCGCTGAGACCTAGGGTTAAGAGTTGGTTACATATTTCAGATATTGGAGCCAGACAGCAATTCAGTCTAATAATGTGCATGTCTACTATTTCCTGAAAATTTGCTGGTACATGACCCCTTATATGCATATATGTGACCCTGCAACAAACTCTTTTATGTGGTGCCAAAAAATGGCATTAGCTTCAGCTGCTTTATTAAATTGCTACCCAAGCTGGCTGACATCCGCAGTGAACAAGATGTGGCGTCTCAGCAAGGAGCGCGTGGTGTGCCAGCAAACAGGGGAGCCTCTGCTCCCTTTCACCTTTGCCGAGGTTAGCCTACAGAGGAAGAAAAAAGCCCTTGAAGTGCTCGGCCAGGGTATTTTGCTCACTGTCATAATGTTGTTTGGCCTTGGCACACTGTCAAATGGCTACCTGGAGCCAAATTACTCCTTTTAAGAGCCCCCACCTCTCCCCCAGTTGTCACTGAGGCAGGGTACCCAGCAGACGAGTGGTCTGGCTGCTAAGAAGTACTTACCAAATAGACTGCAGCTGTGATGGGCTATACTGTTCCCAACTAAATATTCTGTCCCGGAGACACAGTTAGAGAAATAGCCCCTGTAATTAATGTTTAGCTTTTAATATTATCAGCCGAAAAGAGAAGTGAATGTGACAGCAGTCAGCGACTGCCAAGATATAGATCCAATATTTAAGCTCGTAAAAGATCTGGGTCATTAGAAGAATACCAGACTATTATGGAAATGAGAAAACCGCACGCCAAAAGATGACAAAGCTTGCATAATGTCCCACATGGTCCTGGGGAAAAAGAATTGAGGTTAAAGAATATAATTTGAATATGTGGGGAACATTCACAGGGAATACATTTATCTGGGTGATGCAGACTTTGCTGGGCCAGACCTGGGTTTCTGATCTGGACCACCCTCCAGAAGTGCCTGTTGGGATCCCTTGGTTGTGAAAGCTTCCCCTTGGGGCTTTGTGTCCACAGGATAATACAGCCTTTGGGAGTAGTCCCCATGGTAACATGAAACCAGATCATATTACTATTTTAATGCTGGTGTTTCCTGACTTTTAAGCACCTCCTCGCATCCCCTTACCATCCTGACTCCATACCTAGCCGTTCTACAAGGAAGAGTACTAAGAAATTTTCTGGAAAGATCAAAATCTGAATGCAAATTTTCAAGAAAATTAAAACAGTTTTCTGATTGCTTTTTATACCATTTTGCACAAATTTCTTTCACTTATATGTCTTAAATATTGTATATTCCCACAGACGTGCTCACAAAAGAAGTTCCAAATAAATGTCAGCAGAAGTAAATGCACGCAACAAATATCCTCAGTGCAGCTTGAAATGCAGCTAATAGGTTAGTCAGAAGTATGTTCTTGTTTCCCATCCTATTCAGAAGAGAGTGCAAGCTTCTACATGAATTACTTCAAAATTACTGGGGTCGTTCAGCCTGGAGGAAAGGAGGCTGAGGGGAGACCTTGTCACTCTCTGCAACTACCTGAAAGGAGGTTGTAGTGAGGTGGGGGTCAGTCTCTTCTCCCAAGTAGCAGGAGATAGGATGAGAGGAAATGGCCTCAAATTGTGCCAGGGGAGGTTCAGGTGGGATATTAGGAAAAATTTCTTCACTGAAAAGATTGTCAAATGTTGGAACAGGCTGCCAAGGGAAGGGGTTGAGTCGCCATCCCTGGAGGAATTTAAAAGACATGTAGATGTAGTGCTGAGGGACATGGTTTAGTGGTGGTTTTGGCAGATTTAGGTTAACAGTTGGACTTGACCTTAAGGGTCCTTCCCAACCTGAATGATTTTACGACTCTATGAAAATTACATGCTTAAATTCTGTTCTATGACATCTTAAGTTCATTTTTGTGTTACGATTATGTAAAATACCCCACACTTTCTCCCTTTGTATGTCTATTTGGTATCTGTTTGCTTTAACCTACAAAATTATGGGTTTTAATGACTTCTATTCCTGCCAGTTGTTAATAGGTAAGGGATCTGGGAGCAGTAATTGGGCTCTATTTTCTCATTCTTTGGTGGACCTGTTGGTTGCTTTCATTGCAGAACAGCCTTTACAGCAATGCAGTGATGCCATGTAATGTTTGATTCCTAAATTGCTCTTGCAGGGCAAAATACAAGCTTTTTTTACCTGAGGTTTGACTGAAATGAATGTATTTGTGTGTCTCTCTAGGCTCAGCTCTTCTCCTGTGCCAGTGCATCACAAGTTATTGTTTTTGGTAGCTTTCACCATTTCCTCCTAATGTTTCTTAATTTGGAAGTTAGTTCAATATTAAGAGCTTCTACTTGTGAATGTTTCTAATGCAGCCATTATCCCTTATAGTCCGAGGACTTACCCTGTTCCTGAGAGTGATTCTGTGTGTGCTTTTTCCATGAGCCTGACCCCCCATCTTTACCCTGTGGCTGTGAAACTGCACAAGCTGTTTAAGGTAAGCTCCATTGACAGGTTACTTTCAGAAGATAAATGCCCGGTGAGAATGCCTGCCATCGTGCAGAGTTCTCTCTGTTCCCACGTAGGAAGCTTGAGTCTGGGCACTGTGCCTGTGAGCTGCTTGTTGAGGTGGAGGAAGGGAAGAGGTTCTTCTTGGGTTGTGAAGGCCATGTCTGGTCTGCTGGGTAAACTGGGGAAGTTATTCTGAAGGGGGGTTCCCCTCACCAGCCTGGCCTGGGTGCCAGCTGTGCCCCAGGAGCCTGTGTGTGAGGCGAGAGGATAAATGTGGAGGAGGCTTCTGCTTTTGCACAAGTTGGAGTGCAGTCAGTAAAGGCAGCCTTGGGCTACATTTTTGGGACTCTTTGTCAGGAATTGTAGTGATGGGACAAAGGGTAATGGTTTTAAATTGGAAGAGGGGAAATTTAGACTAGATATTAGGAAGAAGTTCTTTCCTGTGAGGGTGATGAGGCACTGGAACAGGTTGTGGATGCCCAATCCCTGGAAGTGTTTTAGGCCGGGCTGGATGGGGCTTGGAGCAACCTGCTTCAGTGGGAGGTGCCCCTGCCCATGGCAGGAGGGTTGGAACTTGATCATCTTTAAGGTCCCTTCCAACTCTAGCCATTCTGTGATTCTATGATTTTTAACACAGTGCCTTAACATTTAGGTTGCTGCATTGCAGTTTTAATTAAATGCTAGTGGTGCCTACACTTAAGCATTCCTTGTGGCTTAAATATTCCAAATAAATATAAAAGTAGTAACTTTAATACAGTATTTAAAAACCAAACAGGATAATTCCCTGTATCTCTAGAAGGGAAGAAAGGAACTGGTGGTGGGGTTTTTAAACCAAACCATATTTATGCAGCATTGTTAGCCTCCGGTTTTCCTGGAGACATCTTGTTCAAGTCCCAAGTGTCCAAGCTTGCTACATCAGTAGGGTGGCGCCAGGCTGAAGTTTTTCAAATCAATTACTGCTTTGGTGTTGAATTTCAGAAGCAGCAAGGCAGTTTTCCAAAATGAAACGGGTGGTCCTTTGGAAATAATGATATACCTGATAGTGTTACTTGACAAAACTTTCGGGGATGGAAATGAAATGTTATAGTAGTTTAGTATCTCAGATGACTTGAAGTGATTAAAAAGAACGTGTTTCTTCCTCTAAAAGCATTTTAAAACATATTAAAAGGCTTCAGTAAGCCAGCATTGAACATTGCAGGTACATACTGGATCTGTTTTTCCCCCAGTTTTGTACTCATTCATTTGAGCACTCTTAGGAAGATGCCCACGTTTTCCCTCAACAGCTGCTGCCTTTCACATGTTCTAACCTACATAAATTCTTAATGTTTTACTATACTTTTTGCAATGGAGATGTTATTGGTTAGGTAATAAGAAAAAGCTCTAGTTCTACCGTGTAATGTGCATTTTTTGCACCTTATGAGAATATTGAATAGACTTCATTATTTTTTTCAATACAAGTCTGAATTCTACCATTTGATTACCTGAACCAAAAGCATTTCAATTTGCCATCCATCACCCTGACCAGTGTAAAATGCTGAATATTCAGATTAAATTGGAACTTTTTTTTCTATGAATAAGGAATTTGATTCAATTCTATAATATACAGTGTCTCTGGGGAGAGGAAATTGAGCTGAAGGTCGCCGAAGGCAAGTGAGAAAATTGTATTATCCAAATACAAAATTCTTTTTCTTATCATCAAAACCTGAAATACAGCCATGGGGAATAAGGGGGTCAAGAGAGAATTCAATTAGAGATGAAAATGGAAAAGGTGCATTTTTCAACTTACCTTTCATTTTTCCAAACAAGTGGCAGCAGTGAGCTGTATGAGGACAATGAAATATTTGTCAAGTGGTTTAAACTTTTTTTAAAAATATAAATCAGAAAACATTCTCAATCAGTTTTTAAGAAATAGTAGAAGTCCATATCAACATGGAGTGTCCAATTCTTCATAGCCTTAAGCACTGCAGTTTTAGCTTGTTAATCAGTGGAGCAGGAGAGATAATAAATACCTAATTGCAGCAATTTATATTGATAAAATTGTCTTGTTAGGAGAGAACAATTTTCAAATATTCATAATCCGTTTTCCCTGTTAGACAGTTTGTGATAACAATTTCTGCACTTTCACTCCTTAACTCATAATGTTAAATGATAAATATTCAAAATAATTGTAGAAGTATGGTGGTGCTAAGCTATAAAAATACTTGCTTTTATCTTTATTTATTTTAGTGCAGCTACCAAGAACTTACGAAATAAACCAGACCCTGTCCAACGTGGCCACCTCTGAAATGTTAACCATTACAGATACATACCAAGATTTAGCAAAGAGATGCTATGCTTGCTCCATTCTCAGCTGCATGACTGGTGTTGCTGCTGCCAGCACACCTGTCTGAAGGGTGGGTTTCCTCTTGTTAAAGGCATTTTTGCAAATGCTGAGGCTAATTTTAGAGGAAAGGAGATTGCCAGTGAGATCCTAGAATGCTAATTTAGCAACTTCCTAAAATTGCTGCTTAAATTACCCAACGATTTACAAAATTAACTTGAGGTAGCACAGGGATTCTTATTCAGTGTCTGTACTTGTCAGTGTTGTTTGCAGTCATTTCCTAAGCATTTGTTTTTTCCGAGATGAAATCACTGTGGTATTTACAGAAACCTTTCTATATTTGGTAAATGATCATTTTTAATAGTTTATCAGTACTCAACCATCTAGCGGTCTGTCTAGTTAGAATAGGTGGTACCATATATAACCAAACTTGCAAATGTATTTCAGTTCTAAGGAGCACTTCTTTCATACTGCAAGTACCAGTTCTGTATTTGGGTCGGATCAAATATCGTCTAGAACCTAGTGAAACTATGCTCATATTCCTTGAAAAGTAATTTGAAAATGTTACTACTCTTGAAGCTAACTGCAGTTGTCTCTGTGATATAACCTGGAAAGCAAGTCTTCAAACTTTACCCTAGTGTAATAACCTGAATCTGAACATTACCTTCCTTGTATATTTGTAATACTGTGTAATTATTAAAAGCATGTTATATTGCCTATGAAGCTATTCTGCCTTTCAACTGAATAGTCTCTTTTTACACAACTGAAATTAGCAAACACAGCCTTCATTCTCAATTGGTGCTGGATGTGCAGATGTGAAATTAGGCCTTTTGCCACTTTATGAGCACATGTACTCGGTATTGTTAGGAAGCAGAAACAATGGTGCGGTACTCAGCACATTTCTGAATGAGTAACAGAATTGAGAGAGATGAATCATTTTCCCACAAATTCAGTGGTTCTTTAGAACACATGGCCCGAACCTTGCTGAAACTGGCCTTTTCTTGTTCCATGGGACAGAAATCCCAATTATTGGTTGTTTTTTTTTTTTTGTAAAACAAAAGTGTGTTTCAATTTTGCTGGCTTGTTTCATTTGAAGGATAATGGATTGTGTTATATACCCAAAAATAAACGGCAATGAAATTATTTCAATGAGAATTAAATTTCTATACATTTTTTTTTAAGATCTTCCTATGCACCTGTCCATATTTTTAAGTGCCAGAACACTTCTGTAAGCCTCATGCCTAATAGATTCACTGGCTTTCAGTGGAAGTGAAAGGGTTTTTCTGCTCAGATTGGGTTGCAAGATTGGGGTCTCTGTAAAATAAAATTTCTACTAGATGGATCAGGAGTGTCTGCGTGTTACTTATATAGAAATTTGAATAATTTTATTTTTTTTGAAAGGTGACAAAGAGTTTTATATTTCAGATCTAATGAAATAAGATTTGCTTTAATTTTCTTTTCAACCTATCACAGGAACAAGAATTTCATCCACAGTTGCTGAATTTTTCAAAGTGAAGGAAAAAGGACATTACATAGGTAAGATTATTCAGTCTAGTTCTATTTGAATCTACTGAACTTCCTTCTATTTGACAAAATGTAAAATTAATGTTTTTGGAATCTAGGGACTTCAGTAACCTAAGAAAATTAAAAAATAAAGGGAGTTTTACTGAATTGAAGTGAAATAGGTTGTTAGAAGAAAATCAGCCTCTGGTAAAGGGAAGGGAAGAAAAATGATAAAGAGAAATCACATTGACAGAAACCTCAAACATTATGGAAACAAGTAGGTCAAAAGAGTTGTTCAAAACAATATACCTTTGGAGTATATATTATCAAAAGCACCATTAATTCTTTAGGCAAAAAGACACCTGAGATCAAAGAAATGCAAATTTATAGCTAACCATTAGATGACTACTTAGGTGATGGGAACAAAAGAAAATATATACAATGCAGAAAATTAAACCAAGTGATTATTAGAATTAAAAGGTTTTTTTTTTTCCCAAATAATGTCAAAATAAATGTGAAATAAAATAAATGCACTTAATGTTTCAAAGCAAATTCAAGCCTCAGTGTTTGGGAATAAAGTTCTACAGGGTAGCACTTCTCTAGAATTTGATGATTAAATCCTAAGATCTGGGGAAGGGAATTAAAACCAGTGTCAACCACCTGGACTGTGGAGAGGAACTTGGGTTTTTTAACTAACTTTGATAGACTGTGGACTGCTGGAGAATGCTGCAAAACAGAGTTTACACCGTAAAGCAACAGTCGGGCAGGGACATGCATCAAGCAGAACTAAACATGTGCTGTGAGTGTGTCAAGATATAACAAAAAAACTTCCCTTCAGAGGACTCAATTTAGGAACAGAGGGGCCAGAAGATGTGGGCAACAAAGAAAGGGGTTATACAAAAGGCCTAAGGGTGATTTGCACTGTGTGTCTCTTCTAAGGTGCTGGAGATCCTCAGCTTGGATAAACTCAACAGGAGTTGAGGCTGGGTACTACCTTGCACTTGCAAAGCCAAACCAATGACATAAAATGCCAGAGACAAACAGTTAAAGGCCGTGCATGTATTTGTTAGCTGAATGCAGGCAAATTGCTTAAATGGTACAACAGTGCTTGAAAGTGCAGCCTACTAAGTGCCCTGTAGTAAAGTGAAGGAAATATGTCATCTGGGTAAGGGACTGACCTACTTAATCAAGAACTTTGGGGAAGACTTTTTTAAATGTCTAAACCCTTTTCGACACAGTGTTAGGATTATGACATCAAGCATTTGATAGGAGTTCCCAGTGGGTAAGGCAGTAAGCTCAGCCCTGTTGTATTTCACCGTGGGGAAAACATTATACAGATGAAGCAGGAGACACCGTACTTTGCTAGGGTGACACGGCCATGTAGAATTGCAAGTCCTTTAGGTCCTGGATTGGCATTGTTAGAGCCAGATAGCAGCAAGGCTTGTGTGCTGGTGAAAGGACAGTGCACTTTTGACCAGTCTGCATCGTGGACATTGCATCATGGGCATCACCCAAGGATGAGCCAGGCTTCTTGGAGTTGTTCCAATACCCACCTTGTCCCTGGCTGTGCTCCTCTTAGAGAAATGGGGAAGGATGGGAAAAAGAATCAAAAAATGTCCCTGTCCCTCATATGACCCCTGCTGGACTCACAGAAAATAAGCATCAGATACTTAACAGTATGGGTCTATCCCTTCTAATGCTGTTCTTAAATTTCTTGCTATTTTACCAAGGTATTTAGAAAAGCCCATAAAGAGTGGAATTTTTTTATTTTTGGAGTAGGACACCTGGAGGGAACTCACTTGAGTGAGTGAAAATTTCTTATGACTGTGCTAGCACATGTAATACATATCATTTTTCCCCTCTGAAATTTTCAACTTCAGCAGCTTACAAGTACTGTTGTTTTTGTGGGCCACGGTATGCTGACCAAAGGATCCATTCCAGCTCCCATTGATATTGTTGGTGGAAACCTCTCTGACTTTAAGAGAGCATAGCTTTAGCAGCAGTGTGCAGCTGTGTATGCCTTGGCAATAATGGAATTTGGTAGCTGCGTGACAACACAATTTCTGAATAGTGAAACAGGCAAATGGTGTAGAATACAATAGATGACTGGTGGAAAAAGCTCCTGCTCTGATGGGAAACATACTCGGTAAGAGGACTACAGCAGTTACCTCTGTATATTTTGGGTCAGACTCTTGAGATGTTGAACACCTTGAGCTATCATTTATCACAGTGAAACAATTTGCAACCAGCAGGATACTGCTTTGCTGGGGCAAACAGAGGTGCAGGTGTAGTAGAAGACAGTTTTCTTCAGTAAAATATAAGTAGAATAAAAGCAAGCAGAAACTGCTGTAACTGGGTTGCCATACTCCATGGCAGTTTGTTCCATTTAATAGAAATTTGCAGGGTGGCAAGCCTCTTCCTCCAACAGTTTTCATCCTCATTTTTGTAACTTTACAATATGAGGGAAACATCTTAACATATGACTGTGTTCCTTTTAGTTATAAGACTAAAACCCTTTTTGTTCAGCTGCAGTGCCATTATTGCAACAGTAAACAAGAAAAAAGTAATCAATTTTAAACTGATAAGCAATGAAAATTCTCACTGGGTAGAGTAAGTTATGTTGAGGTTATTTGGTGAGAGCAGATTAGAAGCAAGCCAGCACTTATGTTTATTGAGCTCAGAAAAGTAAACTCAAAAAGCTTTGTTTATTATCTTTTTTTTTTCTTTTTTTTTTTTTTTAATTAAAAACAAACTGCA